>CM033328.1:25062512-25464979 GCA_019359835.1 Pharus latifolius | reverse complement strand
CATCCTCACTCCCTTCACCCTGTATGACAAAGAAGTAATTTCCACTCGTACCTGGGATTACAGGGGGTACGGAAAATCTTACCGCAGTCCTTTTTGCTGTTATAGTTTTCTTTCGTGAAGAAGCCCCTCCCAGGATCTTCTTAGGTTTTTCGGGAGTAGGCTCCTTCATTTTGCGCTTCGAAGGGGTCCTCTTCGCCTTCTTAGCAGCTGATCTCCCCGAAGGACCAGCGCCCTCTCTTGGACACTTCGCCCCAGCAAATTTTTCCAAAAGTTGTATTATTTAAAATGCTTTTAGTAACACAAGTCAAGTGGATGATTTACAACAGAGCTTGTTGGGAAAGATCATACCTTTCAGCACTCTTGTTTAAGGTCGTCGCCGGCATTAATTAAGCTCTGGGGGCGAGGCGACCCTTTAGCTCCCTCCCCTTTAGCTCCCTCCGCCGCGGCATTATACGCCCGTAGGAGGTAATTTGTCCTTTTTCCAATTTCGGACAAAGACAACACTGCATCACAAACAAGCATATTACTTGATACAACATCTTTCATCAGTAAAAAATGTGTATTTCATTGACCAGAAGACATACCGATGTTATAATCTAAGTTGTTGTCTGCTATGGACTCCACCTCCCAAGCCGGATGTGCCCTCTCACGCAAGGGGCTCATCCTATTCTTCACAAAGTCGCGGATAATGTCACGCACGGTCAAGCCCAGTTGGACTAAGTGAAGAATGGCTTGAGCTTGCTTCTTCAATTCTTCGCTCAGAGAAGGAATGGAGTCTAATTCACTGTCTTTCTCCGGTCGGGTGTTAGTGAACCACAATCTGTTCTCCGACGGAGGGGTGCAGTAGAATCATTTGTGCTGCCACCCGTGCACAGAGTCCTGAAGAGGCAGGAATGGGTACTCTTTCTTCTCCCTTATGCGGAAGAAGATGCACCCAGCGGCATTGGCACTCTTTGACTATGCCAAGAAGTAGAAGCGTCAGAAAAGCTCCACTCTTGGAAGCACTCCAACGAAAGCTTCACATAGATGTTGAAAAATCGCCAGGATGAGAACCGCATTTGGGTGGAGATTCACCAACTCCAACCCATAGTGGTCCAAGATTCCCCGCAGGAACTCACTCTCTGGGAATCGGAACCCGCAGTGCAAGTACTCCTCGAAGATCACCAATTTGCCCTCTTGGACGATTGGGGTTTCTTGATCATTCTCCGTTGGCCGCCAGTTGATCAGTAGCCTTGGGGGGAGAATTCCTTCTTTCTCTAATGCCACCAGGCTCTCCTCTGTGTGGTGGATAGATCGGCTACAGGACGCCATTACTACAGTGGATTGAGGAAAAGGTGATGGCTTTGGAGACGACGAAGACGAGGTGTGCAAAAGAGGGTTTTGTGCGGCAAGAATGTCTAAGGCAACAAAGGGTTTTTGGTTATGAGGCTTCTCCAGTAAGCTACCTTTTCCTTTTATATGCCCGAGACAACCCTTCGCCAGATATTTTATTAATTTCCCATAATGGGTTCCTTTCCTCTTGGAACCCATTATCCATACCCAGTAATGAATCCAAAATGAAATGTATCTTTATCATTTTATTTCACATTCGGGGGCTATGGTACAGATAAAAATATTAGAAATTACTAAAAGTTTATTAAGGAAATAATTCCTTATGACTTTGGAATAAACTTATGACCTGTATACTGATAGCAATGCAATTCTGTGATCACTGCAAATATATGTGATCATAACAACTGTGGTCACCGTATGGTCAAGATACTGTTCTGTGATCGTTACTCTAGTTCTGATCACAGTCTACGATCTCAATGCTATTCTGAGACCGAATAACTATCCTAAGCCGGTTTCGGACAGAAACCCACCTGTGTATTTTTGGTCGCAAAAGCATTCTTGTGTAACTATTTCTTCGTACAGAATATAAAGAACCTTAATTCGGATTATAAGTTTTACATAATCCTTTTAAGGGATCAAGTATGTGAGGAAAAGAAGTTCTTTCTTTCTGGCAATCTTTACATACAAAAGGGACACAGGCGACCAAAGCATCGACCTGGTCCGATAGCCGTTTACAAAGTTCTCCCACAGACATGTTGACATCAGTGAGATCAACACTGACTGCCCCCAGAGAACTGGTGTAACACTCCGATTTTTCCCAAATCCTGGCCTGCCTCGTCTCTCTCTATTTTAGAATGAGATCCCAGTTGTGCCAGCAGCTTACCCCAAAAAGTTGCAGTCAAACTCTTTCGTTCAGATCTTTTTCGCAAATCAGCCCAAAAGTATCACAAATCAGCCCTTTTCAGATTTGTCAGAAGCCCCAAAAAGACTAAAAGTCTCAGACCACCTCCAAACTTTAATTTGATTTAGTGAATATCTCCCATTCACTATTCTGAACATTTTTCCCTTCTGGAAGAATATCCAAATCCTGCCCTAAATCCGAGTTTCGGCCCTTGCCGTTTTTGAAACCCTAATTACTCTGTTTTACCCTAAAGTCGTTTTCCCCATTTTTGTCGAAACCCTTCAGATATTGCCCGATCTTACTAAACTTTGGCTGGATGAGTTCTAATAACTTTATGCAACTCATTCCTGAAATCAGATTTCAGATCAGCCCTCCAGATCTCCAGATTTACAATCAAGCCCAATTCCAATTCAAACTTTCTTCGCAGATCAGTCCCTGGAATCAAGTTCTGAAATTGCAAATCTGCCCTTCTGTCCTTTTCTGCTGTTTTCGACCAGCACCTGGTCGTTGCCTTCGACCAGCGCACTTTGCTGGAGCCGCGCCGTGTTTCTCGCCGCGTTTACTCGCCACCGGCCATCGCCTCTTGTCGCTTGTGCTTGTGAGCATCTGAGCCACCCCGCGTGCACGTGCCAGCAACCAAAAAGCCTCGCTAAGCCCAGCAGTTAAACGCCCGCGCTCCAGAGCAACGTCTTCCCGCACGCACACCCGTTGCCATGGAAATTGCATGCAATTACGTGTCGTTGCCGGAGCTGTGCTGCCGCCTCCGCATCTGCGCCGTCCCAAGTGAGTTCCAATGCACCCGACAAGGTCAGCAAAGCTACTACACCGCCTGAGCGTAATCACATCGCCGTTCGCCGCTGTCGCGCCTGCGCCCGGCCGGTCTCGTCCCTGGCGCAATTCCCGTCGTGTTTTCCCCCGTTGGCTCCGTCCTTGTCGCTATTTAAACCCCCCCTGTGCTGTGAAAGCTCTAAACCCCCAGAAAATCGGCTAAGTCCCAAGCTCCGCCGTGAATGCCTTCTTCTCCGGCGAGCCAGTGAGAGAGCTCACGGTGCTGGCCCACTTCACAGCCCCTCTCTTCGATCCAAAGCCATCGGTGAGTTCCCCTCTTCTCCCTCTCTGTGTCATGCCAGTTAATTGCATCCTGGTGAACCCCATCGTCGGTGATCGCCAGATTCCCGATTTGCCCTGTTTCCCCAGTGCTGCCCGTTCCAACCCAAATCAGCTCTCGTTCCAGTGGTAGAAATTGATCCTTAGCCATTCCTTAGCAAGTCTGTGGAATCAAAATCTTCAATTGTGCCCAAATCGAAGAAATCCCGATCTGGAAGTTCATCAGTTTGCTGGACCTCGTCGCCGAGCTTCTCTGGCCATCCTCCAGTGAAATTAATCTTTCCAGTAGCCTTGTCATACCCCAAAGATCGTTCTCAAGTTTGGAATTGAGCTCTTTTGCTTTGTATCAAAAATCCCCAATTCGGTGTCTTCTTCTCTGGCACAGTTCACCGGAGTTTGCTTCCCGGCCGATTCAGCCGACACCACTTTGTCTCTTAGCTTTGCCTCAGCTCCCTGAGCAACTTTGCCTTCTAGCTCGACATCTGGATCTGCCTAGATTGGAAGATATGCCCTTGTCAAGCTTTTGTCCAGAATTGTGTCTGTGCCGTGTCGCCACCGCAGTTCATCACCGGATTTGGCCACCCTCCGGCCACTTTCAGCCCTTAATCCTGTTGAATATCTTGTTCCTGTTATCAAGGCCTAACTCCCAGACAAATTTGTGCATCAATTGGAGTCCTGGATCAAAAGTTATGCTTTTCCCTAGTTTTTGGCAATGTCTACACTATGTCAGTGCATGTCAGCCACTGGCATTAGCCTTGTTTGACCCCTTCTGGTTGAACAATGGAAATGCCACTTTGTCCCCTAGATTCCTGGAGTTGTGTTCTACATCTTTCTCTTCTACCACTTCTCCAGAAAACCTACCTAAGACCAACTTATGGCTATGTCTAGCCGTGGACCAAATGTCGACCCTTTGGCGTTCAATCTTTTCAGCCCATCTCTTCTAGCAGCGCTCGAGTAGCCTTGTCCAGAGCATCTCCCCTGCATACATGATATATTTTACGTATTATTTCCTTTGGAAACTATCTTCTGTATGCTTATATAGTGTATGTGTTGTATTGCTTGTGTCCGCCGCAGAGCCCGAAGCTGAAGGAGCAGAAAAAGTCTTTGAAGATTCTTCTGAGTAATTAGACCCAGCAGTGCAAGGCAAGTCTCAACCCCTTGATCATGTCTCACCTAGTATTTTGATATAAAGTAGATTAACTGTTTTCAAGATGTATGCATGCTGTGTATTTGATAAAACTATGTTTAGAAACATGTGAATAGATATGACCCAAGTCTTATGTGGAAACCCCCTTTTGTGATTGAATACCCATGCACCCTTGTCACCCTAGGATGCTATGCTTAAACTCTAATCTTAATTAAATGTACATGTTGAGTGTGAAATGGCTTTGAAACCCCTTTTATGAAAGAAAATGTGAATTAAGTATTGATAGTGAGGATTGGTTTGTATGGAGAGGGTGCGGTGCGCACCAGGGAATGTGGATGTCTCCTCACTATTGATTCATAAGGACGAGAACCTTGTGCTGCGTCTCTATGCGAATTGTAAACGTACCAACCACTTGCCTGGTATGGGACAAGCACGACTAAGTAGCTTTTTGGTATTAACAGTTCCCTGCATGGTTTGCTGATCTAGTTTCTCGCGTGCAAACTGGTGGGCCGCAGTTCGGCCATGAGTGATGTGAGTTCAGAAAAATAATGAGAGGAAAAGGTGGAAAGAAGGAAGGCGCCCTAGACCTGATTAAACCGTGCGCGGTTGTAATCTTGAAAAGTCATGTGTCTTGCGTGGACAACGACTAAGGCCAGGAAATAAGGCAGTGGGGAGGACCCACAACGGTACTTGAGACTTAATTGTCTATTTACCGGGCGGGGATACTGTTAATACTGAACTGCAAAAGCGTTGTGTGATCTCGGCCTTGTCACATGTGTATAAGTCACATGGAGCTGTACCGACTTGAAAGCCGAGTGAACCAGTGGATTTAAAAATAGGTACACCTTTGCAAAGTGTAAAAGAAGTATCAGATACTCTGTACTCCTAAGTTCAGGAGTCTTTTCGTAGTGGATGTTATCCATGGGTTTCAGCACAAGTAATGATTTGGAATGTTTTCATAATATGGGTTAATAAAAGTGATGACTCATGGGAGACCATCACATAACAACTTCCAAAGTATAACTTAAGATTTCAAAGTATTGCTCTTGGAAACTAAAAGCTTTTCTTTATGATTTTAGAGTGAAAATCTACTCTATTCTTATATATATATAAAACCAAAACCCCCTTTTCTTGATCACTCCTCATCTATATGCCCGCATTCTTGTAACGAGACTTGCTGAGCATTGTATAAAAACATGCTCACCCTTGCCTTTGCAAATAATTCAGAAGAAAGGATTCGAGGATCCCGATCCCTTTAACTGTGAACGCCAAGAAGAAGAAAGAGCCTTTCCAGACGATTTGAGCTTCTAGGAGGGTCATGAGCCAAGTTGAGATGATGTGGAGGAAGCCCTTCCAGAGCCGCTGCAGAAGGAAATGAAGACCCTTGTGGTTGCTTTTTGTGTTGTTTTTCTGTGTTCGGTACTTCGATGCCGATTCTGGATTTTGAAAAACTCTCTCTACTTTTGAATCAACTTTAATTAATGCCATCCTTGGCATTATGATATTGTAATAGTGGTCCTCGTGACCTTGTACTTGCTTTATGTACCAGCTTTATTATTTAAAGTGAATCCTGTTGTTGTGAGCTTGTGATGTACCTTTCTGTGTGCAATCTACCTGGGCGGTTGCCACGAGATTCCTCAAGAGAGAGGGTCTCACAGAAAATGGTATCAAAGCAAAGGCTCGACTGTAGGTCGTGAACCTTCTATAGATATTGGCGTCCCTAGAAGAGAAAATCGCTAGTTTATTTGACTAAAATCTAATTACGAAAATCTAATTTGTCTAAGAAAAATATATTATGTAGTTATCCTTTTTGAGTATTTGGAAAAGCTTTAAACGTTGTTTCCAACTTTTAGGTGTTTTTGCGTTATGTCCCCCTTAGATAGCTTTCGTGCCTCAGTGGTAGTCTACGAGATCCCAGAACGTGGAGTTGAACCTGATGGACGCAGGTGAAGATCAGGAGGAGGACTCAGAAAAGGTAGAGCCTTATGGTTCTTCCAATACCGACGTGTGATCCCAGACTTTCCTTGGTTTAACCTTTGTGCCTAACCACAGCAAACGTTAGATTTTTTGTGTAGTAGTTGCTTGTCTTGATGTGTGTTGATTGCTAAATATTCCAGTAAGCCGTAGAGGCAAAACTATGTATTTTATGGAAATGTAATTTATGAAAAACATCTTGCACTTTCCAATCCTTGCCTCACGGATTGATCTCAGCTTTCCGCTTGTACACTATCTGTGTTTCCCTTTGAATCAGCAATCTTTTCTTTGACCGCCTGTTAGAGTAGATTGGTTAACTCAAGAGGAAGATCTCATGGAATAGAACCTGAGGAAGATACCAGTAACATGAGAAGCACATCTGGAAGAAGAGTCCGTACCAACTAAGATAAACCTGGAGCACCAACTTCCATGCTACAAGGAGGAAATATCAATGATATGTTGATATGGATGTAGTGAGAATCCCAATCAAATCCATCTGTAAAAATATTGCCTTTTGTATCGGCAACCTAGGATTCCTAGTGGATTTGCTAGTTCCGAATCTTCAAGAGTTAGACATCATTCTTGAAATGGACTACCTAGTGAAACACAAAGATCAGATAGATTGTAAGAAGAAGACCGTCATTCTAACCAACGTCGAAGAAGAACAAGTGACATTCTGCATAGGACAGAACAAAACAGAACAGAAAAGAAAAGAAAAGAAAAGAAAAGAAAAGAAATATCACCACTAATCGACAGAATGGACAGATTGAATAATGTTGAAGAGATCAAAGAAGGGAATATCCCAAAAACTGTATTCATGGCAAGACATGGATTATATGAGTTTACAGTGATGTCATCCGGACAAACAAATACACCGACAAGGTTCATGAACATAATGGGAAAAGTTCATTATTGTGTTTATGGATGATATTCTTATTTTTCCCAAGAACAAAGGAGAGCATAATCAGTATCTAAGTTTAGTGCTAAGGAGGTTAGCAGATCACCAAGGGTACGTCGAGATTGATAAGTGTACTCTCTGGTTAAAAAAGAGATTCCTTTTTAGACCACATCATATCAGGTGAAGAAATATTCATGTGTTAGTCAAAGACTCAAGCCGCACCACAATATCAGTCAAATCTATAGTACACAAGACCTATGACAGCCAAGTGCCCAGCTTATCACAGAAGCCACTATCAGCATGATCGTCCGCACACTACTATCATTGTGGACAATCCGGTCACTGTCGAGAGAAATTCCCTAGAGGAATCTACCAGATCCAATAACCAAGAGAGGTAGTGAAGGTCAACAACAGCCTGCCGTTCAGACACCTATCCCAATGCCTGCCCCAATACAACAGTATAGATAAGAAGCTCCAGCTGCAAGAGAAAGATTTCGAACTAACCACAGAAGAAGTAGAGGAAACCAAGTACCAACTCAAGGCAGACTCAACTATGTCATATCAGAAGAAGAAGGAGGCTCATCAGACAAAAATTTCTGCTATTTAAAGCGGACTGAATATGATGTATCTAGAGTACCCTGTCACTATTTAGTTTTTCCGACTCTAGGATGCCAGTAAAGTCAGTGTGCGAAGGAGTAAAATTTAATATAAGTGGAAAGGAGTTCTCTGCCAAACTACTGGCATTAGAACTACAAGGTTGAGATGTTATACCTGGAATAAACTGGTTGTCGGAACATAAAGGACAAATGGACTGTGTGCGTAAGGTCATTGCCCTTACTAGTCCTAATGGAAAAGAAGTTTTGTTCCAATCCTGAGAGAATATTAGTAGAACACCCAGCCCAAAATCTACACAGTTCGAAGAAAGAGGTGAACCAGATTCCCGAAGTTGGAGGATACCCGAGCGTGTTTCCAAAGAGTCACTAGAAGTGCCCCTGATCAAGGTTTTGAACGCAATGTTGAATTGAAACCTGGGATGACAACCGTATCAAAAATGCCATATCGGACGTCAGTCAAGGACCAAGAGGAGTATCCTGACCACCTACGACAAGTCTTGCATAAACTAAGAGAGCAACAATTTAATGCTAAGCCAGATAAGTGTGAAATTGAACACAGGAAATTTCATTTTTTTGGTCACCTGACAACAGCTGAAGGAGTGCAAGAGGATCGAGTTAAAAGTCGAGACCTTGAAAGAGTGGAAAGAACAAGAATTAGTGACAAAGGTCAGAAGTTTTCTTGGATTAGTTGAGCACTATCATCGATTCATTGAAGGATTTTTCCAAGCTAGCCAAGCCACCCACTAGTTTGTTGAAAAAGGATGTCCAATTTGAGTGGACACAAGATTGTCAGAAAAGCTTCGAAGAGTTGAAACAAAGGCTAACAACCACACCAATTCTAGTACTCCTTGATAATAAGAAGAATTTGGAGATGTAGCGTGATGCATCTAGGCATGAACTGAGTTGTGTCTTAATGCAAGGAGGAAGAACAGTTGCATTTGCATCGAGGCAACTACAGTCACATAAGGAGAATTATCCGACCCGTGATGTGAAGTTAGCAGCAGTGATTCACGCACCCAAGATTTGGAGACATTACCTACTAAGGAATCGATGTGAAATCTACTCAGACTACGAGAACTTGAAGTATGTTTTGCCCAACAGAATTTGAAAATGAGGCAACGTCGATGGTTAGAGTTCATAAAGAACTATGGCCTAGACATATATTACCATCCTAGTAAAGTAAATGTCATTGCAGACGCCTTGAGCAGAAAGGTTTACTGCCACACCACTGTTGCACCAGAGTTAATGGAGGATTGCATTAACAAATGATTGAATCAGTAGATCAAGGTTCTGTGACCATGTACGTTGTTAGTTACACCTACGTTGGAAGAAGAGATTCGAAAATCATGAGGAAATGATGAAGGAATTCAGAAGATCAAAGAAGATATGAAGATCGGAAAGGCAGTAGAATTTGGGGAAGATGAGCAAGGTACAATTTGGCAAAATAAAAGGATGTGTGTTCCAGAGGTTAAGGAGATCAAGACACTAATTTTGAAAGAAGCTCATAACACTCCATACTGTATACACCCCGGAAGTACTCGGATGTGTTAGGACTTGAAGAATAAATTTTGGTGAAGTCGCATGGACAGAGATTGCTGAGTATGCGGTAAAGTGTGACACATGTCAAGAGGATGAAGGCCAAGTGTTGAAGACTAGCAGGAGTCCACGACATTTTTCATGTATCTCAACTAAGGAAGTGTTTAAAGAAACCGACAGAGCAAACATCTTCTAAGGAAGTAGAAGTTCAACCAGACTCATCCTACAAAGAATACCCCATCAAGATACTTGAGGTCAGTGGAAGAAGATCGTAATCAAGGACCATTTGATTCTGCAGAATTCAATGGAACAACCACTCAGAAGAAGAGTCAATATGGAAAAAGGAAAGAAGGACTGCATCAAGATTTCCCTTACCTGTTTTCAGACCTACCAGAATCTCGAGGACGAGATTGTTTTTAAGGAGGTTAGGTTGTAACACCCCGATTTTTCCCAAATCCTGGCCTGCCTCGTCTCTCTCTATTTTAGGATGACATCCCAGTTGTGCCAGCAGCTTACCCCAAAAAGTTAGCAGTCAAACTCTTTCGTTCAGATCTTTTTCGCAAATCAGCCCAAAAGTATCACAAATCAGCCCTTTTCAGATTTGTCAGAAGCCCCAAAAAGACTAAAAGTCTCAGACCACCTCTAAACTTTGATTTGATTTAGTGAATATCTCCCATTCACTATTCTGAACATTTTTCCCTTCTGGAAGAATTTCCAAATCCTGCCCTAAATCCGAGTTTCGGCCCTTGTCGTTTTGGAAACCCTAATTACTCTGTTTTCCCCTAAAGTCGTTTTCCCCATTTTTGTCGAAACCCTTTAGATCTTGCCCGATCTTACTAAACTTTTGCTGGATGAGTTCTAATAACTTTATGCAACTCATTCCTGAAATCAGATGTCAGATCAGCCCTCCAGATCTCCAGATTTATAATCAAGCCCAATTCCAATTCAAACTTTCTTCGCACATCAGTCCCTGGAATCAAGTTCTGAAATGGCAAATCTGCCCTTCTGTCCTTTTCTGCTATTTTCGACCAGCACCTGGTCGTTGCCTTCGACCAGCGCACTTCACCGGAGCCGCGCCGTGTTTCTCGCCGCGTTTGCTCGCCACCGGCCATCGCCTCTTGTCGCCTGTGCTTGTGAGCATCTGAGCCACCCCGCGTGCACGTGCCAGCAACCAAAAAGCCTCGCTAAGCCCAACAATTAAATGCCTGCGCTCCAGAGCACCGTCTTCGGGCACGCACACCCGTTGCCGTGGCAATTGCATGCAATTACGTGTCGTTGCCGGAGCTGTGCTGTTGCCTCCGCATCTGCGCCGTCCCAAGTGAAGTTCCAATGCACCCGACAAGGTCAGCAAAGCTGCTACACCGCCTGAGCGCAATCACATCGCCGTTGGCCGCTGTCGCGCCTGCGCCCGGCCGGTCTCATCCCCGGCACAATTCCACTCGTGTTTTCCCTCGTTGGCTCCATCCTTGTGCCTATTTAAACCCCCCCTGTGCTGTGAAAGCTCTAAACCTCCAGAAAATCGGCTAAGTCCCAAGCTCCGCCGTGAATGCCTTCTTCTCCGGCGAGCCAGTGAGAGAGCTCACGGTGCTAGCCCACTTCACAGCCCCTCTCTTCGATCCAAAGCCACCGGTGAGTTCCCCTCTTCTCCCTCTCTGTGTCATGCCAGTTAATTGCATCCCGGTGAACCCCATCGCCGGTGATCGCAGGATTCCCGATTTGCCCTGTTTTCCCAGTGCTGCCCGTTCCAACTCAAATCAGCTCTCGTTCCAGTGGTAGAAATTGATCCTTAGCCATTCCTTAGCAAGTCTGTGGAATCAAAATCTTCAATTGTGCCCAAATCGAAGAAATCCCGATCTGGAAGTTCATCAGTTTGCTGGACCTCGTCGCCGAGCTTCTCTGGCCATCCTCCAGTGAAATTAATCTTTCCAGAAGCCTTGTCATACCCCAAAGATCGTTCTCAAGCTTGGAATTGAGCTCTTTTGCTTTGTATCAAAAATCCCCAATTCGGTGTCTTCTTCTCTGGCACAGTTCACCGGAGTTTGCTTCCCGGCCGATTCAGCCGACACCACTTTGTCTCTTAGCTTTGCCTCAGCTCCCTGAGCAACTTTGCCTTCTAGCTCGACATCTGGATCTGCCTAGATTGGAAGATACGCCCTTGTCAAGCTTTTGTCCAGAATTGTGTCTGTGCCGTGTCGCCACCGCAGTTCATCACCGGATTTGGCCACCCTCCGGCCACTTTCAGCCCTTAATCCTGTTGAATATCTTGTTCCTGTTATCAAGGCCTAACTCCCAGACAAAGTTGTGCATCGATTGGAGTCCTGGATCAAAAGTTATGCTTTGCCCTATTTTTTGGCAATGTCTGCACTATGTCAGTGCATGTCAGCCACTGGCATTAGCCTTGTTTGACCCCTTGTGGTTGAACAATGGAAATGCCACTTGGTCCCCTAGATTCCTGGAGTTGTGTTCTACATATTTCTCTTCTGCCACTTCTCCAGAAAACCTACCTAAGACCAACTTATGGCTATATCTAGCCGTGGACCGAATGTCGACCCTTTGGCGTTCAATCTTTTCAGCCCATCTCTTCTAGCAGCGCTCGAGTAGCCTTGTCCAGAGCTTCTCCCCTGCATACATGATATATTTTACGTATTATTTCCTTTGGAAACTATCTTCTGTATGCTTATATAGTGTATGTGTTGTATTGCTTGTGTCCGCCGCAGAGCCCGAAGCTGAAGGAGAAGAAAAAGTCTTTGAAGATTCGTCTGAGTAATTAGACCCAGCAGTGCAAGGCAAGTCTCAACCCCTTGATCATGTCTCACCTAGTATTTTGATATAAAGTAGATTAACTGTTTTCAAGATATATGCATGCTGAGTATTTGATAAAACTATGTTTAGAAACATGTGAATAGATATGACCCAAGTCTTATGTGGAAACCCCCTTTTGTGATTGAATACCCATGCACCCTTGTCACCCTAGGATGCTATGCTTAAACTCTAATCTTAATTAAATGTACATGTTGAGTGTGAAATGGCTAATATGTGAGAAATGACTTTGAAACCCCTTTTATGAAAGAAAATGTGAATTAAGTATTGATAGTGAGGACTGGTTTGTATGGAGAGGGTGCGGTGCGCACCAGGGAATGTGGATGGCTCCTCACTATTGATTCATAAGGACGACAACTTTGTGCTGCGTCTCTATGTGAGTTGTAAATGTACCAACCACTTGCCTGGTATGGGACAGGCTTGACTCAGTAGCTTTTTGGTATTAACAGTTCCCTGCATGGTTTGTTGATCTGGTTTCTCGCGTGGAAACTGGTGGGCCGCAGTTCGGCCATGAGTGATGTGAGTTCAGAAAAATAATGAGAGGAAAAGGTGGAAAGAAGGAAGGCGCCCTAGACCTGATTAAACCGTGCGCGGTTGTAATCTTGAAAAGTCATGTGTCTTGCGTGGACAACGACTAAGGCTAGGAAATAAGGCTGTGGGGAGGACCCACAACGATACTTGAGACTTAATTGTCTATTTACCGGGCGGGGATACTGTTAATACTGAACTGCAAAAGCGTTGTGTGATCTCGGCCTTGTCACATGTGTATAAGTCACATGGAGCTGTACCGACTTGAAAGCCGAGTGAACCAGTGGATTTAAAAAGATGTACAACTTTGCAAAGTGTAAATGAAGTATCAGATACCCTGTACTCCCAGGTTCAGGAGTCTTTTCGTAGTGGATGTTATCCATGGGTTTCAGCACAAGTTATGATTTGGAATGTTTTCATAATATGGGTTAATAAAAGTGATGACTCATGGGAGACCATCACATAACAACTTCCAAAGTATAACTTAAGATTTCAAAGTATTGTTCTTGGAAACTAAAAGCTTTTCTTTATGATTTTAGAGTGAAAATCTAGTCTATTCTTATATATATATAAAACCAAATCCCCCTTTTCTTGATCACTCCTCATCTATATGCCCGCATTCTTGTAACGAGACTTGCTGAGCATTGTGTAAAAACATGCTCACCCTTGCCTTTGCAAATAATTCAGAAGAAAGGATTCGAGGATCCCGATCCCTTTAACTGTGAACGCCAAGAAGAAGAAAGAGCCTTTCCAGACGATTTGAGCTTCTAGGAGGGTCATGAGCCAAGTTGAGTACGATGTGGAGGAAGCCCTTCCAGAGCCGCTGCAGAAGGAAATGAAGACCCTTGTGGTTGCTTTTTGTGTTGTTTTTCTGTGTTCGGTACTTCGATGCCGATTCTGGATTTTGAAAAGCTCTCTCTACTTTTGAATCAACTTTATTTAATGCCATCGTTGGCATTGTGATATCGTAATAGTGGTCCTCGTGACCTTGTACTTGCTTTATCTACTAGCTTTATTATTTAAAGTGAATCCTGTTGTTGTGAGCTTGTGATGTACCTTTCTGTGTGCAATCAACCTAGGCGGTTGCCACGAGATTCCTCAAGGGAGAGGGTCTCACAACTAGCTATGGCTCTAAGCCTATCTACATCATCCTGAAGCAAAGAAGCGCTGTTGTTCCTTATCGTATCGGAGAGTTCTCACTGCTGCCGAGCGTAGTCCCTCTCCAAACGGAATTGGCGCGCCTCTTCGTGGGAATTATCATAACATTCTGCCAGATGCAGAATGACCGAAGACATTTCATCGGTCTTCTTTTCCGAAGCCTTTTTTTTTCTTTTTGGAGAGTTTTCTGGATGGATACACTCTCACCAAAAAGAGCCTGGACTTTAGCTGGTGGTCGCTGGGAGCTCCGGAGATTTTCATCTCCTACACATGTATGCGTTAGTATTAAAGATAAAACGATCAGCAGAGAGAAAATGAAGATGATTACCAATCCTCATAGTAAAGTTGGACGGGAGGAAGTGGTACTTCCCCTGGAAAGTAGATCACCCGACAAAAGTCAAGGACCATCTGGTCGCGGGAGTGCAATCTTCCCACCAGAAAATTGATCACCCAACAAAAGCTGAGGATCGTCTGATCGCAGAAGTGTGAGACTTTCCCCAGAAGTAGATGGAAGCTTTGAAGGATTATTATGGATCTCCAAAGGTGGAGATGAGGGTTCAACCTGCCGAGGCGCATGGACGGGGAGAACTACATGGGACAAGGAAGGAGAGCGCAATGATGCATCCCCAACCTTTGCACCCGTGAATGAAGCTCCACTGGAGGATCCTTCGTCAACCTTCGGCTGCTTCTTTGGAGGAATCAGTTCCTCAGTCACATGTAAGTTCCCAAAATGCATTTTGGGAAACGATCAGGGTGTAAAATCACAACCTAAACCAGAGTTCTAGAAAAGTCTTACCTTCTGGAAGTCATGGTCGAGTTTGGGTATCACTTCTTCCTCATCACTCTCAATCTTGATAATGTTCTTGGGGTCTTGATCCACCATCGAGACAAGAATAGAGGATTAGAGAGTATAACCAGAGAGGAGAAGCAGCTTTAAAAGACTTAGTCGAGATATAAAACCCGTGTGTTCAAAGAACCTAAAAGCTCTTCTATTTATAGAGCCAGAAGGCGTCGATTCATTTCCACACACGTTTCGGGTTCTTAAAACACACTTATGGTTGCCATCACGATGGGTCAATTAAGTCATTATTACCTATCAAGAAAAACTCAGGGTTTTTCTTGGGATATGAACCGTCACACGGCGGAACAGTTTCAGTTGAAGTTGAAACATCGGGTTCATAATTCGATGCAGGATAAAAATTTGAAGCAAATATGTCTTTTCATTTTCTTCAAATTTGGGGGCTAGCTGACAAGGATTATCACCCGAGCTAGTTCAAAATAATACACATCTGGTTCAAGACAGAATCAGATTAGACGTGTGCCTATAAGTCCGTCGCTATGGTCTCAGACGACCTAAAGGGCGCGGACACAAAGATGATTTATAATCGCAGCCCTTGCGCGATCATGAGGCCGCAGACAGTGCGCGGTCAGAAGGTCGTTAACTATTTGTGACCAGAATAACTCAAGAATCTCTAACCCTTTGAACAGGCATATCCCGAGGATCACGAGGATTTCTCCACATATGAAGACAACTGCTAGGAGGTTAACATGTGCAATTATCCCTTGATTGCACGTGTTAAGCCTGCATGGAAGTTAAGTGTGGTTAACAAAACTGCATCCTAGCAACTGTCCAAGGCCGTTTCGCGTTGGTGCCCTTTTGTTCAGTATAAAGAGGTGGTCAATGCACGTTCTAAGGGACGGTTAAGCATACAAGCATTACCAGGAGTCCAAGTAACCTGAAGACTTAGACATAGTTAGATAGATACTAATATAGAAGAGATCTTCGTTTGTGATCATCTCTTCCTCCCCCTTGTAAACACTTTTCTCATATAGTGAAATCATAATAGGACGTAGGGCTATTACTCCCACCATCGAGGGCCTGAACCTGTATAAATTCTCTTGTGCCCCTACAGATATTACTCATCCTACCTTCCCGGAGGAGCACCCTGAAAGGTCCCGTAACTCACAAATTTGCACAAGATCGACTGAGGACCCCGAGTCCAAATCGTCGACAACTCTTTACAACCAAATCATCTATATAAGCTTCTAAGTTATGCCCTAATTTGGAAAGAAAGGTCTTTTGCATCAAGCACTGGTACGTGGAACTAGCGTTCTTGAGACTGAATGGCATTCTCACATAGCAGTAGGTTCCAAACACTGTGATGAAGCCAGTTTTCTCTTCATCTTCTTCTGCCATGCTAATTTGATGGTAACCTGAATAAGCATCCAGGAAGCTCATCAGTTCACAACCCGTAGTAGAATCAACCAACTGATCGATACAGGGAAGGGGAAAATCATCCTTCAGATAGGAATTATTTAGGCTGGTGTCATCGATGCACATGCGCCACTTACCATTTGACTTTAAGACCATGACCGGGTTCGCAAGCCACTCAGGATGATCGACTTCATGAATGAATCCTGCCTTCTGGAGTTTATCTAACACCAACCGGATGGCTTCTTGTCGATCAATAGCAAAGAGACTAAGCTTTTGCTTTATTGGTCGCTGTCTAAGCCGAATAGCTAGCCTGTGCTCGATTACTTCCCTTGGGACCCCAGGCATGTTGGATGGTTTCCACACAAACACATCTGCATTAGCCCGAAGGAGAGTGATGAGCTCGAGATCATATTTGTCATCCAATCCTGATCCAATCCGAATGGTTCTGGATGGATCATCTAGGTACAATGGAACTAACTTCAATTTTTCATCCGGTCGCGGGGCAACTTTGATCACATCTAAGGTCGTGGTCGCAACTTGAATATCCCGAAGGGGAAGTTGATCCATCAACTCCAGAGATAACCGATCAAAAGTAAGAGCTGTATTCTGGCTGCCTCGGACCGTAATCACGCCTTTTGGACCTGGTAGCTTGACGCATTGATAAGCGTAATGTGCCACCGCCATAAACTTAGCAAGTGTTGGCTAGCCAAAAAGAGCGTTATATGCCGAATCACAATCAATTACATCAAATGTAATTAATTTTGTTCAAAAATTGTTTGGTTCTCCCAATGTTGCGGGTAACACAATTTGTCCAATCGACATCATTGAGAGACCAAGAATTATACCATAAAATAGATGAATTATGGGTTTAATCTTTGAGTGAGGGATTTGCATCTCGTCAAGAGTCTTGACCAATAATAGGTCCAAAGAACTGCCCCTGTCGATCAGAACCCTTTCGACCCTAGCATTGCTAATTATAGGGGTAATGACCAAAGGAAGTCGCAACGGTTGTGTAAGCCCCTTGGGACAATCATCTCGATCGAAGGGTATGGGAGTTTATGACCAGCGAGGATATTGAGGATCCCCAAGGGGAGCTTCAACTTTATTTACCTCACGGTAAAAAGTTTTCAATTGACGCTTAGAAGCATAAGAAGAAGAGCCACCAAATATAATATTGACATGATTTTGGGGTACCTGGTAAGACATTTCTTCATCTCCATCATCATCTCTAACCTCGCAGGCTTGACCTTGCCATGGTATGGTCTGCATGGGTCCAGTTCCCTGTAGAAGTCTTCCAAGCTCTTCAACCAGTTGCGACAATTCTTGAGATCATGTCTGGAAGAATTTTGCAGTGGACACCACTTCTTATTTCCCTGCGGGTTAGCCTGTTTTCCTAAATGGTCACTGTCGCGACCACCAGAAGGATTTTTATTTTTAAATGAAAACTTATTACCTTTTCCTGACGGCGATTTGCTGGCAATGACGACATCTCGGCATTGTCCAAGCGGATTCTTCTTGGGATTTTTTGATTTCCCGCCCGATGATGACTCTGGCTTCTTGCTAGAATCATCCTTCTTGTCATTCTTGAGACCTGGCTGAGGCAGCAAATTCCCTTTGTCCACCATCCTATTCCACTCCACGGCCTCAGCCTCATCGGAATAGCGATCAGACATGTCAAAGAGATCGGCTACTGATCGACGCGGATGGATAAGTAAATCTTCGATGAATCTCCGATATTGAATGGCTTGTTTAAATGCCCTGATAACAGAACTGTCAAAGATGTTAGGAATCACTACTGTAGAAATGCTTTTCACTATCGGTTAAAAATCCACTCTACTATCGGTTCTCTTACCGATAGTGATCGGCACGATAGGAGAAACGTAGCACACTTCTATCGGTTGAAAACTATTAGTACAACATCTACATTCCCAACGTTCACTAATCGCTGTCGACTATTTCTTCTATTGGCTCGGATTTAAACCGATAGTATTGTGTACATTTTTTCTATCGGCTCGGTTATAAACCGATAGTATTGTGTAGGTTTTTTCTATCGGCTAGGATCTAAACCGATAGTAATTTGTATATTTTTTCTATCGGCTGGGATCTAAACCGATAGTATTGTGTAGACACAGTTAGTACTGGAAACTTTATTCTATCGGTTGTTGTATATGAACTCGATAGTATTGTGTAGACACAGTAGTACTGGAAACTTTATTCTATCGGTTGTTGTATATGAACCGATAGTACTGGAATATTTATTCTATCGGTTGTTGTATATAACCGATAGTACTGTGTAGTTTTTCCTATCGGTTATGTACTCGACACGGTTAGTACTGGAATCTTGCACATATACATACAACAATACAGAGATACATTGGATCATTCACAAATACACCAATATTTACAAATATACACCAATATTCACATATTGAGTTTGTTCACAAATATACTAATACAGTAATATACATATGCATTGGACAGATTGAATTTATTCACATATTGATCAAGTTTATTCACAAATACATCAGTGAATCTATTCACATATTGAGTTTATTCACAAATACAGCAATCAACACATTCAATATATATTACACAAGTCAGTTACAATCGATTGTTGATAGCCACTTCTTCCATGACATATTGTGCCCAAATTGTTCGCAGCTCCTTCAATTGAGGCAACTCATATTGCTCTTTCAACATGGCGCTCTGCATATATGCGTGTATGAAGTTAGGATCATACGTCACATCCAATTATATTTCAACTTTGAGTCAGGAAAAATGGTTACCTTAGGGAATTGGGCAAAGTTTCTCCTGATCAGGTCATACATGAATCTCATGACATAGAAGCCATATTCCCACGATTGTGGCTGCTGATGGCACTAGGGAAAATTTCATATGCAAAGACATAAACCCACATTAACTCGAAAGAACTAATTAAGCTTAAATTAAAAGACTCATCATGAGTACTTCCATCCGTATTAATTACCTCATATTCTTTCCAAGAAATTGTTGTGCCCTTCGACGCGTCATGCCTCCCTCCAGCACTAGCATAATTTTTGAAAGCCCTGTATTTAATTTAGCATTGCCGGTTAATATGTTATCATTAATTAGCTAGTCAGAGAAAAATTTAAAACAACTAAGTTACTTACGCGTCTATGTGCCATGTGAGGGTGAAAACATGCGCCACCTTGTCACTCATCGAATCGAGGTAATAGACCTCATTCATCCATGGGCAAATGACGGCGAGGACCCAGTGGCCCCTACATTGCATATATAAGCGAACCGTTTCATACATATGTTAGGCGTAACATACAAGAATGTGTTAAATTAGTAGGAAATACACTAACCTTTGGTGGTACGGCACAAGGATGAACTCTCGGTCTTGCTGCGCTAGTAGTGCCCTTGATATATATTCCTCCGCATGTGCTTGGTTGTGCTCTAGCATCGTGAGGCTTATTTTCTCTGGGTCGAGGAAACCCACCTTGTCACATGCCCTCATCGATGCCAGCCTATACATGCACCTGGATGAAAAGTAGACATTAGTAAGTAGTGCATACAAAGTGCTTAGATTTATGAAACGAACTGTGATAACTTCAGACAACAGCAAACTCACAGGACTCCAGTCCGTATGATGGACATATCAAGCTCCTGCCAATTGAGGAGGTCGAACAAATCCTCGTGGGCCACCGATATGCTCCCGGCCTCACGGTGAAAATGACCTGGCCTGAAGTGAACTAAGAAGTTGATGTGGTGCCTAGACTGGGTTAGGTACCACTCATGGAGACTTCCGATTATTTGATCCATATTGCGCAGAAGGTACTCCGACACGAGTGGGGACTCGTTCTTGAACGTACCCGGCTGGCTTTGTTTGGCCTTGCCCTTGCCTTTGGGCGGGAAGCGAGTGTATACCTTCGAAGGTTGGGGTGTGGTGCCGCCGGCCTCATTTGATGGCGAAGGGTTTGAGGCCGTCAGAGGAGGCATGGGGGCCGAAGGAGCTCGGTCATGCGTTGTAGCGGGGGTGGTGTCCTCAGGAGGTGAGCTGGTACCCATCGTCCACTTTAAGTACAAACGCATAAGTTAGATTTTCCAAATTGAGTATATTAACTAAGTTGTAAGCTAGAATGGCTAGGGTTTACCTCCTGTAGTCTAACACCCTTCTTGGGCCACTGTATGTACGAGCCCAATGCCTCGCCAATTTTCCGCATTTCGTCTGTTGGGATGGGCAACGGAAAAGAGCTGTAGCCCAGGAGGGCCATGTCCACCTGTACCTTTGCGAATCCAGTCTCTAGAGGTACGCAGTGGATCTGGACATCCTCCCAAGACTGGTATACGACCCCGTTTGCAACCACTACAGGTTGGTCGCCTATGTTGATCAATAGGCTACAGCTCTCTAGCTTATGCAATTTGCAACAATTATAACAGGTTAGTGAAACAATTCTAACATAACGGGAGTGGCATCAACCGAACTGCATATATAGCTCAAGAGTTGCAATACCTTGATCAGGACCACCGGATCCACGTGAACCTTCGAGCCACAACTAGTCGGCCTGGCAGCGTCGACCTGGGCAGCTGGATCTAAACCCTTGGACTGCACAACTCGGCTGAGGCGTTCATACTTCTCGTTCATTTGAGCGAACATGTCCGCGAATTGTGCAGTCACATATGTCCGTATCTTCTGAGATAGCTCCACTTCCCTTTCCTTCCAGCTGCCAGCCTTCTTCACCTTTTGCCCGGGCTCCGAGAAGCCTTCCTTCCATGCCACCACACCCCCCACGGTTCGCGTCCGCCCTGGATGCTCCTTGTTCCCTAGAGCCCGGGTAAGGATGTCGTTCTCCCTATGGGGAGTGAACAATCCCTCGGTCGCCTCCTTCGAGCAAAAGATCTATTACATTCAAAGATCTCCATTGTGAGGAAGAAATATATACAAACTTGTGCGCACACTAATGGTCATAGTTTTTTCTACCACACTCTATGATTCCAACCAGGAAGTTAGCCAACTTACGAGTCGCTGCACGACCTCGACGTCCCTGGGGTTTGGGAACGCCATAGTCTCCGTGGCCGACACGGTCCCTCTGGCCAGCCACCAGCGCTTGCATCGCTAATCGTGGATCTCGGAGAGTGGTAGGTCAGGGGAGTCGACGAAATTCGACGCCTCGTCTTCAGCCTTCTTCCACTGCTCCTCCTTCCCCGCATAGCCGCGAGAGCCGAGCCGGTGTGGGTGGTCGTTCCTCCTCTGGATTGCCTTGTTCTTCTCGCTGAGGGCCTTTGTACCAGAAATAAGAAAATTAATGCATCGCTGCTTACCGCATACAATGGTGTAACCAAGCAAAGGAACCATACATACCTTGAACTCAGGAGTCCCCTTCTGTTGGGTGAATTGCCCCCATACCTCCTCCATTATGAAGGGGTACTTCTCGCATGGAGATTTGCCTTTAGCGAGGAAGGTACTGACGAGGACGCTCTTGAAGGTTTTCCACGTGTTGTTCATGTCCTTCAAGCAAGCTATCTTGGGACCATCGTCGGGGATGTTCCACTTGGCCTGTTTCAAATAGTGCATATAAGCAGGACTTACCTAATCTCTAGGATAAACCAAGGGAATGTGATTACTCAAGAGTTCAGTGATTTTGATTAATTTTACCTTCACTTCCGCCCACAGCCTATCCCTCTCGTCGGCCTTAACGTCCTTCTAGCTCTGGACGGTGATCTTCACCCTTTCCTTCGCCAACAATCCAACATAGGCAGCATAGTTGCTGGCGTTTTTCCCGATCGGTCTCCCGAACTGGTTGAACTCACATGAAAGATCCGCGCGTTTGTCCAAATGGCCCAACATCGTCGCACCTCACGCCTTCCTCTTGCGCTGGGACGAGGCAGCGCCATCTACGTTCGCCCTCGCCGAATCACTACTATTAGCCGAGGAAGATGCCGACATGGCTTTACCTAAAATTCCATGAACAGACCATCAATTGATATGAAGGAAGGTACATGACAAAGTTCATAACTAAAATGGAATGGCAATGATGAACCACCTCTTTTTGTTAAAATGTCAAATTTTCATTCAAAAGGCCAAAAATCATAAATTCCTATCAACATGGTCTTCAAAATAGATTTAAAGTGGATTTGTAAACTCAATTTGCAAAGGGTTGTCGAACTGATACCTTCTTGCTTAACATAAAGGTCATTCGATAACTCTTGATTGTAAAATTAATCCTATTTGAAAAATTTCATCAGAAAAATATATTTCATGCAATGAAAATCATTTCTTTAAATTTTCATTTCAAATGTATTTGATTTGAGCAATAGTGGATTATTTTCACAAATGAAATATGAACTTGGCAAAATTTAGACTTTTCAATGTACTATCGGTTGACAATAACAAACCGATATGACATACTCTATTTTCTATCGGTTTTCCAAGTAAAACCGATAGTACTCAAGTTTGTATTCAGCAAAATATATAAGATTAGCAGTGCAAACTATGCTAGTCTCTCTGCAGGAACATAAAGTCTGTTAAAATTTAAATGAACCAAAATTTCAGATGAAAATTAGAAAATAGGAAATAATTAACACAAAATTCAGATTAGCAGTGCAAACTATGACATACTATATTTACTATCGGTTTTCCAAGTAAAACCGATAGTACTCAAGTTTGTATTCAGGAAAATTTAAAAGATTAGCAGTGCAAACTATGCTAGTCTCTCTGCAGGAACATAAAGTCTGTTAAAATTTAAATGAACCAAAATTTCAGATGAAAATTAGAAAATGGGAAATAATTAACACAAAATTCAGATTAGCAGTGCAAACTATGACATACTATATTTCCTATCGGTTTTCCAAGTAAAACCGATAGTACTCAAATTTGTATTCAGGAAAATTTAAAAGATTAGCAGTGCAAACTATGCTAGTCTCTCTGCAGGAACATAAAGTCTGTTAAAATTTAAATGAACCAAAATTTCAGATAAACATTAGAAAATGGGAAGTAATTAACAGAAAATTCAGATTAGCAGTACAAACTATGACATACTCTATTTCCTATCGGTTTTCCAAGTAAAACCGATAGTACTCAAGTTTGTATTCATGAAAATTTAAAAGATTAGCAGTGCAAACTATGCTAGTCTCTCTGCAGGAACATAAAAACTGTTAAAATTTTAATGAACCAAAATTTCAGATGAACATTAGAAAATGGGAAGTAATTAACAGAAAATTCAGATTAGCAGTGCAAACTATGTCATACTCTATTTCCTATCGGTTTTCCAAGTAAAACCGATAGTACTCAAGTTTGTATTCATGAAAATTTAAAAGATTAGCAGTGCAAACTATGCTAGTCTCTCTGCAGGAACATAAACTCTGTTAAAATTTAAATGAACCAAAATTTCAGATGAACATTAGAAAATGGGAAGTAATTAACAGAAAATTCAGATTAGCAGTGCAAACTATGACATACTCTATTTTCTATCGGTTTTCCAAGTAAAACCGATAGTACTCAAGTTTGTATTCAGCAAAATATATAAGATTAGCAGTGCAAACTATGCTAGTCTCTCTGCAGGGACATAAAGTCTGTTAAAATTTAAATGAACCAAAATTTCATATGAAAATTAGAAAATGGGAAATAATTAACAGAAAATTCAGTTTATGGTATTTACTATCGGTTCTAAATAAGAAACCGATAGTGCACTACACTGTATGAAAAATTGCTAGTGATTTTCATCAATTCTGTCATTCTCATAGCTATCAAGTTTGTAGTTCATGAATTTTACTCTAGTTTTATATTTGTAAACCATTGAACCACATATGAACCATTGCATATAAATTTAAGCAATTGACGCGAGCGGTTTGGTCAAGAACACTTACAGTCGTTCGTGGAGTGGCCGGAGGCGGTGGCGCGATGCAGTGGCCGGAGGCGGTGGAGAAGCAGATTGCGATCGGCAATGGTGGCACAGAGGAGCGAAGAAGCGAACGTCGGGGAAGCTAGGGTTTTCCGCGTGTGAGTATTTGGAATGTGATCAGTTGCACTGGAGGGAAAATCGTGCGACGTTATACCCTAATATATGAATCTTTACTATCGGTTCATAACCACCAAACCGATAGTAAAAACATGTAAGTTAGGGTTTGTAGTGTTGGCATTGTTCACTATCGGTTTTATTATTACAAACCGATAGTAAATTAAGAACAGGGGCTCATAACACAGTATAAATCACTATCGGTTATGAACAATAAACCAATAGTATATGTTAATTTCATATCGGTTTGGAAGTTGAAACCGACAGTAGAATACTGTGTTATTGACCTAAAGGGATTTCCTGAGAACAATTACCGATAGGTCTCAGTACATCATTTTACACTTGTAAAGACACCTGAAACCCCATGCAAATGACTTCCAATAATTTTAAAATAAATTAACAGTAAAGACCAATCATGGAATGAAAATTTGCAGTTTTCATATTGATTTGTGAAAAGAATCAATTATTGCTCAAATCAAGTATATACTCCAATTGAAATGAAAATTTGCATAAATGATTCTCAATGCATCACGTATGTTTTCCCAAAAAATTTTTGAAAAATGATTTGAAGAATTCTTCGATTAAAGATCCAAGTAATATACGTCACTTACATATTGCAAATTAGTCAAGAATGGTTGTCCACCCATAATCCTTCTTCGTGGTCGTCTCGTAGGTAACTTGTTTCGTCAATATCTTCGGTAGGGACAGATTGAAGAATTCCATCTAAAAATGGAGGTAGTTCGTCGAACTGATCGTACTCTTCTTCATCCACAACGTCTTCGACCCCAACAATACGTCTCTTACTGTGAAGGACAACGTGCAACTTTGGGTTGGCCGGGTCAACGATGTAGAACACCTGTGTGGCTTGCTCAGCAAATATAAATGGATCATCTTGGTGTGCGACTCTACTGAGATCGACGAGAGTAATCCCATAATTGTCGACTTTAACACCTCGAGGGATTTCGACCCATTGGCATCGAAACAGAGGAATCTTAAGTAATACATAATCGAGCTCCCATATTTCCTCAATAACAACGTAATATGAGTCGAGTGCCCTTACTGCCCTGGCATCCTCCGAAATAGCAAGTAGTATCACTCCACTACATTGCATAGTACTTTTCTCGTCCTGAGTTCTTGTGTAAAATGAATAGCCGTTGATGTCATACCCCTGCCAGGTCCCTACAGTAAATCTAGGCCCTCTGGCCAACCATGTAACAACTTCATCTACGTCACCCTCAGAAGCTGGCAGGACTCTATTTTCGATCCACCCAGCAAACTTCCTATTATGTTCTCTGGTGACCCAAATCTCTGGCTTCGAGGGATTCTGTTTCCATAACATTTCCTTGTGCTCGTGTATGTATGGCTCCACCCCCGTCATGTGCTGTAAGACCCAAAAATGAGCTTTTGCATACATTTCACCAGAGGGGACGACTGCTTTAAATCCAATCGGTCCAATGCCCTGAAGCCTGCCCTCATGCCAGGACGTAGGAACGCCAATTGGGTCAACCCCGGCCATATAGTAGGTGCAGAATTCGATCACCTCCTCGGCGGCATAACCTTCAATGATACTGCCCTCAGGCTGATGTCGATTCCTTACATAGCCCTTCAAGATACCCATAAATCTATCAAATGGGTACATGTAGCGCAGGAACACGGGTCCACAAAACTTAATTTCTCTGACAAGGTGAACAATTAGATGGACCATAACATCAAAAAAAGATGGAGGGAAATACATCTCCAGCTGACAAAGAGTTGTAGTCACATCACGTTGCAAATCGTCCAGTCCATCCAGATCAATTACCTGCAAGGACACAGTTGCAGCAAATATTCAGATCCAAAAAATCTGACAAGTTGCACGAATGCAGCTAATTAACTTGCTAGGAGTACACGCTTATTTACCTTGCCAGATATTGTGTTGAAGAAATAACATAGCTTTGTAATTGTCTCTCTGACTTTGACTGGGAGAATGCCTCTGATAGCAATGGGAAGCATTTGTGACATCAGTACATGACAATCATGGGACTTCATACCAACTAGTTTCAAGTCTTTCATGGACACATGTTTTTTCAAGTTTGCAGAATACCCGCATGGAACTTTGACACCATGTAGGCACTGACAGAGTTCTGTTTTTTCTCTTTTTGACAAAGTATAGCAGGCCGGGGGGAGGTATGTCCACTTTCCCTTCTCCAACGGTGCAAGCTCAGTCCTTATGCCCATGTCGAGCATGTCACGGCGAACGTTGATGCCATATTTTGTCTTTCCTGGAATATTCAACAACAAACCAATCAAACTGTCACAAACATTTTTCTCTACGTGCATGACATCAATGCAATGTCGAACTTGTAAGTGCCCCCAATATGGTAGATCCCAAAGAATCGATCTCTTCTTCCAAACATTTTTTCCTGGAGGTTTAGAACATTTACCGAACTCAACTTTGATGTCCTTCACGCGCAAGTAAAGCTCCTTACCAGTCACAAACACTGGGGCTGATCCTTTCTCAGGCTTCCCATTGAATGACTTCCTCTTCTTACGGTAGGCGTGATGCATCGGAAGGAATCTGCGGTGACCCTTGTACACTGTTTTTCTGCAGTTCGATAACCACATGCTTTCAGTTTC
Source organism: Pharus latifolius (assembly GCA_019359835.1). Lineage (NCBI taxonomy): Eukaryota > Viridiplantae > Streptophyta > Magnoliopsida > Poales > Poaceae > Pharus > Pharus latifolius. The sequence goes on along the minus strand of CM033328.1, from coordinate 25,438,136 downwards.
ATCCAGGCAAATAAGACAAGCCTTGCCTCCTTTCGTACTATACCCTGACAAATTTCCATAGGCCGGGAAATCATTTATGGTGCAAAATATCATGGCCCGCAACATGAAATTCTCTCGCTTATGTGCATCCCACACCCGCACCCCTTCGCTCCACAATTTATGTAAGTCCTCGACTAATGGTGATAGAAACACGTCAATATCATTCCCGGGCTGTCTGGGTCCTGAAATTAGTAACGACATCATGATGTACTTGCGCTTCATACATAACCAAGGAGGAAGATTGTAGATGCATAAAAGAACCGGCCAAGTGCTATGTCGACTGCTCATATTTCCGTGTGGATTCATACCATCCGTAATTAGCCCAAACCTTATATTCCTCACTTCGCCGCCAAACTCACCGAATGTTCTGTTAATGTTTCTCCATTGAATGGAATCAGCTGGATGTCTTAGTTTTCTATCTTATTTCCGACCTTCAACATGCTAACGCAAGTACTTCGCATCTTTCGGATTTGCAAACAGCCGTTTCAATCTAGGAATCACAGGAAAATACCACACAGTTTTGGCCGGAGGCCCTTTCTTTACCTCATCACATCCATTGTGATAAATTCTCTCCCATGCTTATACCGCGATGCACCGCATCTTGGACAAACATGCAAATCCTCGTACTCGTTACGGTACAGAACACAATCATTTGGGCATGCATGTATTCTTTCGATTTCCATTCCCAACGGACACAATAGTTTTTTGGCCTGGTAAACCGATCTTGGCAACTCATTTCCCTCTGGAAGCATGTCCGCTAACAGATCCAATAGCACCGTGAAACTCTTATCGCTTTCACCGTTGCTTGCCTTCAAGTTATATCATCTCAACACAGAAGACAACTTTGTAAATTTTGCACATTCGGGGAACAAAGGCTTCTCAGAATCAACAATTAATTTCTCAAATTTAGCTAAATCGGTTTCGCTATAGTCTTCTTCTACATCACGTAACATTTCATCTAAATTGTCGTCATCTACATGGACTTCCGAATGAACATTACCAATGTTCTGATCATGATCATCATTACTGCAATCCACTTCTGGGTGCTGCTGAGTGGTAGCGGTGCTCGTTTCCTCAAGATCTTCACCATGCCATATCCAACGGGTATAGCGTGCATTAAAACCACGACAAATCAAATGACTCCTAATCTGATGAGAGTTGCTAAACCTTTTTAAGTTCATACAATCTATACAAGGACAATGCATATCTTTCTCTCCCTTCTTCGCCTTTTCTTGCTCAGCAAATTTAATAAACCCATTCACACCCTCCAAATACTCAACATGTCGTGGTATTGCGAATACCCCGGCAGGTTTTGAGAGTGATCCTAGCGAAGATTACGCGGCGTGGGTTGACCGGATGACCGGTCCTCCCCCGCCGGACAAGCACAAAAAATGACACACGAGTTTATACAGATTCGGGTCCCGGTGGGGGCCCTAGTCCTGTCGACGCGCTCCCGACCGGAGTCGGCTGGGGAGGCTCTCTCCGGGGGAGAGGCTCTCTCCGGGGGAGAGGCTTCCGGAGCACGTCTGTGAGTTTAGCTATTCCAATAAAAGAACCGATCCTCTACAACAGAGGGGTACAAGGGCTATTTAGAGCCCCAAAAAGAAGCGAAAAACCTAAACTACCCCGGAAGCCACCGTCGGATTGAAGGGTAAGACTGTCCTTCTCCCGGTCAAACGCCTTGGATGCTTGACAGGTGGTCGCTAGTTCCCGAGGTGCTCCTCGCATGACCTGCACGTGACAAACAGTTCGAGACTTTACCTTCAGGAGGGCGATGAGGCCCGGGACGGCGCCGGAGGCCACGTCCCCGGGTCAAAGGCGGCGTCCGGGACGGCCCCGGAGGCCATGTCCCGGGAGCCAAAAGGGAGGGCACCGGAGGCCACATCCCGGCAGCCAAAAGGCGGCGCCCGGGAGGGCACCGGAGGCCACGTCCCCGGGTCAAAGGCGGCGCCCGGGACGGCACCGGAGGCCACGTCCCGGGAGCCAAAAGGCGGCGCCCGGGGAGGCCCCGGAGGCCACGTCCCCGGGCAAATGGCGGCGCCCGGGAGGGCACCGGAGGCCACGTCCCGGGAGCCAAAAGGCGGCGCCCGGGGAGGCCCCGGAGGCCACGTTCCCGGGCAAATGGCGGCGCCCGGGAGGGCACCGGAGGCCACATCCCGGGAACCAAAAGGCGGCGCCCAGGAGGGCACTGGAGGCCACGTCCCCGGGTCAAAGGCGGCGCCCGGGACGGCCCCGGAGGCCATGTCCCGGGAGCCAAAAGGCGGCGCCCGGGGCGGCCCCGGAGGCCATGTCCCGGGAGCCAAAAGGCGGCGCCCGGGGCGGCCCCGGAGGCCACATCCCCGGGCAAATGGCAGCGCCCGGGGAGGCACCGGAGGCCACGTCCCGGGAGCCAAAAGGCGGCGCCCGGGAGGGCACCGGAGGCCACGTCCCCGGGTAATCGTGACCCATCTTACCTGGACTTAGTCTCGCGGAGATTTCCCCCGACAGAAGCCCCCCATGCCCGCCGGGGACGATGCTCGAGTCCCCGGTGGGTATGGTTCAGGTCACCAGGAAGATCTCCGGGCCAAGCTACCGGAGCCACGACGCTTCGGTTTCCGTGCCCCACGCTTAAAGCCGTGCCGTTTCACCATAAATGCGCGCTCGGTTCGAACTGGCGCCTCGATTCACGCACCCATCCCTTCGTTTCCCGCGCACGGTTTGAACTTCTATGGTCCAGATTGATCCGCGGGTGCCACGTGGCGTGCATCTAGACCACGCCCCGCCCCTATAAATAGGACCTTGGGGGGCCCGGAAGCTCATTCCAAATTTTCGGCCTCAACAATTTTTGCTCTCCCGGTAGCCCTCTCTCGGTAGCTCTTTCCGGTAGCCCTTTCCGATAGCAGGCGTCCGGGAGTTTCTAGTAGTAGCCTCCTGCAAAGTTAGCCACCAAAAAAGAAGACTAACCTCATGGCACCCAAGGGTCGAGCGAAGACCACGGAGGTGCCCCCGGAGGAAATCCCCTCGGATTTCCTCTGGGCAACGGAGTTCACGGCCGAGGACGCCGAGTCCTTGGCCGAAAGAAGCATCGTTGCGGACGGGGACATCCGAGTCCCCGTGAAGAAGGACGGGGCCCCCCGCCCCAGGCCCGGAGAGGTCGTGGCCTTTGAGGCCTTCCTCGAGGCGGGGCTCCGGCTCCCGGTGCATCCCATGCTCCGGGAGTTTCTCAAGGAGTACGGGGTGGCTCTCAACCATCTCACCCCGAACGCGCTTGTCCGGATGGGCCTCTTCATTTGGCTCTTCGAGATAGCGACCGGGCGGGAGCCCAACCTTCGCGCCTTCCGGTACTTCTACGAACCGGCGGCGCGGACCTCCCACCTGGTAAAGGGGGGCCCCAAGTCCCCCTTTGGCTCGGTGATGGTAAAGATGTTGCCGGCCCGGGTAATCGACTACCCGACGGCGGCCTCCCGGGACCACTGGGGGGATTGGGTCCGAAGGTGGTTTTACCTCCAGGTCCTGGACCACGCGGTGGTGTACGCCCCGGAGGCCCCCACCTACAGCCGGTCGTCCGCACCAAAGCCGCCGGTGTGGACGGACGAGGAGTACGAGCTCCTCGGCAAAGTGATCCTCTCCAAGAAGACCCGCTCGATGCGGGACGCAGCTGAGGAGATGGCTCTCCTCCGGATCTCCCCCTTCATCGGCGGGAAGAGGGGGATCGGCATGGGCCCCGAGCAGCGGCCCCCGGTGAAGCCGGTGACACGACGTAAGCTCCGGGAACCCTCAGCATTGTACTTGCAAATTTTTAAGAAATTGACTAACTCTTTACCTCTTTCAGTCTGGCCGTACCCGGCGGCGCGGGAGAAGGCGGAGAACCTCTTGGGGAGGTACTTCGCCGATGAGCACGAACGCGTCGTGCGCGCCGTGGGGGAGGGCCCCCAAAGAACTTGGTAGCGGTGGCCTTCGGGCTGAAGCTGCCGGAGAGGAAGCCTCTCCCCACCCCTGGTTCACACAAACGGGGGAAGGAGGCGGCCGGGGGCTCGGAGCCCAAGAAGGCCTGGGTTCAAAAGACCCCCGGCCCATCGACGACGCCGGCGGCGACACCGGCGAAGCCCCGGGACGAGACCCCCGGGAGCGAACGTGCCCGGGCACCGTCCCGGAAGGAAGCAACACCTCCCCCCCCGAAGGGCCCCGTCGAGGCGCGGGGGAAGGAGGCGACCGCGGGCGGGGCGGCGTCGGACTCGGGGAACTACGCCCCGTCGCCGCTCACGGTGGAGCTCCTCCTGCCCCTTCCGGCTTCTTTGGAGCCGAAGAGGCTGGAGGTGAGATTCGCTGCGGCCTCGCCCCCGCGGGTTTGGCCGGTGGATGAGGGGGGGAGCCCCTCGGTCTACGAGGTTCCTCCGGAGGAGGGGGCCCCGAGGACCTTCCGGCCCGGGGCAGGGAAAGGCCTGATGGTTCCCCCCCGGGCGGAGGCTCCCGCCGAGAGCTCCTCGGCCACGTCTTCGGGGGGCACTACCTCGTCGACGAAGACGCCGGCCGCGTTACCGGACCTTGAGGTCCGGGGACCCCCCGCCGGCCGCGCCGGCCGCGCCGGGCGGGAGACCCCTTTGCTCCCCGCAAGGGAGGTCGCCCGCTACTCGGAGGGCCTGCATACCCGGAAGGTGCAGGCCTTCGTCGCGGGAGGGACGCTCCATGAGCGTTTCGAGGGGCTTCAGTCCCTCGGGGCCCAGGTAACCCGAGTCGATAACGCATTCGCTCATCCCCTGCACTTTGAAATTTTTCTAACTCTTATGTATTTTGTAGGTGGCAGCTGTTACCTGGGGCCTTGAGCAGCGGGTCGCCCGGCTGCTTAAGGAGGCGGCGGGCCGGGCCGCGGCCTCCGTAGGGCAGCGCGAGGAGGCCCTCCGGGAACGTGACGAAGCCCTCGCGGAATTGACCCGGGTACGGGCCCAGGTCCATCTTTCTGAGGTCGCCAACGCCCGCCTCCGGGAGGAGGCCAAGGCGAGGGAGGAGGCACTCTGGGAGCTCGAGAGCTCGAGCGTCCGGGCGGTGGCGGATGCGGGCCGCTCCGTCCGGTCGGCCCTCGAGGGCCTTGGCGTAGGCCTCGGCTCCGGGAGCAGGGAGGTGCCGCCGGTGACCCTCGCGGAGGCTGTGCGTTTTCTCAACGCACAGGTCTCCGCCATCCCGGAGGCTGCCGACGTTCGGGCACGGGGTCGGGCGATCCCCGTCGTCGCGGCCGCTGTGGGGCTCGTCGAGTTCCGGGGGGTCGGCGCCCGGGCGATCGGGGGCCGCATCCCCCGAAGCTTCCCGGACTCCTTCGAGCCTTCGCGCCGGGAGGTCGAGCAGCTTGCCGGAGGGTTCTACGACCGGATCATCCGGGCGTGGTTCCCGGCTCCGGCGCCTCCGGCGGGAGACGTCCCAGCCCCGGCCTTGGAGGAAGCCCCCCGGGGGGAGGACGCCAACGAACATGTATGAGCCTCCCCCCTGGTCTTAGCTAGGGCCCTTTTTTGTTTTAGGACTTTTTGATTCCGGTAGCTTCTTAGAAGAAGCCCCGGGCACTTGTACATAAACATTTTGAATGCAATGAAGTTAGAATTTTTTCTAAGTCTTTGAATTGAATTTACTGTTACTAGGGTTCCCGGGAGGTTGCTCCCGGGCGAAGGTCCGCGAGGGGCTCCCCGGGGGACGCCCAAGCGGCTTTAATTTTGCTAAGCCCTATCTCCGGGAATCGCGGCGAGGATAGTGTCCGGGAGCCGATCCGGTTGAGGTGGCGTCCGGAGTGGCACTTGGACAACTTCGATAATCATCGTGCCGAATTGTCCCCTCCGCGACCGGGGCTCCGGATGATCCCTCCCCTCCGGATACTTCCACCGGCGGGATACGAGTTCTGGCCTGAAGATGTGCTCCGGGACGCTCGGCGCCGCATACGGGCGTTGTACTGGGACTTGACCCGGGAGCTAGCGGAGAGCCTCCGGGAGTATTAGGCATAGGAGCCTTAGGGCTTAGAGAATCCCCCGGGTTAGAACCCGGGTTGTACCGTTTCCGAAGCCCACCGGAGGGGGAAGATGTCCTCCGGGTTTGCTAATCAATAAAGCGCTATGTTGTTGTTTCCTTTAGTTGCCTCTTTATGTTCTTCTTCTTGGATGGTCTGGACGACTCATCTTAACAAGGATGAGCTAAGTTTCCTCGTGGGCGGTGCGGTCGACACCCGGGGGTTCCCTATCCCCCCCACCCACAGCGGGCCGGAGAATAGCTCCGTGCGCTGTGGGGGTAACAAGGCCCCCGGGATAGTAGTCACCTGTAGGATAGGAAATTTTCTAAGTTAGAAAACTTTAAAACGAGGTTTTCAAGGAGAAGACCTTCCGGGAGACAATCGTCCGGTTGCCGTGAGAACGAGGAGCCGGGAAGGAGGCCTCCTGTGGAAGAAACATCCAAGAAAACCCGGTGAGATTTCCGGAGGCGAGCTTCCTAGAAGACATTTGTCCGGTCGGGGAGCCGGGAATAGGGTCTTTGGGGAAGAAAATGCCCGAGAAATCCGTGACTTCTCCGAGACAATCGTCCGGTCACCGTGAGAACGGGGAGCCGGGAATAGGGTCTCCGGGAGGCACTCATCCGGTCGCCGTGAGAACGGGGAGCCGGGAATAAGGTCGCTGGGGACCAATCGTCCTGTCGCCGTGAAAACGGGGAGCCGGGAATAACGTCTACTCCCGGAGGAGGAAGATAGATCCAATCAAGCCGCAAGGGGCCGATCTTCTGGTCGCCGTGAAAACGGGGAGCCAGGAATAACGTCGACTCCCGGAGGAGGAAGATAGATCCAATCGAGCCGCAAGGGGCTGATCTTCCGGTCGCCGTGAAAACGGGGAGCCGGGAATAACGTCGACTCCCGGAGGAGGAAAATAGATCCAATCAAGCCGCAAGGGGCCGATCTTCCGGTCGCCGTGAAAACAGGGAGCCGGGAATAACGTCGACTCCCAGAGGAGGAAGATAGATCCAATCGAGCCGCAAGGGGCCGATCTTCCGGTCGCCGTGAAAACGGGGAGCCGGGAATAACGTCGACTCCCTGAGGAGGAAGTGCCCGAAGACGGGGCTTGAGTGTTTGGGCAGGGGACTAGTCTCCCAAAGTGACTTGTTACCATGGCCACTGTGATCGGGTTGCCGCTTACACCCTCAGTCCACGAGGGCTGATCGTAAGCCGCCCTACGGGAGTGGTGACTCCCGTTGTAGGGACTTGTTGGGGCTGGCCCACTTCCTCGCGGGGAGGGCATCGCCGCTAGGGGCGGCAATGAGAGAGACCTGCAATGAGAGTTTGAAAAGCAAGACCTATGTATTGCTAATAAAATGAAGTACAGGGCCTCCCCCTGTGAAGCCGCGAAAGGGGAGGAAAATACAGCGTCCCTCCTCCCCCTCCGGCGTGAACGCTCCGGGGGAGGGGACAGGCCCGTAAGGCTAAACATAGAACTTGCGAAGTAAACGCAAGTTCCACGTGTGCTTCAGCTCCTGCTCTTGGAGGTTGGAGAGCTTGTAGGCCCCCGAGCCCAGGACCGCGGAGATCCTGTAGGGGCCCTCCCACTTGGGGGAGAGCTTACCCTGGGCCTGGGGGTCCGTCACGCGCTTGAGGACAAGGTCCCCAAGGCGGTAAGCTCTCTCGCGCACGCGCTGGTTGTACGCGCGCGCCATTTCTTGCTCGTAGATGACGTGGCGGAGGAGCGCTCGGTCGCGTTCCTCCTCCATGAGGTCGATCTCCAGACGCTGGTTGGCCTCGTTGGCCTGGTACGCTGAGGGCGTAGCTCCCTCCAAGAGCTTAACCCGCAGTGACCGGAAGCCGATCTCCGGGGGGAGGACTGCCTCCGCCCCGTAGACCAGGGAGAAGGGAGTACGCCCCGTCGCCCGGGACGGGGTCGTGCGCATGGAGCAGAGGATGCTAGGGAGCTCCTCCGCCCATGCACCCCGCTTAGAGGCGGTTTGCTCGAGTCTCCAGCACAACCCCTGTAGGATCACGCCGTTGACCCTCTCGACAGCCCCATTGCTCCGGGGATGGGCCACCGAGGCGAAGTGGATGACGAGCCCCAGGCCTTCGCAGAATTCCCGGAAGTAAGCCGAGTCGAATTGGGTCCCGTTGTCCACGGTGATTTCCCGGGGGACGCCAAAGTGACATACGACGTTTTTCCAGAAAAACCGCTGAACGGCCCGGGACGTGATGCTGGCCAAAGGCTCCGCCTCAACCCACTTTGTAAAATAGTCGACTGCGACTACCGCATACTTGTACCCCCCGGGCGCTGGGGGGAAGGGCCCTAAGAGGTCCATCCCCCAGTGCACAAAGGGTCAAGTGATGGGGATCGTCTGCAGCCCTATAGGGGGGAGGTTCGAGCCCTTGGCCATCTTCTGGCATGCCTCGCACGCGGAGACGAGGTCTCGCGCGTCGCGCATGACCGTGGGCCAGTAGAAGCCCTGCCGGAGGGCCTTGGCTGCAATGGCACGCGGGGCTAGGTGAGAACCGCAGCTCCCCGCGTGGATGTCTTCGAGAAGTTGAAGTCCCTCCGGCCGGGGGAGGCAGCGCAGGAGGGCGGAAGCCCCCCGCTTGTAGAGCCTCCCCTCCAGCAGGAGGCGTTTAGCCTCGGTCTCACTAGGAGGCGTTTATCCTCGGTCTCACTAGGAGGGTCCCCCTCCCCCTTGATGAAGGAGATGAGGGGGTCCATCCAAGACGGAGTCCGGGTGATCTCGGCGACCTCCGGGATATGAGGCTCGTCGCCCGTGTCCGGGGAGGCCACCGAGGGCTTCGTGATGATCTCCAGGAAAGCCCCCTTGGGGAGCGATTCCCGGGCGCTTGCTGCCCGGGCCAAGGTGTCGGCCCGGTCATTGTCCCTACGTGGGATATGCCGGGCCTCGAGGCCGTCGAAATGCCTCTCCATCTTTCGCACTTCCTGCAAATAAAGACTTAAGTTTGCGTCATGGCACAGGTAAGACTTGTCCATTTGGCAAACTACGAGGTGAGAATCTCCCTTGACTAGGAGGCGCCGGATCCCCAGGGAGCGCGCGAGGCGCAGCCCGAGGAGCAAAGCCTCATATTCGGCGACGTTGTTGGTTGCGGGGAACTCAAGCCGCGCAGCGTACTCGAGTTCCTTCCCCTCGGGGCTCCGGAGGACTACTCCCGCACCAGCCCCGGCGAGACACAGCGACCCATCGAACATGAGGGTCCAATGATCACTGCGTCGGGGCGGCACAGGGAGATCTTCGTTCCCGGACCCAGAGGCGGGAGTCCACTCTGCGACGAAGTCGGCGAGGACCTGCGACTTGATGGCGGAGCGGCCGGTAAGGGACAGGGAGAAGGGGGCAAGCTTGGCCCCCCACTTCCCGATCCGGCCGGTGGCTTCTTTGTTCCGCAGTACCTCCCCGAGGGGGAGGGACGACGGGACGGTGATGGGGTGCCCGAGGAAGTAATGCCGAAGCTTCCGGGACGCCATGAGGAGGGCGTAGCAGATTTTCTCCATTTTCGTGTACCGAGTTTTGGCCCCTTGGAGGGCCTCACTCACGTAGTACACCGGGCGCTGCTGCCCCCCTTGCTCCTTCACCAAGACCGCGCTGACGGCGACAGGGGTCGCGGCGAGGTAGAGGAGCAAGGGCTCTTCCGGGGACGGACTCACGAGCATTGGAGGGCTCGTGAGGTACTTCTTGAGGTCGTCGAACGCCTCCTGGGCCTCGGGGGTCCAGTGGAACCCCTCGAGCCCTCGGAGGATCTTGAAGAACTGGAGGCCCCGCTCCCCCGACTGGGAGACAAAGCGGCTGAGTGCGGCTAGGCGACCGGAGAGCCGCAGGACATCCTTGACGGAGCGCGGCGGGGGCATATCTAGGAACGCCCAGGTCTTCTCGGGGTTTGCCTCAATGCCCCGCTGGGACACGAGGAAGCCTCGGAGCTTCCCCCCGCGCACCCCGAAGGCGCACTTCTCCGGGTTTAGTTTGAGCCCGAACGCGCGGAGGTTGCGGAAGGTTTCATCGGGTCGTCGATGTGGGAGGCTGCGCGGGGACTCTTGACAACCGCGTCGTCTACGTAGACTTCAACGTTGCGGCCGACTTGCTCTTTGAAAACTAGTGTCATGAGGCGCTGGAAGGTCGCCCCCGTGTTCTTGAGCCCGAAGGGCATATGGACGTAGCAGAAGGTTCCGAGGGGAGTAATAAAACTCGTCTTTTCCTCGTCCCCTTCCGCCATCCGGACTTGATGGTAGCCCGAGTAGGCGTCTAGGAAGCTCATGAGCTCGCACCCCACAGTGGAGTCGACGAGCTGATCAATCCGCGGGAGCGGGAAGTTTGTTTTTGGGGCAGGCGCGGTTAAGGTCGGTGAAGTCCACGCAGATCCGCCACCGGCCGGTTGATTTCTTGATGAGGACGGGGTTCGCGAGCCACTCGGGGTGCAGGACCTCCCGAATGAAGCCCGCCTCTTGGAGCCGGGTGATCTCCGCCTTGATTGCCTCTTGGCGCTCGAGGGAGAGTTTCCGTAGCTTCTGTTTGACCGGGGGGTGACCGGGGGCCACTGCAAGCTTATGCTCAATGACCTCCCGAGCGACGCCCCGCATGTCTGACGGCTTCCATGCAAAAACATCGGAGTTTTCGAGCAGAAAAGCCGCAAGTTGCGCTGCGTGCTCCTCGGGGAGCTCTGCCCCGATCCGGACGGTTTTGTCTTCGGTGCCCGGGGACAGCAGGACCTTCCGGAGGCCTCCTTCCGGACGCGGCTTGAGGAGGGGCCTCCCAGGCGGTGGCGCGGCAGCATCTAGTTCTGTGGGAGAAGCCTCCCCCCCGGGCGTCTTTATGAGGTTGACGCTTCCGATCGTGGCCGCAGCGCGCTCGTATAGAGCACGGGCCATGTCTTGGTCTCCCCAGACGTTGATCACACCATGCGGCCCGGGGATCTTCATGCAGAGATAGTTTTGATGGGTGGCAGCCCCCAGCCGGTTGATTGTCGTCCTCCCCATAATCACGTTGTAGGAGGAGGGGAGGTCTACTACGTCGAAGCGGACCAGCTCGGTTCGGTAGTTCTACGGGGTGCCGAAGGTCATTGGAAGATCTACCTTGCCCACGGGGTGGATCGCCTTCCTCGGGACAAAACCTTGCAGGGGTCCGGCAGCGGGCTGCAGGAGCTTCTCATCCACCTGCATTTCTTTGAAGGCCTTCACGAATAAGACATCGGCGGAGCTCCCGCCGTCCACCAGGATCCGGGCCAGATGGCAGTTGTAGATGGTCGCGGAGACAGTGAGCGCGTCGTCGTGGGGGAAGCCAACCCCCCGCGCGTCTTCTGCCGTGAAGGTGTGGGGGACGTCCGACCACTTTGGTGGCGGGGACGTGTGTAGCACCCCCACAACCTTGACTTCGCGCGCGTACTCCTTACGCTGGCGCTTAGAGTCCCGCCCGGAGGCAGATCCTCCCACGAAGACGTTGATGTGCCGCTGCGAAGTTTTAAAGGGGAGAGCTTCTGAAGGCTCCCCCTCCTGCGTCTGCTGACCCCCCGCGGGAGCGGGAAGGGCCGGAACAGCTGGCCGAGGGAGCAAGGAGGCCGGAGTCCCCCCCCCCCTGCCCGCGCTGGTCGAGGAAGTCCGCGAAGTGCTGCAGCAGCTGGCTACAATCTCGGGTAGCGTGGGTATTGGACATGTGGAGGCTGCACCACGGTCCTTCCCGCCTTCTCCCCGCGGGGCCTTCCCGGCCACGCGAAGACTGTCCTCCCCCATGGCCCTTCGGTTTGGGGAAGGGGCGGTTGGCCCTCTGGGGGTCACGCGAGCCGCCTCCGCCCTCGAGGACAAAGGTGTCCCGAGGCCGTGGCTCGCTACGTCCCCCCTGCCTGGAGCGTTTGGGGGGATCCCTGGCCCCCCGGTCGACGGGGGCGGGAGCCCCCTAGGTCTTCTTCCAGATATCGTCTTCCTCCGCCCGAGCGTACTTTTTGAGCACGTTGAAGAGCTCGTCGGCGGAAGAGGGGCAGCTCCGGGAGAGCCTTCGGTGGAGCTCCCCCGGGAGGATGCCGCTTTTGCAGGCTTTGATGACCGTAGAGTCGGGGACGTGGGCCAGTTTGCTCTTCACCTGAGCATAGCGCTTGAAGAAGCTTCTGATGGTTTCCCCAGTCCTCTGCCGGACAGTGTATAGCTGTGAGGAGTCTAGGGGACGCACATAGTTCCCTTGGAAGTTGGCACAGAACTCCCGCTTGAGCTGCGAGAAAGAGTTGATGGAGCCGGCCTTCAGGTTGTAGAACCAGGAGCGGGCAATGCCGGAGAGGTAGAGGGGGAAGACGTTGCACTGTACTGCCTCGTCCCCCCCGGCCGCGGAGATGGCAGTGGAGTAGACCTGCACGAACTCGTAAGGGTCTGCCTCACCGTTATAGTGCTCGATGTGCGGAGGGCGGTATGGTCGCGGCCACCGGATGCTGCGAAGCCTTCGGCACAGGGGCTGGTTAGCCCCCTGCACTTCCCGGGGGGAGCCCCGGTCGCTGCCTTCCTTCACGGGACCTTCGTTGTCTGAGTCCGCAAGCGGTCCGGGAGGTCCGCCAGAATGGCGGTGGCGACGCTTTTCCTCCGGACAGTGACTGAGTTCCCGGACGTCCGGGCTCTCCGCCGGAGAGGTTGGCTCTTCAGCGGGTCTCTTCCCCCGACCCGTGCGAGAGCGAGGCTCTCCGCGCCCGCGGCCGGGGGGAAGTTCTTCCCCGCGCTCTGGTGAACGCATTCGCTCGACCTCCCCCGGGACGAAACGGACCTGTCCCGCCGAGGGAGGGAGCTCGTGCGTTGTAGCTTCCGGAGCCGGTTGGGGAGAGCCCCCTGCGACGACCCCCGGGACCAGAAAGGGGGAAGCCCCTGTATCATCCGGAACCGGGGAGGGGGCGCCCGCGGCGACACCTGGAATCGAAGTGGAGGGGGCCCCAATGGCCACGACCGGAACCGGGAAGGGGGCAGGCCCTGTAACACCCGGAACCGGCGAGGGGGGAGCCCCCGTGGCGGCGTCCGGAACTGGGGAGCCCATGCGGGCGGAAGTCCACTGCAGCACGGGGGCTGCTCTGTCAACCGCCCCCAGTGCGGTAAACGCGACGCGGGGGGTGGGACTTGCTCCCGGCGTAGGGTAAACCCCCGGCAAGAAGTGGGCTCCCGGCCCCGGGAATAGGCCGGGGACGGGGTACCCCCCTGGTGCCACGAAGGGCCCCGGCATGAAGTAACCACCCGGTACCGGGACGGGCCCGGGTGCCGGGAAGGGTCCGGACGTATATCCCGCAGGGAGAGGGAACCCCCCGGCAGGATCATACGGGGCGGACAACGCCCCCGAGGCCGGAGGGGCCGCCGGGTAACCCATAAACGAGGGCATGTTCCCCGGATATGGGTACGACGCAAATGTGGGGGCCGGAGGCCGCACCAACACGCTAAGGAGCTCGTCCATAGAGCGCTGGGCGCGGAGCTGGCCTTCCACGAGAGCTTCGAGCAGGGCGTCCCGGGGAGCCGGGGGAGCCGTCGGGGGGACGCTTGTCCCGGCCGAGGTCCCCGCGGTCACCGGGAACGACCTGGAGGTGGAAGCACCTAAGTTAAGAGGAAAGGAGGGAGGCGGTACCTGGGCCAGGTCACCTCCGGAAGGGACCGCCGGGACAGCAGTGTCCCGGGCGGACGGCGCCTGGTCTCCGAGACCCGGATCACCGGGAAGGGTGCGAGCCCTTGTTCTTGGGGGAGCCATGACGTCTTGTCACGAGTCCCCACGGACGGCGCCAACTGTCGTGGTATTGCGAATACCCCGGCAGGTTTTGAGAGTGATCCTAGCGAAGATTACACGGCGCGGGTTGACCGGATGACCGGTCCTCCCCCGCCGGACAAGCACAAAAAATGACACACGAGTTTATACAGGTTCGGGTCCCGGTGGGGGCCCTAGTCCTGGCAACGTGCTCCCGACCGGAGTCAGCTGGGGAGGCTCTCTCCGGGGGAGAGGCTTCCGGAGCACGTCTGTGAGTTTAGCTATTCCAATAAAAGAACCGATCCTCTACAACAGAGGGGTACAACGGCTATTTAAAGCCCCAAAAAGAAGCGAAAAACCTAAACTACCCCGGAAGCCACCGTCGGATTGAAGGGTAGGACTGTCCTTCTCCCGGTCAAACGCCTTGGATGCTTGACAGGTGGTCGCTAGTTCCCGAGGCGCTCCTCGCGTGACCTGCACGTGACAAACAGTTCGAGACTTTACCTTCAGGAGGGCGATGAGGCCCGGGACGGCGCCGGAGGCCACGTCCCCGGGTCAAAGGCGGCGCCCGGGACGGCCCCGGAGGCCATGTCCTGGGAGCCAAAAGGCGGCGCCCGGGGAGGCCCCGGAGGCCACGTCCCCGGGCAAATGGCGGCGCCAGGGGAGGCCCCGGAGGCCACGTCCCCGGGCAAATGGCGGCGCCCGGGAGGGCACCGGAGGCCACGTCCCCGTGTCAAAGGCGGCGCCCGGGACGGCACCGGAGGCCATGTCCCGGGAGCCAAAAGGCGACGCCCGGGGAGGCCCCGGAGGCCACGTCCCCGGGCAAATGGCGGCGCCCGGGAGGGCACCGGAGGCCACGTCCCGGGAGCCAAAAGGCGGCGCCCGGGGAGGCCCCGGAGGCTACGTCCCCGGGCAAATGGCGGTGCCCGGGAGGGCACCGGAGGCCACGTCCCGGGAGCCAAAAGGCGGCTCCCGGGGAGGCCCCGGAGGCCACGTCCCCGGGCAAATGGCGGCGCCCGGGAGGGCACCGGAGGCCACGTCCCCGGGTCAAAGGCGGCGCTCGGGACGGCCCCGGAGGCCATGTCCCGGGAGCCAAAAGGCGGCGCCCGGGGCGGCCCCGGAGGCCACGTCCCCGGGCAAATGGCAGCGCCCGGGGAGGCACCGGAGGCCACATCCCGGGAGCCAAAAGGCGGCGCCCGGGAGGGCTCCGGAGGCCACATCCCCGGGTAATCGTGACACATCTTACCTGGACTTAGTCTCGCGGAGATTTCCCCCGACACAACAGTAGTACGTTTTATTCCATACATCCAATATTCTCGGTCCATCTACAATTATTTCACAAAATTGACAAATTGAAATAAATAATTAATGACTCAGGGTATGCATATATGCATGAAACATAATTAGCTAGGCCATATGTGTGTACAGCTGCTTAATTACATTAAATGGATTTGTATATATGAAACCCTAATTAACTTGATGCATTAATTGGAAGAGCCAGCTAGCTAGCTGCTTAACTTCAGCAAGCTATAGCTAGCTAGCCAACCTAGCCTTCTAGCTAGTTTGGAGCTACATGTATCTAGTTTAATGAATTACAAGTAGAGAGAGAGAGAGGTAGACTTTGAAAGAGTGATCGAGAGAGAGAGAGAGAGGTGATGAGAAGATGACAATACCGAGGGGGATGGAATTATCAACCTCTCAGCTAGCTTCTCCAAATCACTCTAGCTTGGAGCGTGGATGCACGTACGGTAGAAATGATTCCAACATGCAGAGCGCAGAGCAGGGGTCGACCTAATTAAGTTGTACAATTTTACTATCGGTTCAAAAACACAAACCGATAGTAAAATAAGGTCCCCACTGTCATAACAATTAGTTTATATGATGTCATTTTACTATCGGTTTGTTTTATATAACCGATAGTAAACTTTACTATATTATATCGGTTAGTACAGTAAGAACCGATAGTAAAAAGTCAGTAATTTCAGTATCAGTTATGCGAGAAAAACCGATAGTACTATTTAATATATTATATCGGTTGGTACAGTACGAACCAATAGTATAAAGTGCATAATTCTACTATCAGTTGCGAATGAAAAACTGATAGTACTATTTAATATATTATATCGGTTGGTACAGTAATAACCGATAGTATAAAGTGAGTAATTTTACTATCAGTTACGAATGGAAAACCGATAGTAGTATTTCATATATTATATCGGTTTGTACAGTAATGACCGATAGTAAAAAATGTTTGCATTTCACTAACGGTGGACCAGTGTGTAACTGATAGTAAAAATCCTCTTCTCCGCCGCTGTCGTCCTATTCTATCCGGGGGAAGTTCCTCCCCGGTATTTCTCACTCCAACAAATCTCTTGACAAACTGCCAAGGAGTTTCCGTGGAAGTCTGGCACAAGCGATGAAGATCATCTTCCTTGCCAGGCTTCTGATAACAATTTTGGAAATTGTTGAGTATTGCATCACACAACATTTTCCAATTGTAAATTGACCCTTCTGGTTGATTAAACTACCAAGTCCTCGCTGGTCCTTCAAGAACCAATGGCAAGTAGTTTGCCATCACGCGGTAATCTCCCCCTGCCTCCTGGATGGCAGTGATGTAGATCTAAAGAAACTCTAATGGATTTTGAGTTCCATCGAACCTTTTGATC
Source organism: Pharus latifolius (assembly GCA_019359835.1). Classification (NCBI taxonomy): domain Eukaryota; kingdom Viridiplantae; phylum Streptophyta; class Magnoliopsida; order Poales; family Poaceae; genus Pharus; species Pharus latifolius. Next base: position 25,421,778 of record CM033328.1, on the reverse strand, counting down.
ATCCCTTGTTTAAACTTATCTGGCCAGACCACAGCACGGTGACCTGGCAAGAAAACCTTACAACCTACATAGGAACTGTGGAAATGTCTATCACCGCGACCTTCCATATGGTCGTGGGTGACATTACCTTGAGGAGATACACCTCACGGCCCCAAGCGGGAATGGACTGGTACGCGATCTTGATCGTGGGAGCTTCTAACTTGCCTGGCCTTGTCATGCCAAATCGGCCCTGCTGGCAATCGATTGTGCTTCCCATGGCTAGAGTATGAATAATTCCATTCATGGGAACGAATCACGAAGTAGGACGACGCTGCTGGAGTAGCGTCAGATGCAACTTCGTCGAGCGTGTCCGCAAGGACTTTAGCGAAGGTTGTTTTATCCGCATCTCCCAAATCAGGAGGAAGATTACGCAGTGTATCTGCGATAACACGAATTCGGTCTTGTATGCTCCTCCTAGGTTCCATAGGAGTTATTTCTCCTCAACTGCTGGAGGATAGTCTAGAGCCAAGGATGGCGTCTGGTTGCGCCTGTGACCATGCAGATGATGGGAAGTGCTAGGAGCGGGATCTCAAACAACGGCATCTTGGTGAGATTGCACGAGGTGTAAGGCTTCCTTAGTGGCCTTACAACCTCATTTTCTAGTTGTTCATGGTCCTAATCCTCCTTCTGTCTATGCTCCTGTTCCTCTTTGGCAATTTTCTGCTAAGGAGTTTCCTCCGAAAGCGCTGCAAATTCTCGAGGAACTGAGGTCGTAGACGGGGAAAACATTCCTCCCTGTTCCGAATCAGATTCGAAATCAAAAAGGGCTTTGAGATTGTTCGGAGCAAACTTTCCAGGACTAAACTCAAGATTGTCATCTTCTGGAATAACGTGTTGTGGCACGTACTCAGCCTCTGATGTGGCAGGATTCACATGAGGGGAAACATCCATCTTCTCCATCTCTTGGTTGATAGACATGACCAGAATTGGAGAAGATGTACCCTCTGTATGTGATTCATGGACGTCCTCATCGTCGACCTCTTCCATAGGAACAGGGTCGTTGGGCGAAGGCATCTGAATATGAGCATAGTCGTCGAGATCAAAATTTTTCTCGGAATCGTATGCTCCAGCTATAACTTACCAGAACTCCTAATGAAGGAAAACGCCTTGAGAAAGTCCCCACGGTGGGCGCCAGTTGTCGACGATTGGGACTCAGGGTCCTTAGTTGATCTTACGCAGATTTGTGAGTAAGAAGTTGAGACCTTTCAAGGTGTTTATCAGGCAAGTTAAGGTAAGTATGAATTGGAGACACAGAGTTATACAGGTTCGGGCCCTCAACGGATTGAGTAATAACCCTACGTCCTGTGGTGTTTTTACTATTGTTGGGGGAAATCTCCACAAGATCAAGTCTTGGTAAGAGGCTGTTCAATTTTCTCGGGGACAAGGCCCCTGGTGACTTGTCCCGGGCGCCGCCATTTGCCCGGCGACAAGGCCCCCCAGTGGCTTCTCCCGGGCACCGCCATATGCCCGGGGACAAGGCCCCCCGGTGGCTTGTCCCGGGCGCCGCCATATGCTCGGGGACAAGGCCCCCCGGTGGCTTGTCCCGGGCGCCGCCTTTTGCCCGGATCAAGCCACCGCCTGTTGCCAAGGGACAAGGCCCCCGGTGGCTTGTCCCGGGCGCCGCCATTTGCCCGGGGACAAGGCCCCCCGGTGGCTTGTCCTGGGCGCCGCCATTTGCCCGGGGACAATACCCCCCGGTGGCTTGTCCCGAGCGCTGCCTTTTGCCTGAGAATAGGACCCCCGGTGGCTTGTCCCGGGGGCCGCCTTTTGCCTGGTGACAAGGCCCCCGATGGCTTGTCCCAGGCACCGCCTTTTGCCCAAGGACAAGGCCCCCGATGGCTTGTCCCGGGCGCCGCCATTAGCCCAGGGACAAGGACCCCGGTGGCTTGTTCCGAGCGCCGCCTTTTGCCGGGGACAAGGCCCCTTGGTGGCTTGTTTCGGGCGCCGCTATTTGCCCTGGGACAAGGCCCCTCGGTGGCTTGTCCCGGGCTCCGCCTTTTGCCCGAGGACAAGGCCCCAAGTGGCTTGTTCCGGGCGCCGCTATTTGCCCGGGGACAAGGCCCCCCGGTGACTTGTCCCGGGCGCTGCCTTTTGCCTGGGAACAAGGCCCCCGGTGGCTTGTCTCGGGCGCCGCCTTTTGCCTGGGGACAAGGCCCCCGGTGGCTTGTTCTGGGCCCCGCCATTTTCCCGGAGACAAGGCCCCCGGTGGCTTCTCCCAGGCGCCGCCTTTTTCCCGGGACAAGGCCCCCGGTGGCTTGTCCCGGGCGCCGCCATTTGCCCTGGGACAAGGCCCCCGATGGCTTTGTCCCGGGTGTTGCCGTCCTTCCGGAGACAAGGGTCTCAGGTCCCGGGTCACGTTAGGGTCACATAGGAAGCGCCTCGGGAACCGGCGGACACCTGTCAAGCATCTAAGGTCCCTGACCGGAAGAAGGACGTTGCTACCCCTCGATTCAACGGTGGCAGGCAGGGAAGTTTAGTCTTTTTGCGTCTTTTGGGGCTATCTAAGCCCTTGTAACACCTCATGTAAAGGAGAGAATTCATTATTACTTGGTATAGACAATCTTAGAGGTGTGCTCCGGAGCCATCGCTCCCCCGAGAGAGCTCCCCTAGCCAACTCCGGTTGGGAGCACACCGACAGGACTAGGGTCTCCACTGAGGCCCGAACTTGTATAAATCTTCGTGTCATAAGCTGTGTTTGCCTGATGGGAGAGGACCGGCCACTCGGTCAGATCGCGTCGTAATTCTTCGCTAGGATCTTCCACAAAACTTGCCAGGATTCGCAATACCATGACAGTTGGCGCTATCCGTGGGGACTCGTGATGAGACGCCATGGCTCCCCCAAGAACAAGGTCCCGCACCCTTCCCGATAACGCCGGTCCCGATGACTCGGCGCCGTCCCGGCGCTTCCACCCGGAAGCGGCCAGACCCAGGTACCGCCTCCCACATTCCCTATTAATTTCGGTGGTTCGACATCCGGGTCAGTCCCGGTGATCGCAGTGGCCTTAGCCAGGACCAGTCTCCCCCCGATGGTTTCCCCAGCTCCCCGGGACACCTTGCTTAAAGCCTTAGTAGAGGGCAAGCTCCATGCCCAGTGCTCTATGGATGAGCTGCTTCGTGTCTTGGCGCCGCCGCCGGCCCCCATTTATCAACCCCAATACCCGTTCCTGGGGGCAATGCCCCCGTTCATGGGTCACTCGGTGGCCCCCACGGCCCCCGGAGGCCCGGCAGCTCTGTATGACCCCGCCGGAGGATATCCTCCCCCGGCGGGCCAACCGTCCGGAGCCTACCCTATGCCGGGAGTCCTCCTGATGCCGGGGGGTTACCTCAAGCCCGGGGCCTTTGCGGTATCGGGGGACACCCTGCTCCGGGCCCCTTCTCTGGGCCAGGGGCCCACTACTTGCTAGTTGTTTTCCCTGCGCCGAGGGCCAGTCCTGCCCCGCAGGTCACGTTTACCACACCGGGGGCAGTTGACAGAGCAGCTCCCGCGCCGCAGCGAACCTCCCCCCGCAACGGCGCCCCGGTTCCAGATGTCACCGCGAGGGTCCACCCCTCTCCGGTTCAAGATAATACAGGGGTTTCCCCCTTTCCGGTCTCGGACGTCACCGCGAGGGTTCCCCCCTTTCCGGTCCCGGACGTCGCCACAGGGGTTTCCCCCACACCGGCCCCGGTAGCACCCGGGCCGGTAGCTGCAGCGCGTGAGCTCCATCCTCCCCCGGGGCCGCCCCCGAGGGCACCTCCGGCGGACCAAGTCTGCATCACCCGGGATGAGGTTGAGCAAATGCGTACAACTAAGACCGGGGAGGAACTTCCCCCGGGTCACGGACGCGGAGAGCTTCGCTCCCGCTCCGGCCGGGGGGAAGAGACCCGCCGAAGAGCCAACCTCTCCGGGGGAGCGCCTGGACATCTTGGAGGTCAGCTCCACCAACCCGGAAGAAAAGCACCATTACCGCCACACCGGCGGACCTCTTGGGCCCCTTCCTGACTCCGACAATGAGCGCGCATCCCCTGTCAAAGGAGACAGCGACCGGGACTCTCCCCGTGAAGTGGAGGGGGATAACCAGCCGTTGTGCCGTAGACTCTGATGCATTCGATGGCCGCGACCTTACCAACCGCCGCACATCGAACACTACAATGGTGAGGCCGATCCTTATGAATTTGTGCAGGTGTATTCCACTGCCATCTCGGCGGCTGGGGGGGATGAGATGGTGCAGTGCAAAGTCTTCCCCCTCTACCTGACCGGGATCGCCCGCTCGTGGTTCTACAACTTGAAGGCCGGCTCCATCAAGTCCTTCGCGTAGCTCAAACGCGAGCTCTACGCGAATTTCCAGGGGAACTATGTGCGTCCCCTGGACTCCTCGCAACTGTACACCGTCCAACAGAGGACGGGGGAGACCATCCGCAGCTTCTTCAAGCGCTTCGCTCAGGTTAAGAGCAAAGTGGCTCACGACCCTGACTCTGCGGTCATTGAGGCGTGTAAGAGCGGAATCCTCCCGGGGGAGCTCCACCGAAGAGATCCCGAAGCTTCCCCTCCTCCGCTGACCAGCTCTTCAACGTACTTGAGAAGTACGCTCGGGCGGAGGAGGATGACCTCTGGAAGAAGAACCAAGGGGCTCCCGCCCCCACTGACCGGGGGGCTACGGACCCCCTCAAACGCCCCAAGCAGGGGGGTCGTAGCAAGCCACGGCCTTGGGACACCTTTGTCCTCGGGAAGCAGGGATGGTCTGTGGTGTACCTTCCACAGGTCCAATACCCATGCCACCCGAGAATGCCACCAACTACTGCAACAATTTGCCGCATTCCTTGACCAGCATGGGCGGGGGGCGGGGGGGGGGGACTCTGGCCTCCTTTCCCCCTCAGCCGGCCCTATCGGCCCTTACTACTCCCGCGGGGGGACAACAGGGACGAACGCAGGAGGGGGAGCCATCAGAAACTCTCCCCTTCCAAACCTCCCAGAGGCGTGTGCCCGTCATCACGGGAGGGTCCGCTTCCGGGCGGGACTCTAAGCGTCAGCGCAAGGAGTACGGGCGCGAAGTGAAGGTAGTGGGGGTGCTGCATACGCCCCCGCCACCTAAGTGGTCGGACGTCCCCCTCACCTTCAAGGTAGAAGACGCGCGTGGGGTTCGCTTCCCCCATGACGACGCGCTCATCGTCTCTGCCACCATCTACAACTGCCATCTAGCCCGCATCCTCGTGGATGGCGGGAGCTCCGCCGACGTCCTCTACCTAAAAGCGTTTAGGGAGATGCAGGTGGACAAGAAGCTCTTGCAGCCCACAGCAGGGCCTTTACAGGGATTCGCCCCAGGGAAGGCGATCTACCCCGTGGGGAAGGTGGATCTCCCCATGACCTTCGGCACCCCGGACAATTACCGGACAGAGATGGTCTAGTTTGATATGGTAGACCTCCCCTCTTCTTATAACGCGATCATGGGGAGGACAACAATCAACCGCTTGGGGGCCGCGATCCACCAGAACTATCTCTGCGTGAAGATCGCCGGGCCTCATGGCGTGATCACCGCCCGGGGAGACCAAGACGTGGCCCGCGCTCTATACGAGCGCGCCGCCGCAATGATCGGGAGCGTCAACATCATCAAAACCTCGGGGGGGGGAGGCATCCCACCCGGAGTCAGACGCCGTCGTGATACCTTCCAGGAGGCCCCTTCCCAAGCCACGCCCGGAGGGGGACCTCCCGAAGATCCCATTGTCCCTGGATGACGTGGACAAAACCGTTAGGATCGGGGCGGATCTCCATGAAGAGCACGCGGAGCAACTCTCGGCTTTCCTGCGTGAAAACTCTGACGTTTTCGCGTGGAAGCCCTCCGACATGCGAGGCGTCGCCCGGGATGTCATCGAGCACAAGCTCGCGGTGACCCCCGGTCACCCCCCGATCAAGAAGAAGCTGAGGAAACTCTCCCTTGAACGCCAAGAGGTGATCAAGGTAGAGATTGCCCGACTCCGAGAGGCGGGGTTCATTCGGGAGGTCTTGCACCCCGAATGGCTTGCGAACCCCGTCCTCGTAAAGAAGTCGAACGGTAAGTGGCAGATGTGCGTGGACTTCACCGACCTCAACCGCGCTTGCCCCAAGAACAACTTCCCGCTCCCGCGAATTGACCAATTGGTCGACTCGACTGCGGGGTGCGAGTTGATGAGCTTCCTGGACGCATACTCAGGCTATCACCAAGTCCGGATGGCGGAAGGGTGCGAGGAAAAGATGAGTTTCATAACTCCCCTCGGAACCTTCTACTATGTCCACATGCCCTTCGGGCTGAAGAACGCTGGAGAGACCTTCCAACGGCTCATGACGCTGGTCTTCAAGGACCAAATCGGTCACAACGTCGAAGTCTACGTCGATGACGCGGTCATCAAAAGTCCCCGTGCGACTGCTCACGTCGACGATTTAGCGGAGACCTTCCGCAACCTCCGCGCATATGGGTTGAAGCTCAACCCGGAGAAATGCACCTTCGGCGTGCGCCTGGGGAAGATCCTGGGCTTCCTTGTGTCCCAGCGGGGCATAGAGGGAAACCCCGAGAAGATCCGAGCATTCCTGAACATGCCCCAGCCGCGCTCGGTCAAAGATGTTCAACGACTCACCGGCTGCTTAGCCATGTTGAGTCGTTTCGTCTCGCAGTCGGGGGAACGCGGCCTCCAATTCTTCAAAATCCTCCAGGGGCTCCAGGGGTTCCAATGGACCCCCGAGGCCCAGGAGGCCTTCGACGGCCTGAAGAAATACCTCATGAGCCCCCCCATGCTCGTGAGCCCATCTCCGGAAGAGCCCTTGCTCCTTTACCTCGCCGTGACCCCGGTCGCTGTAAGCGCGTTATTGGTAAAGGAGCAAGACGGGCAACAGCGTCCCGTGTACTACATGAGTGAAGCCCTCCAAGGGGCCAAAACTTGGTACACGGAGATGGAGAAGATCTGCTACGCCTTCCTGATAGTGTCCCGGAAGCTTCGCCATTACTTCCTGGGGCACCCCATCACCGTTCCGTCATCTCTCCCCTTGGGGGAGGTGCTTCGCAACAAAGAAGCCACCGGCCGGATAGGGAAGTGGGGGGCCGAGCTCGCCCCCTTTTCCCTTTCCCTCACGGGGAGCTCCGCCATCAAGTCGCAGGACCTCGCCGACTTCATTGCGGAATGGACTCCTGCCCCCGGGCCCGGGGACGAAGACCTCCCCGTGCTGCCCCGACGCAGGGACCATTGGAAACTCATGTTCGATGGCTCCCTGTGTCTCGCCGGGGCTGGCGCGGGAGTAGTCCTCCGGAGCCCCGAGGGGAGGGAACGGGAGTAGTCCTCCGGTTGCCTCCCGGAAAAACTATCCCCGGGAATTTCACCTTTTCGGATTTTCTTGGATATTCTTCCTCGGAGATCTTGTTCTCGGCTCCCCGTTTTTTATGGTGACCGGAGAGTTTTCTCCCGGGTAAATTCCCGGAGATATTGGGCCTCCCGGAAGACTCATTCGGTTCCCCTTTCTCACGGTGACCGGAGGGTTTTTACCCCAGAGAGAATTTCTTGGAATTTCAGAATTCTCGAGTATTTTTCTCGGAGATCTCGCTCCCGGTTCCCCGTCTTCACGGCGACCGGAGGGTTGTCTCCCAGAAAAATTATCCCCAGGAATTTCACGGATTCCCTTGGACATTCTCTCCCCGGAGGCCTCATCCCCGGCCCCGCGTTCTTACGGCGACCGGAGGATCCCACCGAGGCTTTCGAAAAATCGTTCCCGGAAATTCTTATAATCTTGGGAAAACTTGAAGAATTCTTACGCGGAGCGTGCTTACCCCGGGAGCTTTGTCCCCCATAGCGTGCGGAGCTACCCTCCGGCCCGCTGTGGAGGGGGGGATAAGGAGCACCTGAGAATCACCCCGTTCCGGACCATCTAAGATAAGTACACGAGCAAACTTTGCTTTATCAAAGATCATATTAACCGGAGGACATCTTCCCCCTCCGGTGGGCATCATTACATCAAACATGATACAACCTGGGATGTAACCCGGAAAGTTCCTATGTCTAATAATCCCGGAGACCTTCCGATATCTCCCAGACTAGGTCCCGGTACAAGCCGCGTATACGACACTGGCCCTCTCGGAACAAGTCTTCGGGCCAATATTCATAACCCGCTAGCGGAAGTATTCGAAGCGGGGGAACCCTCCGGGGGGGACAGTTCGGCACGGTGATTATCAAAGTTGTCCAGGTGCCACTCTGGATGCCACCGCAACTGGATCGGCTCCCGGGAAACGCCCCCGTTGCATCCCCCGAAGAAGAGACTTAACAAAATAAAGGTGGCCTGGGCATCCCCGTGTGACACCCGCCGGGGCTCAAAGGCCTCACCCCCCGAGAGTTTCTCTGGGACCTTCGCCCGGGAGTAACCTCCCGGGTAACTTGGTGAATTCGATTCAAAGAGTTAGCAAAAAATTCAATTTCTATTGCATCAGAAATATCTTTGTACAAGTGTCTGGGGCTTCCTCTAAGAAGCTACCGGGAGCAAAAGACCTAAAAACAAAAAGGGTCCTATCTAGAGACCCGGGGGGAGGCTCATACTTGGTCATTGGCGTCCTCCCCCCGGGGAGCTCCCGCCGGAGCCGCAGCATCCGCTCCCGGAGGCGCCAGCGCTGGGAATCGCACCCGGATTATCCAGTCGTAGAAGCCGCCGGCGAGCTGCTCCACTTCTCGCCTAGATGGCTTGAAGAATTCCGGAAAGCTCCGGGGAATCTGGCCCCCGATCGCCCGGGCGCCAACCCCTCCTTCGCTTTGGCCTCCCTCTGGAGCCGGTTGTTGGCGGTCTCGGAGGCATGGATTTGGGCCCGGACCTGGGCTAGCTCCTGGAGGGCATCATCCTGCTGCTCCAGATAGGCGGCGGCCTTCTCCTCCACGTCCTTCAGCACCCAGCTGAAGCGCACTTCAATCCCCCAGTTGATGGCCGCCCCCTATGATGCGCACGGTGGCCCGATCTTCCGACAGGTAGAGGTAAGTCGATTGGTGGAGACTCGACGTTGACGATCCGGCTTCCGATCAGAACCGATCCGAACCCAGCAATCGCTACACCACGGCTCCGTTGGTTATCAACCATGCACAAACACGATTGACCTCGCCAAGAATGCTTATCCCTGCATGCGAATCGAGAACACAAGCAAGAACGAGAAAGAAGCAATCTGAAATATTGCAAATATAAATTGAATCTCACGAGTTGGGGTTCCACAAACCGATACACGGCGAAACTGTTCTTTGACAGATTAATCTAAGCAAAACCCAAGTCTAAAAACAGTGACGGCTACCCTATTTATCATGGGAGAGAAGGCCAAGAAGGACCCCTGATCGTTCTAGGGTTCCCTCGGGGCGTGCTCCACCTAGGCCATGGCCCAACACGCTTACAAGGCCCAGGTTTGGCCCAACTGTTGATGCAGCAACTTCTTTTGATGATTCCCGCTGATTCTGAACGAATTTTGAGGTGAGGTTGGATCCGTTGGAAAGATCTTGTCGTGGGCTTCTCCGTGGATACCAAGAACGTCCAAAACGGAGTTCGTATGCAACCTGGGTGTCCGTTTGAATGCATGCTGCATGTTGATGGCCGAACCGGAATAGAATTCGAGTTTGGCTTGTAGTTTGGTTTTCTTGTGAGCCTCCCTTTGACCGACGTGACTTGTATGTGTTGTAGATATGGCAGAGGTGGAGATACACCTTTCTTGAATACACCATCACATATCGGGGCGGCCAAGGTGGCGGCCTAACTGCTGGAGGTGAGGACGTCAATTCCATTGGCCAACTGTGTGATCGTCCTGGCCAAGGTGGAGGCCGATGAAGCGATGTAGATGAAAGCATCATTGTAGAAATAGCCTTGGTCATATTTATGCCGAACATGGTCTCATCACCCTACAAGCGCAAGAGTTAGAAAAAATTCGAGTCGGGAGCACCGAAGGAAACCATCCATCGACTCGAGAAAGAACCTGGATCTGGAGGGATTGGAGCTCCCCAAAGCGGTCGCGGAGCGTCCCTTGCGAGACATAGTCCTGGACATTCCGGGTCTGCAGACTCTCCGTGTACCAGTCGACCTCCCCCGCGGACAGCAAGTGGTCTCCCTCCCGGCGGCAGACCCGTCGCGGCCGATGGCGGGCCCCCTCGCAAAAGATACGGGGGCGATGTGGACCGGGGTGGCAGTGGCTGGCGTCCTTGCCGCCGAGGAAGTGGCCACCGAAGAGGAGGAGGGCGACGAGCTTTCGGAGGGGGTTCCCCCCTAGGGAGGGATCAGGAGCCCTTTCCCCTTTCCAAGCAGTGGGGCCCCCGGGACCTTCGCCGCCGGGGGAGCCTCATAGACCGAGGGGCTCCCCCCCTCGTCTACCGGCCATTCGACGCACGGAGGGGAGGCCTCCGTGAATCGGACCTCCGGCCTCTCTGGCTCCGGTGGCACCGGGGCCGCTGGGAGCGCAATCGCCGAAGGGGGGAGGTGGCGTAGTCCGCCTGATCGGACGCCCCCCCATCGTTGGCTGGTTCCTTCCCCCGAGCCTCTCCAGGGTTCTCTGGGGGAGGCGGCGTTGCATCCTGCCGGGGAGGCGCCCGTGCACGCCCTGACCCGGGGGTTGCTTCCCGGGCCTTCTCGGGCGTGGAGCCCGGTGTCTTCGACGGACCGGGGGCTTTCTGAGCCTTGGCCGACTTTGGCTCAGAGCCCCCAGTGGCCTCCTTCCCCCTCTTGTGGGAACCGGGGGTGGGGAGGGGCGTTCTCGCCGGTAGCCTCAGCCCGAAGGCCTCGGCCACTAGGTTCCAGGGATGGCCCTCCCCCATGACCCGCACGATGTGCTCGTGCTCATCGGCGTAGTACCTCCTGAGGAGGTTTTCCGCCTTCTCCCGGGCGGCCGGGTACGGCCGGACTGCAAAAGGTAAGAGTTAGAAAAATTCACGAAAGAAATGAGCAAAGTGACCGGGAGCTTATGTCTGGTCACCAGCTTCTGTGGGGGCCGCTGGGCCGGGCACATACCGATCCCCCTCCTCCCGTGCGAGAGGGGGAGATCTTCAGCAGCGTCAACTCCTCGGCGGCGTCCCTCATAGAGCGGACACCCCGGGAGCCCACGACCTTGCTGAGGAGCTTCAGCTCCTCCTAGGTCCACACCGGGTGCTTGGGAGCGGACGACCGGCTATAGGAGGGGGCCTCCAGATCCAATCCCCCCAGTGGTCCCGGGAGGCCGCTACCGGGTACTCCGCTACCCGGGACGGTAGCAACTGGATCATCACTGAGCCGAACGGAGACATCGGCCCTCCCTTCACCAGGTGGGAGCTACTTGCCGCTGGCTCATACAAATATCGGAACAACCAAAGAGTCGGCTCCCGTCCGGTGGCATCTCGAAGAGCCAAATGAACAGGCCCATTCGGATGAATGCGTTCGGCGTCAGGTTGTTCAAGGCCACCCCGTACTCCTTCAAAAACTCCCGGAGCAGCAGGTGCACCGGGAGCCAGAGCCCAGCCTCGAGGAAAGCCTCGAAGGCCACCACTTCCCCGGGCCTAGAGCGGGGGGCTCCATCCTTCTTCGCGGGGATCCGGACGTCCCCGTCCGCAACCACCCCCCGGTCCACCAGGGACTCCAAGTCCCCAGATGTGAACTCGGAGGCCCAGAGGAAGTCCGCGGTGACTTCCTCCGGGGGCACCTCTGCGGCCTTAGCACGACCCTTGGGTCGCATCTAATTTTTCCGGTGGCTTAGGCTCTTGGAAAAAGGGGGGTTTAGGGGTTCCAGAGGCTAAACTTCTGGGAGTGAACTTCCGGGAGAGGGCTACCGGAAGAGCTGAGGGTGCTAAGGGAGTTTGAAGTTTTGAAGTTTGGAATGATTTCTCTGGGCCCCCCGAGACCCTATTTATAGGGGCCAAACGTGGCCCCGATGGGTGCCACGTGGCCCTTCGTGGTGCATCCGCGCCGTTCAATTCAAACAACGCGTGGGAAACGAAGGGACGGGCGGGCAAAATGAGGCATCGCCGGTTCGAACCGCGAGCGGCCATTATGGGATCAAAGCATCATGGCCGCAGTGGCTTCTCCCAGAGATTTTCCCGGTGACATGAACCATCCCCTCCGGGGACTCGAGCATCGTCCCCAAAGGGCATGGGGGGCTGCTGTTGGGGGAAATCTCCACAAGATCAAGTCCAGGTAAGAGGCTGTTCAATTTGCCCCAGGACAAGGCCCCCAGTAACTTGTCCTGGGCGCCGCCTTTTTCCCGGGGACAAGGCCCCCAGTGGCTTGTTCCGGGCGCCGCCATTTGCCCGGGGACAAAGCCCCCCGGTGGCTTGTCCCGGGCGCCGCCTTTTGCCTGCGACAAGGTCCCCAGTGGCTTGTCCCGAGTGCCGCCTCTTGCCCGGGGACAAGGCCCCCGGTGGCTTTGTCCCGGGCGTTGCCACTACTACAGAAATTCTTTTCACTATCGGTTAAAAACCCACTCTACTATCAGTTCTCTTACCGATAGTGATCGGCACGATAGTAGAAACGCAGCACACTTCTATCGGTTCAAAAACCGTTAGTAAAACATATACATTCCCAACGTTCACTAATCGCTATCGACTATTTTTTCTATCGGCTCGGATTTAAACCGATAGTATTGTTTACGTTTTTTCTATCGGCTCGTATATAAACCGATAGTAATGTGTATTTTTTTCTATCGGCTAGGATCTAAACCGATAGTAATGTGTATGTTTTTTCTATCGGCTGGGATCTAAACCGATAGTATTGTGAAGACACAGTTAGTACTGGAAACTTTATTCTATCGGTTGTTGTATATGAACCCGATAGTATTGTATAGACACAGTTAGTACTGGAAACTTTATTCTATCGGTGTTGTATATGAACCGATAGTAATGGAATATTTATTCTATCGGTTGAAGTATAACCGATAGTACTATGTAGTTTTTCCTATCGGTTATGTACTGGACACGGTTAGTACTGGAATCTTGCACATATACATTACAGCAATACAGAGATACATTGGATCATTCACAAATACACCAATATTTACAAATATACACCAATATTCACATATTGAATTTGTTCACAAATACACTAATACAGTAATATACACATGCATTGGACAGATTGAATTTATTCACATATTGATCGAGTTTATTCACAAATACATCAATGAATCTATTCACATATTGAGTTTATTCACAAATACAGCAATCAACACATTGAATATATATTACACAAGTCAGTTACTATTGATCGTTGTAGCCACTTCTTCCATGACATATTGAGCCCAAATTGTTCGCAGCTCCTTCAATTGAGGCAACTCATATTGCTCTTTCAACATGGCGCTCTGCATATATGCGTGTATGAAGTTAGGATCGTACGTCACATCCAATTAAAGTTCGACTTGGAGTCAGGAAAAATGGTTACCTTAGGGAATTGGGCAAAGTTTCTCCTGATCAGGTCATACATGAATCTCATGACATAGAAGCCACATTCCCACGATTGTGGCTGCTGATGGCACTGGAAAAATTGCATATGCAAAGACATAAACCCACATTAACTCGAAAAAACTAATTAAGCTTAAATTAAAAGACTCATCATGAGTACTTCCATCCGTATTAATTACCTCATATTCTTTCCAAGAAATTGTTGTGCCCTTCGACGCGTCATGCCTCCCTCCATCACTAGCATAATTTTTGAAAGCCCTGTATTTAATTTAGCATTGCAGGTTAATATGTTATCATTAATTAGCTAGTCAGAGCAAAATTTAAAACAACTATGTTACTTACGCGTCTATGTGCCATGTGAGGGTGAAAACATGCGCCACCTTGTCGCTCATCGAATCGAGGTAATAGACCTCATTCATCCATGGGCAAATGACGGCAAGGACCTAGTGGCCCCTACATTGCATATATAAGCGAACCGTTTCATACATATGTTAGGCGTAACATACAAGAATGAGTTAAATTAGTAGGAAATGCACTAACCTTTGGTGGTACAGCGCAAGGATGAACTCTCGGTCCTGCTGCGCTAGTAGTGCCCTTGATATGTATTCCTCCGCATGTGCTTGGTCGTGCTCTAGCATCGTGAGGCTTATTTTCTCTGGGTCGAGGAAACCCACCTTGTCACATGCCCTCATCGACGCCAGCCTATACATGCACCTGGATGCAAAGTAGACATTAGTAAGTAGTGCATACAAAGTGATTAGATTTATGAAACGAGCTGTGATAACTTCAGACAACAGCAAACTCACAGGACTCCAGTCCGTATGATAGACATATCAAGCTCCCGCCAGTTGAGGAGGTCGAACAAATCCTCGTGGGCCACCGATATGCTCCCGGCCTCACGGTGAAAATGGGCCGGCCTGAAGTGAACCAAGAAGTTGATGTGGCACCTAGACTGGGTCAGGTACCACTCGTGGAGACTTCTGGTTATTTGATCCATATTGCGCAGAAGGTACTCCGACACGAGTGGGGACCCGTTCTTGAACGTACCCGACTGGCTTTGTTTGGCCTTGCCTTTGGCCTTGCCCTTGCCTTTGGGCGGGGAGCAAGTGTATACCTTCGAAGGTTGGGGTGTGGTGCCACCGGCCTCATTTGATGGCGAAGGGTTTGAGGCCGTCGGAGGAGGCATGGGGGCCGAAGGAGTTCGCTCATGCGTTGTGGCGGGGGTGGTGTCCTCAGGAAGTGAGCTGGTATCCATCGTCCACTTAAGTACAAACGCATAAGTTAGATTTTGCAAATTGAGTATATTAACTGAGTTGTAAGCTAGAATGGCTAGGGTTTACCTCCTGTAGTCTAACACCCATCTTGGGCCACTGTATGTACGAGCCCAATGCCTCGCCAATTGTCCGCATTTCGTCCGTTGGGACGGGCAACGGAAAAGAGCTGTAGCCCGGGAGGGCCATGTCCACCTGTACCTTTGCGAATCCAGGCTCCAGAGGTACGTAGTGGATCCGGACATCCTCCCAAGACTTGTATACGACCCCGTTTGCAACCGCAACAGGTTGGTCGCCTATGTTGATCAATAGGCTACAGCTCTCCGGCTTCTGCAATTTCTAACAATTATAACAGGTTAGCGAAACAATTCTAACGTAACGGGAGTAGCATCAACCGAACTGCATATATAGCTCAACAGTTGCAATACCTCAATCAGGTCCACCGGATCCACGTGGACCTTCGAGCCGCAACTACTCGGCCTGGCAGCGTTGACCTCGGTAGCTAGATCTAAACCCTTGGACTGCACAACTAGGCTGAGGCGTTCATACTTCTCGTTCATTTGAGCGAACATGTCCGCAAATTGTGCAGTCACATCTGCCCGTATCTTCTGAGATAGCTCCACTTCCCTTTCCTTCCAGCTGCCAGCCTTCTTCGCCTTTTGCCAGGGCTCCGAAAAGCCTTCCTTCCATGGCACCACAGCCCCCATGGTTCGTGTCCGCCCTGGATGCTCCTTGTTCCCTAGAGCCCGGGTAAGGATGTCGTTCTCCCTATGGGGAGTGAACAATCCCTCGGTCGCCTCCTTCGAGCAAGAGATCTGTTACATTGAAAGCTCTCCATTGTGAGGAAGAAATATATACAAACTTGTGCGCACACTAGTGATCATAGTTTTTTCTACCACACTCTATGATTCCAACCAGGAAGTTAGCCAACTTACGAGTCGCTGCACGACCTCGACGTCCCTGGGGTTTGGGAACGCCACAGTCCCCGTGGCCGACACGGTCCCTCTAGCCAGCCACCAGCGCTTGCATCGCTGATCGCCGATCTCGGAGAGTGGTAGGTCAGGGGAGTCGACGAAATTCGACGCCTCGTCTTCAGCCTTCTTCCACTGCTCCTCCTTCCCCGCATAGCCGCGAGAGCCGAGCCGGTGTGGGTGGTCGTTCCTCCTCTGGATTGCCTTGTTCTTCTCGCTGAGGGCCTTCATACTAGAAACAAGAAAATTAATGCACCGCTGCTTACTGCATACAATGGTGTAACCAAGCAAAGGAACCATACATACCTTGAACTCAGGAGTCCCCTTCTGTTGGGCGAATTGCTCCTATACCTCCTTCGTTATGAAGGGGTACTTCTTGCATGGAGATTTGCCTTCAGCGAGGAAGATACTGACGAGGACGCTCTTGAAAGTTTTCCACGTGTTGTTCATGTCCTTCAAGCAAGCTATCTTGGGACCATCGTCGGGGATGTTCCACTTGGCCTGTTTCAAATGGTGCATATAAGCAGGACTTACCTAATCTCTGGAATAAACCAAGGGAATGTGATTACTCAAGAGTTCATTGATTTTGATTAATTTTACCTTCACTTCCGCCCACAGCCTATCCCTCTCGTCGGCCTTGACATCCTTCTATCTCTGGATGATGATCTTCACCCTTTCCTTCGCCAACAAGGCAACATAGGCAGCATAGTGGCCGGCGTTCTTCCCGATCGGTCTCCCGAACTGGTTGAACTCACATGAAAGATCCGCGCGTTTGGCCAAACGACCCAACATCGTCGCGCCTCGCGCCTTCCTCTTGCGCTGGGACGAGGCAGTGCCATCTACGTTCGCCCTCCCCGAATCACTACTATCAGCCGAGGAAGACGCCGACATGGCTTTTCCTAAAATTCCATGAACAGACCATCAATTGATATAAAGATTAGCAGTGCAAACTATGCTAGTCTCTCTGCAGGAACATAAAGTATGTTAAAATTTAAATGAACTAAAATTTCAGAAGAAAATTAGAAAATGGGAAGTAATTAACAGAAAATTCAGATTAGCAGTGCAAACTATGACATACACTATTTCCTATCGGTTTTCCAAGTAAAACCGATAGTACTCAACTTTATATTCAGGAAAACTTATAAGATTAGCAGTGCAAACTATGCTAGTCTCTCTGCAGGAACATAAAGTATGTTAAAATTTAAATGAACTAAAATTTCAGAAGAAAATTAGAAAATGGGAAGTAATTAACAGAAAATTCAGATTAGCAGTGCAAACTATGACATACACTATTTCCTATCGGTTTTCCAAGTAAAACAGATAGTACTCAACTTTATATTCAGGAAAACTTATAAGATTAGCAGTGCAAACTTTGCTAGTCTCTCTGCAGGAACATAAAGTTTGTTAAAATTTAAATGAACTAAAATTTCAGATGAAAATTAGAAAATGGGAAGTAATTAACAGAAAATTCAGATTAGTCTATTTCCTATCGGTTTTCCAAGTCAAACCGATAGTAATCAAGTTTGTATTCAGTAAAATCTATAAGATTAGCAGTGCAAACTATGCTAGTGTCTCAGCAGGAACATAAAGTATGTTAAAATGTAAATGAACCAAAATTTCAGATGAAAATTAGAAAATGGGAAATAATTAACAGAAAATTCAGTTTAAGGTATTTACTATCGGTTCTAAATAAGAAACCGATAGTAGACTATACTGTATGACAAATTGCTAGTGATTTTCATCAATTCTGTCATTCTCATAGCTATCAAGTTTGTAGTTCATGACTTTTACTCTAGTTTTATATTTGTAATCCATTGAACGGGATATGAACCATTGCATACAAACTTAAGCATACACGCGAGCGATTTGGTCAAGAAAACTTACAGTCGATCGTGGAGTGGCCGGAGGCGGTGGCGCAATGCAGTGCCGGAGGCGGTGGAGAACCAGATTCTGATCGGCAATGGTGGCGCAGAGGAGCGAAGAAGCGAACGTCGGGGAATCTAGGGTTTTCCGCGCGAGTATTTAGAAATTGGAATGTGATCCGTTGCACTGGAGGGAAAATCGTCCAAGGTTATAACCTAATGTACGAATATTTACTATCGGTTCATAACCAACAACCGATAGTAAAAACATGTAAGTTAGGGTTTGCAGTGTTGGCACTGTTCACTATCGGTTTTATTATACCAAACCGATAGTAAACTAAGAACAGGGGCTCATAACACAGTATAAATCACTATCGGTTATGAACAATAAACCGATAGTATAGTTTAATTTCATATCGGTTTCACAGTTCAAACCGATAGTAAAATACAATGTTATTGACCCTTCCCTTAGAAGAATTACAGATGATCTCAGTACATCATTTTGCATTGTATTTTACTATCGCTGTTATGACAATAAACCGATAATATATGTTAATTTCATATCGGTTTGGAAGTTGAAACCGATAGTAGAATACTGTTAAATTTATCTAAAGGGATTTCCTGAGAACAATTACAGATGGGTCTCAGTACATCATTTTGCACTTGTAAAGACACCTGAAACCCCATGCAAATGACTTCCAATAATTTTGAAATAAATTAACAGTAAAGACCAATCATGGAATGAAAATTTGCAGTTTTCATATTGATTTGTGAAAATAATAAATTATTGCTCAAATCAAGTATATACTCCAATTGAAATGAAAATTTGCATAAATGATTCTCAATGCATCACGTATGTTTTCCCAAAGAATTTTTGAAAAATAATTTGAAGAATTCTTCGATTAAAGATCCAAGTAATATACGTCACTTACATATTGCAAATTAGTCAAGAATGGTTGTCCACCCATAATCCTTCTTCGTGGTCGTCTCGCAGGTAACTTGTTTCGTCAATATCTTCGGTAGGGACAGATTGAAGAATTCCATCTAAAAATGGAGGTAGTTCGTCGAACTGATCGTACACTTCTTCATCCACAACGTCTTCGACCCCAACAATACGTCTCTTACTGTGAAGGACAACGTGCAACTTTGGGTTGGCCGGGTCAACGATGTAGAACACCTGTGTGGCTTGCTCAGCAAGTATAAATGGATCATCTTTGTGTGCGACTCTACTGAGATCAACGAGAGTAAACCCATAATTGTCTACTTTAACACCTCGAGGGATTTCGACCCATTGGCATCGAAACAAAGGAATCTTATGTAATACATAATCGAGCTCCCATATTTCCTCAATAACACCGTAATATGAGTCGAGTGCCCTTACTGCCCTGGCATCCTCCGAAATAGTAAGTAGTTTCACTCCACTACATTGTATAGTACTCTTCTCGTACTGAGTTCTTGTGTAAAATGAATAGCCGTTGATGTCATACCCCTGCCAAGTCCCTACAATAAATCTAGGCCCTCTGGCCAACCATGTAACAACTTCATCTACGTCGCCCTCAGAAGCTTGCAGGACTCTATTTTCGATCCACCCAGCAAACTTCATATTATGTTCTCTGGTGACCAAAATCTCTGGCTTCGAGGGATTCTGTTTCCGGAACATTTCCTTGTGCTCGTGTATGTATGGCTCCACCCCCATCATGTGCTGTAAGACCCAAAAATGGGCTTTTGCATACAGATCACTAGAGGGGACGACTGCTTTAAATCCAATCGTTCCAATGCCCTGAAGCCTGCCCTCATGCCGGGACGTAGGAACACCAATTGGGTCAACCCCGGCCATATAGTTGGTGCAAAATTCGATCACCTCCTCGGTGGCATAACCTTCAATGATACTGCCCTCAGGCCGATGTCCACAAAACTTAATTTCTCTGACAAGGTGAACAATTAGATGGACCATAACATCAAAAAAAGATGGAGGGAAATACATCTCCAGCTGACAAAGAGTTGTAGTCACATCGCGTTGCAAATCGTCCAGTCCATCCAAATCAATTACCTGCAAGGACACAATTGCAGCAAATATCAGATCCAAAAAATCTGACAAGTTCCACGAATGGAGCTAATTAACTTGCTAGGAGTACACGCTTACGTACCTTGCCAGATATTGTGTTGAAGAAATAACATAGCTTTGTAATTGTCTCTCTGACTTTGACTGGGAGAATGCCTCTGATAGCAATGGGAAGCATTTGTGACATCAGTACATGACAATCATGGGACTTCATACCAACCATTTTCAAGTCTTTCATGGACACAAGTTTTTTCAAGTTCGCAGAATACCCGCATGGAACTTTGACACCATGTAGGCACTGACAGAGTTCTATTTTTTTCTCTTTTTGACAAAGTATAGCAGGCCGGGGGGAGGTATGTCCGCTTTCCCTTCTCCAACGGTGCAAGCTCAGTCCTTATGCCCATGTCGAGCATGTCACGGCGAACGTTGATGCCATCTTTCGTCTTTCCTGGAATGTTCAACAACAAACCAGTCAAACTGTCACAAACATTTTTCTCTACGTGCATGACATCAATGCAATGTCGAACTTGTAAGTGCTCCCAATATGGCAGATCCCAAAGAATCGATCTCTTCTTCCAAACATTTTTTCCTGGAGGTTTAGAACATTTACCGAACTCAACTTTGATGTCCTTCACGCGCAAGTAAAGCTCCTTACCAGTCCCAAACACTGGGGCTGATCCTTTCTCAGGCGTCCCATTGAATGACTTCCTCTTCTTACGGTAGGCGTGATGCATCAGAAGGAATCTGCGGTGACCCATGTACACTGTTTTTCTGCAGTTCGATAACCACATGCTTTCAGTTTCATCCAGGCACATAGGACAAGCCTTGCCTCCTTTCGTACTATACCCCGACAAATTTCCATAGGCCGGGAAATCATTTATGGTGCAAAATATCATGGCCCGCAACATGAAATTCTCTCGCTTATGTGCATCCCACACCCGCACCCCTTCGCTCCACAATTTATGTAAGTCCTCGACTAACGGTGATAGAAACACGTCAATATCATTCCCGGGTTGTCTGGGTCCTGAAATTAGTAACGACATCATGATGTACTTGCGCTTCATACATAACCAAGGAGGAAGATTGTAGATGCATAAAAGAACCGGCCAAGTTCTATGTCGACTGCTCATATTTCCGTGTGGATTCATACCATCCGTACTCAGCCCAAACCTTATATTCCTCACTTCGCCGCCAAACTCACCGAATGTTCTGTTAATGTTTCTCCATTGAATGGAATCAGCTGGATGTCTTAGTTTACCGTCTTGTTTCCGAGCTTCAACATGCCAATGCAAGTACTTCGCATCTTTCGGATTTGCAAACAGCCGTTTCAATCTGGGAATCACAGGCAAATACCACACAGTTTTGGCCGGAGGCCCTTTCTTTACCTCATCACGGCCATTGTGATAAATTCTGTCCCCATGCTTATACCGCGATGCACCGCATCTTGGACAAACATGCAAATCCTCATACACATTACGGTACAGAACACAATCATTTGGGCATGCATGTATTCTTTCGATTTCCATTCCCAACGGACACAATAGTTTTTTGGCCTGGTAAACCGATCTTGGAAACTCATTTCCCTCTGGAAGCATGTCCGCTAACAGATCCAATAGCGCCGTGAAACTCTTATCGCTCCAACCGTTGCTTGCCTTCAAGTTATATAATCTCAACACAGAAGACAACTTTGTAAATTTTGCACATCCGGGGAACAAAGGCTTCTCAGAATCAACAATTAATTTCTCAAATTTAGCTAAATCGTTTTCGCTGTAGTCTTCTTCTACATCACGTAACATTTCATCTAAATTGTCGTCATCTACATAGACTTCCGAATGAACATTACCAATGTTCTGATCATGATCATCATTACTGCAATCCACTTCCGGGTGCTGCTGAGTGGTAGCGGTGCTCGTTTCCTCAAGATCTTCACCATGCCATATCCAACGGGTATAGTGTGCGTTAAAACTACGACGAATCAAATGACTCCTAATCTGATCAGAGTTGCCGAACCTTTTTAAGTTCATACAATCTATACAAGGACAATGCATATCTTTCTCTCCCTTCTTCGCCTTTTCTTGCTCAGCAAATTTAATAAACCCATTCACACCCTCCAAATACTCAACAGTAGTACGTTTTATTCCATACATCCAATATTCTCGGTCCATCTACAATTATTTCACAAAATTGACAAATTCAAATAAATAATTAATGACTCAGGGCATGCATACATGCATGAAACATAATTAGCTAGGCCATATGTGTGTACATGAGCTGCATAATTACATTAAATGGATTTGTATATATGAAACCCTAATTAGCTTGATGCATGCATTAATTGGAAGAGCCAGCTAGCTAGCTGCTTAAATTCAGCAAGCTATATCTAGCTAGCCAACCTAGCCTTCTAGCTAGTTTGGAACTACATGTATCTAGTTTAATGAATTGCAAGTAGAGAGAGAGAGAGAGGGAGAGTGTGAAAGAGTGATCTCGAGAGAGAGAGAGGTGATGAGAAGATGACAATACCGAGGGGGATGGAAATATGATCAACCTCTCAGCTAGCTTCTCCAGATCACTCTAGCTTGGAGTCGTGCGCGGCTGAAATGATTCCAACATGTAGAGCGCAGAGCAGGGGTCGACCTAATTAAGTTGTACAATTTTACTATCGGTTCAAAAACACAAACCGATAGTAAAATAAGGTCCCCACTGTCATAACCATTAGTTTATATGAAGTCATTTTACTATCGGTTTGTTTTATATAACCGATAGTAAACTGTACTCTATTATCCGGTTAGTACAGTAAGAACCGATAGTAAAAAGTCAGTAATTTCACTATCAGTTACGCGAGAAAAACCGATAGTACTATTTAATATATTATATCGGTTGGTACAGTATGAACCGATAGTATAAAGTGTGTAATTTTACTATCAGTTACGAATGGAAAACCGATAGTACTATTTTAATATATTATATCGGTTGGTATAGTAATAACCGATAGTATAAAGTGAGTAACTTTATTATCAGTTAAAAATGGAAAACCGATAGTACTATTTAATATTGTCGGGAGAAATCTCCGCGGGACTAAGCCCAGGTAAGTTGCGTCACGATTGCCCGGGGACCTGGCCTTCGGCGCCGTCCCGGGCGCCGCCATTTGGCCCCCAGGACCTAGCCTCCGGCGCCGTCCCGGGCGCCGCCATTTGCCCGGGGACGTGGCCTCCGGCCCCTCCCCGGGCGCCGCCATTTGGCCCCCTGGACCTGGCCTCCGGCGCCGTCCCGGGCGCCGCCATTTGCCCGGGGACGTGGCCTCCGGCCCCTCCCCGGGCGCCTCCATTTGGCCCCCGGGACCTGGCCTCTGGCGCCTTCCCGAGCGCCGCCATTTGGCCCCCGGGACCTGGCCTCCGGCGCCGTCCCGGGCGCCGCCACTTGCCCGGGGACGTGGCCTCCGGCCCCTCCCCGGGCACCGCCATTTGGCCCCCGGGACCTGGCCTCCGGCGCCGTCCCGGGCGCCGTCCTCGGCCGTGAACTCCGACACCCAGAGGAAATCCGGAGGGATTTCCTCCGGGGGCACTTCCGTGGTCTTCGCTCGACCCTTGGGTGCCATGAGGTTAGTCTTCTTTTTTCTCGGTGGC
The DNA here is from genome assembly GCA_019359835.1 of Pharus latifolius. NCBI lineage: Eukaryota > Viridiplantae > Streptophyta > Magnoliopsida > Poales > Poaceae > Pharus > Pharus latifolius. The sequence continues at coordinate 25,398,579 of CM033328.1, read as the reverse complement.
TAAGCTTGCAGGAGGCTACTACTAAAATTTCCGGACGTCTGCTACCGGGAGCTAACTACTGGAAAGAGTTACCGGGAGAGCAAAAATCACTAAGGCTGAAAGTTTGGAATGAGCTTCCGGGCCCCCCAAGGCCCTATTTATAGGGGCGGGACGTGGTCTAGATGCACGCCACGTGGCACCCGTGGATCAATCTGGGCCGTAGAAGTTCAAACCGTGCGCGGGAAATGAAGGGACGGGCGCGTGAATCGAGGCGCCGGTTCGAACCGCGCGCGCATTTATGGCGAAACGACGCGGCCTTAAGCGCGGGGCACGGAAACCGAAGCGCCACAGTTCCGGTGACTCGGCCCGGAGATCTTCCCGGTGACGTGTGCCATACCCACCGGGGACTCGAGCATCGTCCCCGGCATGCATGGGGGGCTTCTGTCGGGGGAAATCTCCGCGGGACTAAGCCCAGGTAAGTTGCGTCACGATTGCCCGGGGACCTGGCCTCCGGCGCCGTCCCGGGCGCCACCATTTGCCTGGGGACGTGGCCTCTGGCCCCTCCCCGGGCGCCGCCATTTGGCCCCCGGGACCTGCCCTCCGGCGCCATCCCGGGCGCCGCCATTTGGCCCCCAGGACCTGGCCTCCGGCGCCGTCCCGGGCGCCGCCACTCGCCCGGGGACCTGGCCTCCGGGGCCTCCCCGGGCGCCGCCTTTAGGCCCCCGGGACCTGGCCTCCGGCGCCGTCCCGGGCGCCGCCATTTGCCCGGGGACGTGGCCTCCGGGGCCTCCCCGGGCGCCGCCTTTGGGCCCCCGGGACTTGGCCTCCGGCGCCGTCCCGGGCCTCATCGCCCTCCTAAAGGTAAAGTCTCGAATTGTTTGTCACGTGTAGGTCACGCGAGGAGCGCCTCGGGAACTAGCAGCCACCTGTCAAGCATCCAAGGCGTTTGACCGGAAGAAGGACGGTCCTACCCTTCAATCCGACGGTGGCTTTCGAGGTTGTTTAGGTTTTTTGCTTCTTTTTGGGGCTATAAATAGCCCTTGTACCCCTCTGTTGTAAAGGATCGGTTCACTTTTATTGGAATAGCTAAACTCACAGACGTGCTCCGGAAGCCTCTCCCCCGCAGAGAGCCTCCCCAGCCGACTCCGGTCGGGAGCGCGTCGACAGGACTAGGGCCCCCACCGGGACCCGAACCTGTATAAACCCGTGTGTCACACTAGTACAGAAATGCAGTCTACTAACCCCTATCTTCTATCGGTTATTAGCGAAACAGCACAAAACCGATAGAAAATGTGCCTCGCGGTCATAAAAGCCCGACGGATGTATTTTCCCTATCGGTTTCTAAGAAACTTACCGATAGAATAAATAGTATGATTTACTCTAGCGGTGATGAACATATTTGCCGTTAGAAGAGATGCATAAGTACTGACGGAAGAATGTTGTGCGCCGATAGGACTGGTCGACTTCAACAACTAGACTTATTCTATCGCTACTGTATGAATATACCAACAGAGTATATTAAAAATTCCTATCGGCAATATGTAGTTCGCCGATAGAAGAGTTGACCTTCTACAAATATTTTTATTCTATCGGTAATGGATTCTTTTACCGTTAGAATATATAGAAAATTGCTTAGAACTGTTCGTCTTCAAATAGTTTTATTCTATCGGTAATGAATGTTTATACCGGTAGAATATTACAAAAATATCTTAGAACTGTTGGCCTTCTACAACTAGTAATATTCTATCGGCAATGTACGTACACACCGATAGAGTATGTACAAAAATTCCTATCGGTAATATTTATTGTGCCGATAGAACCATTGGGCTTCTACAGATGTTTTTATTACTAACGGTATTCTGTTTTCGTACCGATAGAAAATATATATTTGTATAAATACACGGGTATGTCTCTTTCATTCTCACAGTTCATCTGGGGCTCGTAGTCCTAACCCGTAAGCTCCATGGACGGCCGGCGCACCTCTACAGGGGACCGCTGCACCTCCGCACCTCCATCGACGCCCTCTAGACGTCGGCATCCCAAGGAAGGTACGTAAAATTTCTGCAATATTGTTAGATTATTCTAATCCGATTATGGCAATAATTCTGCTTTTTTTGTATCCTTCATTTTGATGTGTCTTCTTTTCAATATGATTATGATCTGTTCAGGTCCTTGGATGATGCTCGTGAGGGGCAACGTATTTCACGGTTCTTCATCGCAGTACGCTGCCTACGTTGGCTTGTTGGCGAAAGAAATGGTGAAGATCACCGTCGAGAGCTGGAAGAACGTGAAGGGCGAGATCTTGGTTGGCTCGGTTGAGAAGATGCTTAAGCCCGGCGTGTTTCTCAAATCAGGACCTATAGAAAGCATCTTACATTTTTTTGCATGCACCAGCTTGTGGCCAGATGCTTACCTGCTTGGAGAAGAAGAATTGTTGTTATTTGCACAGCCATTCTACACCATCACTACACAGAACAACATCTTGGAAGGTAGGTTCTTTTTGTTAATGGAGTTGAGTTGAGTTGAGTTGAGTTGAGTTGAGTTGATCGAGTTTGAGTCCGAGGAAATCACCAATACGTACAAATGTATGTCGACGGCAGTTCCAGCTCCTCGGGCGTCTTCGAACTGAACTCCTATGGTTAAGTCCAATGTGGTTCAGACATTTGCTGTTTTGGATGAATGGATTTGTGATGTATCAGGTCTAACTTGTAGTCGGTAGTTGCATTGTGGCAACTTGCAAAGGTTCCCTTTTATGTAAAATGCATGTATGGGCCACTGGGTCCTCGTCGTGATCTGTTGTTAATTTCAGACGTGGCTTTTGTAATATACATCGAATGTGTGAATTGTTGTATTTGTATATTGTTGTATATTTGTGTATCATGTATTGCTAATTGGGACATGAACTTGAATGTGCAGGGAGCATTTGTGTATTTAATTGTATTGGTAGGTAGGTGTGTATTTGTACTGCTGTTTCAGACATGCACTTCAATTTGTGAACTGGCATGTGTATGTTTGTACCTGAATTTGTATTGGTGAACTGGCATGTGTATGTTTGTACCTGAATTTGTGAACTGGCATCTGTAATTTCTTTGGCAAGATGAAGTCCCAACTACCTACGAAAAGTATTTTTGTGTCTCCTAGTTAATCCACAAATTAGCATTTCTTGAAATATATTGCTTTATCTTCTAGTTAAGATCCGTTTGATGTAAGATCTGTTTGATGTTACATTGATATGATTCCTTGAATGTGAGAAATGGCATGTGCATGTTTGTCCCAGTTTGGTACCAGTACCTCCTCTAACGGTAAGTACACATATTTACCGACAGGAAGCACATATATTTGTTCAGTCATGCATATTCTAACGGTAAGTACACATATTTACCGATAGGAAGCACATATATTTGTTCAGTCATGCATATTCTAACGGTAAATATGTGTATTTACCGGTAGAAAAAGACATATATTTGCTCAGTCATGCATAGTCTAACGGTAAATGCACATATTTACCGATAGAAAAACTAATGCTCGAGTGTCATGCATCATCTAACGGTAAGTACACATATATACCGATAGAAAAACTCATGTGCGTGCTGTGTCATGCATGATCTAACGGTAAGTACACATATTTACCGATAGGAAAACACATATATTTGCTCAGTAATGTATATTCTCTAACGGTATGTGTGTGTTTTTACCGATAAAATAAGTGAGCGGCAAATTACCTAAGTTAGTCTGACGGTTATTTCATGTATTTACCGTTAGAAAAATGTCCATTATAAGGAAAACCCCACTCGACCATTGCTGAGCTGCTTTTTAATTTGTTCTGTTGCACTCTGTGTCCCTCTGTTTGTGACGAAAGTTCCAGCTACACTGCTAGGGTGATCAGCGCAGGCTGGAGGGAAGTTGATTGCGCCCCTCTCTTTAAGGTACGCTTAATCGTCGACACTTATCTCTCTCTCCCTCTAGATCTCCCTTCCTCTCTACTTGCAAGCTAGCTGTATTGTGTAGTTCCAAGTTTGTAGCTCTAAGCTTGGGAGCTTGTAGCTGGAAATGCGTCATGTTTTAGGAGCTAACTAGCTTGTATTGTGTAGTTAGCTAGGTTAATTAGTGTTAATTTCGTCAGGCTAGGGTTCAACACATGTATCTGTTGTAAGAGGCTGTACATGTACATATACATAACTTAATCGGGCAGGTTTCATGCATGGCTTACTCGTTAAATTTTGTTAATTGTAGATGGACAGGAAATATTGGATGTATGGAATAAAACGTACTACTCTTGAATATTTGGATGGTGTGAATGAGTTTATTAAATTTGCTGAGCAACAAAAGGAGAGGAAGGGAGAGAAAAATATGCTCTGTCCTTGTACAGATTGTATGAACTTGAAGAGGTTTAGCAACTCTGATCAAATTAAGAGTCATTTGATTCGTCGTGGTTTTAACGCGCGATACACCTGTTGGATATGGCATGGCGAAGATCTTGAGGAAACAAGCACCACTACTACCAATCAGCACGACTCGGATGTGGATTGCAATAATATCGATGATCATCCCAATTTTGGTAATGTTCATTCCGATATGCACATAGATGATGATGATGACAATCTAGATGAGATGTTACGTGATGTAGAGGAAGATTACAACGAAAATGACTTTAAAAAATTTTTCTGTGGAAAATTGGTCTCACGGGATTTTATTGTTTATACCGATAGAAAAATGCATCCACTAATTCAAATATTTTTCCGGGAAATTTACTTTTTCTATCGGTATTATTTTGTTGTTTCGATAGAAAATTACATAAGTCTATCGGTATCATTTTGTTATACCGATAGAAAAGTTCCTCCGCTACTTTATTACTCGTACACGGCCCTTTAGTTTCCCTCCACTCGAACAGTTCCACCTTAGAGCACTGCGTCTCTTCGAGAGCGAAGAAAACCCCAACCTCCGCCGTGACCACTCACTTCCTCTCTCCCACACGACGATCGCCGGCTGGACACTGGTTCGTCACTGCTACCGGTTCTTATTTTCGTCCTTCGCCGGCCGCTGCTGCGTTCTACACCGCCTCTCCATCACCAGAACTGATCGCCGCCGTAAATACCCTAATTCGTCGTTCTATTTCCAGCATCTTCTTTATTTGATCCTAGTGTTTTGCACGTACTAATTCTTCGAGTTTTTCAATTACACTAGGGTTCCCTATTGTGTTGGCTTATGTACATTCCGCAGGCAATGTTGATTTTAATTAGGGTTTACATAATATGTTCCAGTGCTGTAATGAACCTGTTTTGAGATTTTAACTTCTCTATACTGCTGTATGTGTGATCAATTGTATCCAACTGCCATGTAATGCAAATTATATGTTGGAGGTGTTCTTACACATATTCTATCGGCAGCTCATGTGTTTACCGATAGAAAATTTTTCTGCACAAGTAGTAAAACTTAATTTGAATCTGGAAGGACATGAGCCATGCAATGTACTAGTTTGGTTGGGAATTTTTACTCACTTCGTATGAATATATGGCAATGTGGATGGGTCTTCGATGTATATGTTTCAAATGCCTATATACATGACTTTTCCCAACCTAATAGCTGTGAAGTCCTGATGACTCACATACAGGCTAGGCTAAAGATTATGCACAGTGGCACTTAGATGCTTGTGTGCATATTTACGTGTGAAATAATAATGCTGGCCCATGAATATTAGTGTAGCAAATCATCGAGAATGTTATGTGATGACAGTGAATGGTGGCTTGTCAACAAAATTCCATATGTAGAGAACATTGTTATGTTCTATCGGTATCTCACGTGTTTGCCGATAGAAAAATTGTCTTGTGTGGAGGTAATTGTTATGGTCTATCGGCAGCTCATGTGTTTACTGATAGAAAATATTTCTGAAGAGTTCAGTAAGTAATTTATGCATGTCTTTCTTTTTGTATTATTTTCCCTTTTGCCGCCCTAGTTAGTCTCCAGTCCTGGGCTGAGTTATGGAACTCCAAGGCGAATTAATTGCCATATATGGTTTGTTGAAGGTTTTGTAGGGGAAGACATGTCGTCGTCTTCATCGGATGGTACTAGTGGTTCGACTAGGGCCAACCCCATCGTAACTACTGAAGATGGGGCTGTTACATCCCAGCGCAAGAGGGTGGGGCGAGGCGCGACGACGTTGGGGAGTTTGGCCAAACGCACGGATCTTTCTTGTGAGTTCAACCAATTTGGGAGGCCGATTGGAAAGAATGCTGGGAGGTACGCGGCCTACGTTGGGCTGTTGGCGAAAGAAACGGTGAAGATCACCGTCCAGAGCTGGAAGGACGTGACGGCGGACGAGAGGGATAGGTTGTGGGCGGAAGTGAAGGTTAAATGAACTGAAATCGCTGAACTCTTTCGTAATCACGTTCTCTTGGCTTATACTAAAGTTTAACTAACTCGTGATTAATTGTATGCATTTTTCGGAAACAGGCTAAGTGGAACATCCCCGACGATACACCTAGGACTGCCTGCTTGAAGGACATGAACGGAACATGGAAAACCTTTAAGAGCTGGCTCGTCAGTAACTTCCTCGCTGCGGGGAAATCTCCTTGCGAGAAGTACCCCTTCATATCGGAGGAGGTATGGGAGGAATTCACCAAGCAGAAGGGGACTGAGGAGTTCAAGGCCCTTAGCGAGAAGAATAGGGTGATCCAGAAGAGGAACGACCACCCGCATCGGCTCAGATCCCGGGGCTATGCGGGGAAGGAGGAACAGTGGAAGAAGGAAGACGAACAAAATCCTGTCATCGGCACCCCTGAGTTGCCGCTCTCCGAGATCCGGGATGAGAGGTGCAAGCGATGGTGGAGGGGGAGGGGGTCCGTGTCGTCCACGGGGTCTGTGCAGTTCGCAACCCCTGGGGACGCCGACGTTGTGAGGCGAATGGTAAGTTGGCTAACCTGTAAACTGTGTGCGCACAAGTGTATATAAGGCAATTTGTCTCACAAGGTACCTTCAAATGTAACAGATCTCTTTTGAGAAGGAGGCAGCGGAGGGATTGTTTACCCCGCAGAGGGAGAACGACATCCTCACCCGGGCTCTAGGAAATAAGTAGCATCCCGGGCGGACACGGGCCATGGGAGCCATTGTGTCGTGGAAGGCCGGTTTCGTAGATCCGGCTCCACCGAGGAAGAAGGCCCGCACCTGGAAGGAAAAGGAAGCTGACCTCTCCGATAAGATACGGGCTGAGGTACGGGAGGAGATACGGGCGGAGATGCGGGCTGAGATACGGGCTGAGGTACAGTCTGAGGTGCAGACCGAGTTTCGCACAAATGAGGGAAGAGTTTGCACAGTTGAGAGAAGCATTACTGGCCAAGAGTGTAGATGCGGATCCCCAGGACGACGGTACCCCGCGGGGTCGGATAAGCAGTTGCGCTTCGAAGGTACTCGCGGATCCAGTGGATCTACTTGAGGTACTGCAAGCCTTCATCTGTGCACTTAAGTTGATGCAAGCCTTCATCTGTGCACTTAATTGTTACAAATTTGTAGGGGCCGGAGGGCTGCATCCTACAGAATCACGTAGGCGCCGGGCAGGAAGTGGTTGGACACGGCTTCGTATATCCGTCTGGGCCGGATGTCCGGGTCCACTGTGTACCTCTGCGGTTGGGTTTCGCAAAGGTACAGGTGGACATGGCCATGCCGGGCTACAACGATTCTCCGTTGCCAGTCCCAACAGAGGAACTACAGACACTTGCTGAGGCAGTGAGCTCCTACGTACAGTGGCCCAAGAAGTGTCTTGTAATACAACCGGTAAATCCTACACATTTTAGATTACATCCTACTCAGTACACTCAACTTGCATAATCTAACATACGTGCTCATTAATTGAAGTGGCCTGCCGCTGGGCTACCAGGGGACTGCGCCCCCAGCTCGGGGCATGAGGCGCGATCTCGTGCGACCCTGGACACATCAAAGACGGCCTCCACCCCACCCAGCGCATCCACGCCTTCACCTCGGAAGAAAGCTGCCATCACCTCGCCCTTGCCTTCGAAGGTACGCGCTCAGTCCCCGGCAAAAGGCAAGGGCAAAGGCAAGGGAAAAGGGCGACAGGGACAGCCGGAGAGGTTCACGAACGGGTCCCCACTCATGTCGAAGGCAGCTTTGCGCAAATTGGATCGATCAACCAGAGACCTCCACGCGTGGTACCTACACCGAGCTCCGCGCAATCTGAACTTCTTAGTTCCCTACAGGCCTGGGCAGTTCCACCGTGAGCCCGGGAGTATATCCGTGGCATACGAGGATCTGTTCGACCTCTACAACGGGCGGGAGCTCGATATGTCCATCATACGGACTGGAGTCCTGTGAGTTTGCTGATGCTATGTATTGCTGTTTTCTAACTCTGTTTGCTAACTCTACATTGTTGTAGTTCATTTGAAATGTAGTAACTTTCTGTGCAATACTAATGTCGTCCTTTGCATGCAGGTGCATGTACAGGCTAGCATCGGAGGCTGCGTGTGACAAGGTGGGTTTCCTCGACCCAGAGAAAATAAGCCTCACGATGCTAGAGCACGACGCCGCGCACGCTGAGCAGTACATATCCAAGGCGCTGATGGCGCAGCAGGACAGGGAGTTCATTCTGGTGCCGTACCACCAAAGGTTAGTGCATTTCGTACTAATTTAACTCAATCTTGTATGTTACACCTGAGATATACTTTGTGCACGCTGTCCTCTTTTACGTACAATGCAGGGGCCACTGGATCCTCATCGTGATCTGTCCGCCGAGGAACGAGATGTACTACCTCGATTCGATGCGTGACAAATTATCGATGGAATATGTGGTCAAGGGGAATATGGAGGCGTAAGTAACTTATATGTTTGATTTAAATTTTCACCTCACTAGCTAATGATAATACATTAACCGGCAATACTAACTGAAATGCAGGGCTTTTGATAAATATGTGTCCGCTGGAGGGAGGCATGCCGCACCGCAGGGCTCCCTACTAGCTTGGAAAGAATATGAGGTACTCACAAGACTTTTTGTTTATGTTTAATTAGTTTATGGAAACAATAGCTAACATGTCTTCGCATATGCAATTATCTCAGTGCCATCAGCAGCCGCAATTGTGGGAATGCGGGTTTTATGTGTTGCGCTACATGTACGACCTAGTGCAGACAAACTTTGCCCAATTCCCCCAGGTAAGCATCGATAGCTAACTCAAATTTGAAAATTGGGTGTCACGTTCTAAATTAGGAAGTTAGTTACTAAGTATTCACACATGCTTGCAGATCGCCATGTCGAAAGACTCATACGAAAATGCAAAGATTAGAGATCTTCGACAAATCTGGGCTCAATATGTCATGGAGGAAGTTGCGCCCAACCATCCGCCATGATAATTTTCTCTTTTTCGTGTACTCTGTGAATAGACTGTTTATATACATGTGAATAAATATATATGTCAATAAATGTCCACATTAGATTGCAATTTGTATTTGTCGATATATATGTGAATAACTGTCTAATGTGTCAATCTGTACTGTATTGTGTATCCAATCTATAATGTATTGCATCTGTACTGTATATGTGAATGTACTGTATTGTGATTGCAAATAATGTACTGTATATGTGAATGTTCTATCGGCAAATTCATTCACAGCCAACAGACCACTACAAATTTTCTATCGGTAAACTCATCCACAACCGAGAGACTACTACCCATTTTTCTATCGGTAAACTTGAAATTAACCGTCAGAATAGAGTGACTTTTCCTGTCGGTGAACTCATCCACAACCGAGAGACTACTGTGGTTTTGTCTATCGGTAAACTCATCCACAACCGAGAGACTACTACCCATTTTTCTATCGGTAAACTTGAAATTAACCGTCAGAATAGAGTAACTTTTCCTGCCGGTGAACTCATCCACAACCGAGAGACTACTGTGGTTTTGTCTATCGGTAAACTCATCCACAACCGAGAGACTACTACCCACTTTTCTATCGGTAAACTTGAAATTAACCGTCAGAATATAGTGACTTTTCCTGCACAACCGAGAGACTACTGTGATTTTTTCTATCGATAATGTCATTTCCAACCGAGAGAGTGCTACACTTTTTTCTGTCGGTAAACGTATAATTAACCGTTAGAATATGGGTATTTTTCCCAACGCTAAACGTCAGACGAGGACGTGTTTTCTATCGGTAAAATCATAAGGTGCCGATAGAATAGTAATATTTTCCTGTCGGTAATCATGTAATTAACCGTTAGAATAGTGTACTTTTCCCACCGTTAATCGTCAGGCTACGACGGTTTTGCTATCGGTACACTCCTAAGATGCCGATAGAATTGCTAATTTCTTCTGTCGGTTATTTACCGATAGAAAATGTTCTGTCTTGTTCTATCGTGTCTATCTCTATCGGTACGAAAACCGATAATAGAAGGGTTTTTTTTACCGATAGAAGAAAGCTTTTCTGTACTAGTGTCATTTTTTGTGCTTGTCCGGCGGGGGAGGACCGGTCATCCGATCAACCCGCGCCGCGTAATCTTCGCTAGGATCATTCTCAAAACCTGCCGGGGTATTCGCAATACCACGACAAATATATTATATCGGTTTGTACAGTAATGACCGATAGTAAAAAATATTTGCATTTCACTAACGTTGAACTAGTTTGTAACCGATAGTAAAATGCCTCTTTTCCGCTGCTGTCGTCCTATTCTATCGGATTTTTCCCAGATTACTTATAACCGTTAGAAGATATGGGTTAGTGGAATGCACTTCTGTAGTAGTGTGCCGTCCTTCCGGAGACAGGGGTCTCCTGTCCCGGGTCATGTGAGGGTCACGCGGGAAGGCCCTCGGGAACCGGCGGACACCTGTCAAGCATCTAAGGTCCCTGACCAGAAGAAGGACGTTGCTACCCCTCGATCCAACGGTGGCAGGTAGGGTAGTTTAGTCTTTTTGCGTCTTTTGGGGCTATATAATCCCTTGTAACACCTCATGTAAAGGAGAGAATTCATTATTACTTGGAATAGACAATCTCACAGGTGTGCTCCGGAGCCATCTCTCCCCCGAGAGAGCTCCCCTAGCCAACTCTGGTTGGGAGCACACCGACAGGACTAGGGTCTCCACTGAGGCCCGAACCTGTATAAATCTCTGTGTCATTCGCTGTGTTTGCCCGACGGGAGAGGACCGGTCACTCGGTCAGCTCGCGTCGTATTTTCTTCGCTAGGATTTTCCACAAAACCTGCCGGGGTATTCGCAATACCACGACAACTATGTATAAGAATGTTTATAGGAAGGGAGATATTGTTACAGAGGTTGACAATCTCTCTCAATGCTTCTGTCTATTCTCTATTGCTTGAGTTGTTTTTTCATCTTGTTCTCTTCTCCTCCTTTTATATTGATTGAAAGGATGCCAACGTGAAGCCATTCGGGTGTTTGGACGGTTGCTAATATGCAGTTGCATAACTGTACTTTAATCTTTATCCCTTCGCCGGTTAACACATACAGTTATGGATAACCACATATCTTAACTCCTCGACGGTTATCTTCATACATGGGAGGAGTTATCTTATCCTGGAAATGTGTCTGGCAAACTCAAACACTACTCAGTTAAACATAACCCTTGGGTTACCTTGGTCACGCATATTCTGTGACCTTATGGTGGTACAAGTTCTGCGACCATAGGCTGATTTTGTGCCCGCGACCTTCTGGTACACAGGAAATTGCTTCTGCGGCCATAATGACTGCTAATGCACATATTCACATATCATATCCAAAATATCTTTAAATATGATATATTCAAAATAAATAACTAGCTCGGGTAATAATCCTTGTCACATTGTGCCATCCTTCTTTCCAATCGGAGAAGTAATTCGTAATAAAGAATCTTCTGGTTGCGTTGCAAAATGGTCAATAGAACTTGGTAAGTTCAATATCCATATTGTTACACAAACAACAATTAAGTCCCAAATTTTGGTCGATTTCATCGCTGAATGGACTAATTCAGCACCAGAGATTCAATGACAAGGGCTCTCCGACCAATGGACGATGTACTTTGATGGCTCACTTGGGCTTCAAGGTGCTGGAGCAGGAGTTGTGCTCATTTCTCCTAATACCGACCAATTCCAACATATAATCGCACTCGATTTTCATACTACAAACAACGTGCGGCAAAATCCCTAGGAATACAATGTCTACTTGTGAAAGGTGATTCACAATTGGTTGTAAATCAAGTTGGGAAAGGATACCAATGTTCGCACCCCAAGATGCCTGCATACTTGATTGAAGTGAGAAAAATGGAAAAAAAATTCCATGGATTCAAAATCCAATACATTCCACGTTGGGAAAATCTTGTTGTTGATTGATTTGCTCAAATTGGTTCCTCACGATCACTAATAAGTGCTAAATTGGTAGTACTTTTACTCTAAGTTTGCTATTGAAAATGTACTAAAAACTCCTTTGATGTGACATTTGATGTATATTTTTATGTTATTTTTACAATCCACTTTCACGGCTGTGTTTGCCATGTTTCAGGGCTCAAACCTACAAAATTTGAGGATGTTTCGACTTCATTTGAGCCAATTTTGACAAAAGATACTAAAATTGGACGAAAAGGAACTTTGGTCGAATATTCCACGATCCAAACCATCTGGTCAAACACATTTTGGCGAGAAGGAACCATAATTGAACAAACTTGGACAAAAAAGAGCCATGATCATACACGAACACACTTGGTTAAACAAAGTCCCAATCGAACACGAAGACATATGGTCGAAAAGAGTCCCGATCGAACACGACTGTCTCCTAGTCATTATTTGACCGAGCCCAGCACAACTGCGGGCTCGACCATGGCACTGGTCAAGCACAACTCAGTTTCCAAAGATATTTTGGTTGCATCTGGTCGGTTTTGACTCAAATTTGTCTGTTCTCGCGCCGTTTGAGTTGGATTTCATCACCTGCACATCAAATAGTTATATTTGGGCACATTAAACCATTGTATCATAAATAGAGAAACTTTTGGCTCAATTAAATATGTTCTCTTAGGTAGTTTTAAGTAGTTTTTAGATACTTTTCTTAGTAGAGCCCCCTTCTCTATTTTTCCTGTGTTTGTAAGCCGGCAAGGATGGCAAACTTAATTTTGATGCAATCAAGTAAGTTTTATTTTACTTCTTATTATTTCTATATTTTTATGGATTTTTACGAGTAATTCACTTCTAGGGTTAGGGATAACCTAATCCGAAAGGCGTAATTCTTCCTCGGTCTTGATCTTAAATTTTGTAGTTAGTTCTTTATATTTTCTTCCTCTAAATCATAAATTATCGTTTTGACAACAGATGGAACAGTCAAGTTTTAGCAAGAATTTAGAGGAGTTCTTGAGTTCTTAGCACTTTGAGACGGGATCTTGAACAGGAGAAAGGCTCTCGCCAAACGTAATAGTGGAAGTGATCCTCTGACTCTTGTACCAGTGACTGTACTGATAACTTAATCTGTCTTGAAAAACAATTGAAACTAACTTGTAGTTCTCAGACCTTGGATAGAATTACACCTGATGATTATGGAATTCCAGAAACACTAGGTTTTCCTTTCTGCTCTTTAAGCCCTAGATTTCAAACTTGCTATTTACTACTTTAAACTCTAGATTGATAAATATAGTAGTAGATTTAGTTGTAGAAAAACAAACCCCAAATTCATTTAGACTTAATCAGTGATCCATTGACCTAAAAGACGAACAAGATTTTTCCTTGTGGAATTCGACCCTCAAGTGCTCAATATTCTACCATTCGCTTGCGGTTATTACACACATCCGCCGCACGATGACCTCGTGCGTGCGATCAATCACCTGCGCCAACAGGAGTGTTTCACGAATACATCACTAATCCCTCAATAACTCTCACAGAAGAGGCACAAAATTCAGAATCAAATATTGCATTTTTTGAGTTTGATATAAGTTGGATAACTCTTATTAGGGATTATTTAAGTATAGGGACACTACTCGAGAACAAAGCCGAATTTGATATATTGATACGCAAAGCACGTATGTATGCCTTGGTCGATGGGATGCTGTACTATAAAGGTGCACTTGGCATAGTAATGCGTTGTATTTCACGACAAGAAGAAATTCTTCTTTTAAATGAAATTCATGAAGGAGAATGTCGTGCTCATGCATCCTATCGTATGTTGGTTGGAAAAACCTTTAGAGAAGGTTATTATTGGCCAACAACCCTCCAAGACGCAAATTCAACTAGTAACGACATGTGAGTAGTGTCAATTTCATGCTCAACAAACGCATCGACCAGCTAATGTGTTACAAACAATTCCTTTGTCATGACCTTTTGCTGCATGGGGGCTAGACATTTTGGGACCTATGCCACAAGCAATTGGAAATTAGAGATACCTGTTCGTTGTTATCGACTTGTTCATCAAGTGGATAGAGGCTGAGCCAGTATCAATAATCTCTACTCTTGCAGCAAAAAAAATCCTTGCAAAATACATTATCACCCATTTTGGCATCTCTACTCACCTTATAACGGATAACGGAATGCAGTTCTCCAATGAACTCTTCCAACAATACTATGTGGACCTTGGAATCAAAATTCAGTTTACATCCGTAGCACATCTACAAAGTAATGGTGCGGTTCAACATGCCAATGGACAAATTATCCGAGGTATAAAAAAGTGGGTTTTCAATCACTTATTCAATCGCTTGGGGGTTTGGGTTGATAAGCTCAATTTCGTCCTTTAGGCTGTTCAAACTATGACCAGTAGAGTAACTGGTTCAACATCATTCTTTCTAGTCTATGGTGTCAAAACCATGCTTCCACCTTAAATCCATATTTGCTTTCTTTGGGTCATTGATCAGTTTCTTCTTCACCAACTCCTTCAACATAGAAGAAGCGCAATTCGAAGAACTCCAACCAACCATTTGCCCGAGGTAAGTATAAGGGGAAATTTAAAGAAGAAAGATGAAATTTTTTTCAAAGAAGTTAAAATGGAGTGATCTCCATTGCCTTAAAAATTTCCCTTATATAACCATCAAAAATACCGTTCCAAGGTAACACTTCGTATTCCACAATCATTTAGGAAAAGCTGCCGACTATTGATAAGATAAGTCAAGGAGCTCTTTATCCAAGAAATCTTCAAGATACGATATTATTACAATCCCAAACCACCCTAACTCTATCCAAAGAATTTAAAAACTCCAATCAGATTGCTCGATCCGTTCTATGTCTGGTCGAAGGGCTAGAGAATATTCCTTAATTTGAACATACTAGATTTGTTTAGAATTGTGGGGGGGGGGGGGGGGGGGGGGGGGTTGCTGACGAGGATTAAGACACTTATTTAATTCTCATACTGTGATAATGTAAGCTTTTCTGCATTATCTTAAGTATTAAATAATAGCTTCGACCAAATATGAGCTATTGATTCGACCAGGAACCTCAGACCAGTTTTAACTATCTAATTCGATTAAATCTAGGCTTGGTCGAATACATGACTAGACTCAGTCAAAGATATAAAACATGAAGCCCTCACCAAATTTTTGGAGGCAGTTCCCCCAGCATCTACACTTAAACCACTCCAAAGCAGTTTATGCGTGGAAGCCGCAAGCAACCATCAAGTAGTTCTTCAGCAACCATCACGCAATTCTTCAAGCAATCGTCAAGCAGTTCTTCCACTAAGTGGTGTGTGATAACTACTCACTGGCCATTATTTAAGAAGAACAGATTGTGTAGATTGGAGAGGGACAACTATTTTTTTATTAGATTCATTCTTGTAAACATTCAATCTTTTGAGTGATTATAGACACAGGATGTAGGGTTATTAGCCATTTTTGAGGACCTGAATTTATATAAAACTTTGTCTCCTATTTGATTCATCATTTGTTCGGCCACCATACTTTGTTTTATTTAAACCATCATTCTCGTAAGTTCAACGGTCATCAATTGATCGTTGACAATAAGATACTCACAACTTTTAAATATAAAAGATTTTTAAGAAAAAAATTTGATGACCTAGAAAAATGTGATATTCTAAAATAAGAAAATACAACAATTTTTAAAAATACGTAAACTTAAAATAAAAAACAAAAAAATATTAAAAAATACAACCTAAAATATAAAATGTGACAACCTAATATATAAAAAAATGTGATAATCTAAAAAGATATGACACCTTAAAATCTATTAGATCAAACTGTGACTATTGGATCAAAATCTATTAGTTGATGTCAAAAATAGAAGTAAAGTGGATAAAAAATATTAACTTTCTAGCTCGTTCGATAAAAAAAGCTGCACCTTTATTTTTTATCTGTGTTTTCACTAAAAAGAGTAAACTACGGGGAAGATCTTTAAACTTATTTTATTTCTACCATGGTTTATTTTATATCCCAGTAGCATAGGAGAGACTTAAATTTTTAGAAAATGATACAAATCAAATATATTAGCCAACTTTTTGAGAGAACCTAATTTAATTTTTTTTAAAATTTAGTCTACCCTGATAATGTTTTGTGTTTCAGTTCACCCTTGTTTAGTTGATTACCTATCAATTTTAACGGTTGGAAATGTTAGGGTCATGTGGTGTCTGTGTGACACCTCTATAGTACTAATGTGGTACACATTTGATTTGAATGTGTCAATTTTTTTAGTGTTGTTAAGCTCTTTATTTTACTAATGTTGTAATATTATATATGAATGCTCCATATATACCTCATCACCACTATGACAGTGCATTGTGAATGTTTCGTGCGCCCTAGTCCTATGAAAAAATTGTCATAAATAAAGGATGGTTAACAAAATACATGTTAAATTGAAATGTTTGACAAAACTATTCAAAAGAGAGGATTTTTTTTCTAAATCTTGGGTTTTTTTTGACATTAGTGCTAAAGTACATGTACATTGTACTCTCTTTGTTGAAAAATATAAGACATATAATTTTCTAGTCTTATTGTAAAATATAAGATGTGCATGTGAAACTAATGATATTTTTCTTATTATGCCCTCATTTATTTTTTCCTCTCTTCAGCATTTATAACTAATACTCACTCTAAATATTCTTTCTTATTTCCAATGCATTTGTGATAAGGGTTAATTTAGTTATTTTCACTTATAATTCTCTTGAACTCATGATCTCCTTACTTTGTGTATATAGTTAAAATATGTCTTATTATGTAACAAAGGGACTATTTAGTTTTCATATGGGTATACTTATAAATTTTTAAAGGACATGGATGCACTTTGGCAGTTGTACATGTGACCACGTACCGACTAGCCAAACGTGTAAATCTGAGAATATTTTGGGGGTGTTTGGTTGCACACATCATCTCTAGGTTGACTCGTATCATTAATACTGATAGGTGAGAATATGCTGTGGATTGTTTGGTTGGTTGTATCTGTGCATACATGTTGGGTAGAGATTGTGTTTGGTTGGTCGTACGAGAGATTGTATGTATGTATGAGATGATGAGTTGTTTATTTAGTTAGTTATAGAAAATTGAATATGATGACTCTTTAGGTAGAGGGTGAGATTATCTCATGTATAGAAAGTGTTGAAATTGGATTAAGCATGTGATACATGACTATAAAAATATTATCAACTAGTGACAACAAAATACTCTAGATTGAAATTAGTGACAAGAAATTACAAGAATATTATGAAACGGCCTGTCAATCTGGAGAACTCCACAAAACAGATCAGCAAACCAACAAGAAAAGTAGGAAGAGCAAGTTGAGAAGTTTTAAACACATTAGATCTACCAGATCTAGAAAAATTAATCATACAAAAGAAGCAAAACTGTCACACATCAGATCTATAAGATGAGATTAGGGGCATAAAATCCACTACAGGCCTTGAAAAAATTAGAGGGAAAGGGTGACGAAGCGGAGCGCAGGATGAGATCGAATCACTATTGTCTAGGCCGCGTACGGGGGAGATGTCGACGGCTGCTCAAAATGGGAGAGGGAAAGGGTGGTAGACGGAGAGGCAGATGGGGAATGAGAGTGCCATAGAGAGGTGAGAGGAACACGGCTAGGG
The DNA here is from genome assembly GCA_019359835.1 of Pharus latifolius. NCBI lineage: Eukaryota > Viridiplantae > Streptophyta > Magnoliopsida > Poales > Poaceae > Pharus > Pharus latifolius. The sequence continues at coordinate 25,380,622 of CM033328.1, read as the reverse complement.
TTGGATGAGAGGATGGGTGTGAGAAGAATTGAGAAGCGGTGAGAAGAATGCTGCTCAGGCTGAGTGCAGTGCAAAGATACTTCGCGAGGCGTTTCAACAGAATATTTTCCAATATATTTTGTGTCACGTGTGCGAAGCACCTCCTACTCTAATGCAAAGGGGTTTCGCGAAGTGACTTTTCAAGCGCCTCCCCCTCCAATGCAAAGGCGCTTTGAGAGGCCAATTGTGCGGGGCCCACGTATATAATATGTATTAAAGATTATAAAATCGCTAAAATGAAATTCAGATAATTTGAATACAACCATATAAAAGATAAAAATTATAAATAACATCAAAAAATTTAAAATTTTTTAAATAATTTTTTCTTTAATAAAAGGCACACATGGAAATAAACAAGACACGTACTAATTAAAATTCGAATACATTTTAAACAAGACTCCGCATAAACTACTACTCCTCGATACTGTCACCCCCGAAACGCTGCCAAATGTGGTTGACAAGATCCCGTTTCAGTTGCTGATGCGTTGGGCGAGCACGGATCTCATCGTTTTGAGCTAGCATCTGTTCGAAAATTGGTGGAGCACTCCAGTGGAGAGTAGGCGGTGTTACAGTAGATGTCCCTTGGCTATAGTACGACCCCTTGGTTGGGTCATGAGAGTTCCGCTCATCCTCGATTATCATGTTGTGGAGGATGACATACGCTTTCATAATATTGGCAAGGGTTGACCGTCGCCAAAATCGACCGAGGCCGTGGACAATAGCAAATTGACTTTGCAAGACCCCAAAAGCTCACTCCACATCCTTTCTTACCCCCTCTTGATGTTGTGCGAACAACCTGTGTTTCTCCGTTTGGGATAAGGGTATGGTCTTCACGAAGATAACCCATTCGGGGTAAATACCATCTGCCAAGTAGTATCCCATATTGTACTCTGTCCCATTAACAAAGTACTGAACAGCAGGAGTTCGACCGTGCAACACATCGGTGAAAAGGGGGGATTGGTTCAGCACGTTGATGTCGTTGTTGGATCTAGCGACACCAAAGAAAGCATGCCATATCAACAAGTCTTTGGATGCGACCGCTTCAAGTATTATTGTAGGGACTCCTTGATCACCACGGGTGAATTGGACCTTCCATGCAACTAGGCAATTGCGCCATTCCCAGTGCATACAATCGATGCTTCCCAACATCCCTGGGAAACCTCGCTTCTCTCCTTGCTAGAGCAAACGCCGGAGGTGGTCGACAGTAAATTGACGGAGATATTTCTCCGCGAACCAATCAATGATTCCTTCGACGAGATGCTCCAGGCACTCAATAGCCGTCGACTTTCCAATGCGTACGTACTCATCGACAGCATCGGTGGGGGAGCCGTAGCACAACATGTGCAATGCCACCGTGCACTTCTGCAAGGGATATAGCCCCTTTAGAAGGATGACATCTCTCCTCTCACTGAAGTATGGGGACCACTCCCCAAGAGCTTCGACGATTCGTAGAAAGAGGGGTTCCCCATTCGGAACCGTCTGTGAAATAAGTACCCGGGGTAGACCGGAACGTCGGCGAAGTAGTCTGTGACTAGACGGTCATGACTTCCTTCGCGATCTCTATCGATGTACCTTCTGCTACCTCCTCGGCGGCGGTGCGAGGTACCATCATCCATGCTGGTTTGAAGGTCGTCAAAAACGCGACGGTGGAGGGGTTGGACCGTCAACCCACTCCGTACAAACCCCATCACGAACTCTTCGACTTGGTTGATAGCTTCGTCCTCGGCACTACTTGTGCTTGAGCTAGATGACTCTTTTTGGACAAAGCAAGATCTCTTGATGCTCAAAGAAGAGAGGCCTCGATTGTGAAGATGAGATTACTGAGTTGTGAAGATGAGGGCTCGAGGGGTTCCAATATATAGGGGGAGAAGAGAATCAATCACATGCATCTCTTCCAACGGCTACATGCAAAGGCATCCATCACATGTGTCGGTTTGAACGGCTACAATCCAAAAGCATCGAGCAGATGTGTCAGTTCCAATGGCTAGAATCCAAAAGCATCGAGTAGATGTGTCAGTTCCAATGGCTAAAATCCAAAAGTATCAATCACATGCCACAGTTCAAACAGGTAAATTCAAAACGACTTCAATTCATGGTGCGAGTACAATTTTACAAAGGAAAACTACATCGTTTGAGCTACTACTTATTCTTCATTTCCTTAATCATGTCGTTGACGTACTCTAATGCGGCCGCATGCGCCGCCTTACGGGCATCCGAGAAATGGGATGTATGCCCCATAATCAGTTTCGTCAACGACTTCAGTTTCGTCAATGACTTCATAAATGTGGCTTTTTCCTTGCTTTTGGCCATCTCTTGCAAATTTTCGGCTGCAGCAACGGCTTTGTCGGCCACCCTATCGAGGTCGGCATTGGCTTTGCCGATGCGCTGTAGGGTCTCCTCGTATGCCGAGGATGTTTCACTCATTTTGATCTTACCCTTCCGCTTCTGCTTTGCCGCGTCTTGCCCTTCTGGTCGTGGAAGCTCAACAGTGTCATCGTCATTGTTTGATGATGACGTGTGGGCGCCGTCTTTGTTGAGGCGAGCTCTTTTGGAAGAGTCGAAGTAGCTTCGGCACCACTTCGGTTGACCACGTATGGCACTCCACCAGTGCTTCAAGATGAAGGGGTGACCCACCTCCTGCCTATACATGTCCCGTACTTGAGACATCAATTAGTCGTCCGAACGACCACTGGTGTAGGCATCCCTCAACCTGCAATAGATGCCATTGAAGTGAACAATTTTCTTATTGCTCTTTTGCCAATGGTCTTTGCAGTGCCTGACGTCTCGTCTGCGATCAGGCGGACTGCTCGCGTTGTATGACTCAGTGACCTTCGACCAAGACATGTTGAATTTTTGGTTGTTCCCCTCGACTGGGTCAAGGGAGTTATTCAACCATGTACTGATCTGGAGGACGAAAGATTCACATTTTGAAAAACTAAGTAAGATAAAAACCGGAAAGAAAAATCTATGACACAAATATTTAGTCTTTAGTTGAACACTCACAAGTCGCATGTCGTCCTGTTGTGACCAGTTCAATCATTTACGCCACTATGCAGCGGTTCCTTCTCCTTTGACAGCATCGTCCTCGTCCTCTATCACGACTGGGGCCATGCTATGCGGACTGCCGGTATCTGATATGGACGTGGAGCGCGAATTCTTTACCGGTGCTTGCGAAAGAGACATTTTCGCGGGGATGGTCGGAACTCCGATCAAATGAGGATTCTGGCCATAAGGGCCATAGGGGGTTGTGCGTAAGGATGTGTGTAACACCCCTGTTTTCACCAAACCCTAAAATAGCCAAAATCCACATCTTGACCCCAAACCCTAATCTGCTTCAGCCATTCCCTTCTAAATGTTGTTCAGAACATTTTTCCCTTCGGGACCATCTCCAAAATCTCACCCTAAAGCTGAGTTTCAGCCCTCGCCATTTTAAAACCCTAATTACCCTATTTTACCCTAAACTGTTTTCCCCAATTTTGTCGAAACTCTTCAGATCTTGCCCGATCTTATCAAACTTTGGCCAGATAAGTTCTAAAAATCTTTTGCAACTTAGCTGCGAAATCAGATTTCAAATCGGACCCTCAGATCTCCAAATTTGCAAACAGGCCCAAGTCCTATTCAAATTTTCCTCACAGAACAGTCCCTGGAGCAAGTTTCAGAAATTGCAGAACGGCCCAAACTTCTTTTCAAGTCCTTTCGACCAGCGCCTGGTCGTTGCTTTCGACCAGTGCACGTCGCCGTTGCCGCGCCGTGGTTTTCGCCGCGTTTGCTCGCCGCCGGCCACCGCTTCTTGTCGCCTGTGTTGTGAACAACCGAGCCACCTCCCGCGCACGTGCCAGCACCATTGCTTCGCCTTGTCCAGTGGTTAAACGGCCGCGCTCCAGTAGCGTTTCGCGCGTGCGCTCCCGTTGCCGTGGCAATTGCATGCGTGTACGTGTCGTTGCCGGAGCCACGTTGTCGCCTCCGCATCTGCGCCGTCCCGGACGAAGTTCCAAGGCGCCCTGGCGTCGCTGGCAAAGCTGCAGCACCGCCTGAAGCGTATCACATCGCCGTCGCCGTCGTTGCGCCTGCGCCCGACAAACTTCTCCCCGGCGCAAGCAACCGATGTCGTGTTTTCCCTCACAAGCTCCGTCCCCATGCCTATTTAAACCCCCTCAGTGCCGTGAAGAAGCACAACCTCAGGACTTAGCCAAATTTCCAGTTTCTCGCCGTTTTCGCTTTCTTCTCCGGCGAGCCAGTGAGTGAGCTCACGGTGCTAGCCCATTCCACAGCCCCTTTCTCTAATCCAAGTTCACCAGTGAGTTCCCCTCGTTCCCCTCTCTGTGTCATAGCAGCCAATTGCACCAGAGCGATCCCCATCGCCGGTGATCGCCGGATTCCCGATTTGCCCTGTTCCCCCAATGCCGTTCGTTTCACCCCAAATTAACCCTCGATTCTGTAGAAGGAATTGATCCTTAGCCATTTCTTAGCAAGCCTGTTGAATCAGGATCCCCAATTGTGCTCAAATCGAAGAAATCCCAAACTTGAACCTCAGCCGTTCGCCGGACTTCGGCGCCGAGCCCCTCCGGCCAATCTCCAATGAAATTAACCCCTCCAGTAGCCTTGTTGTGCCCTAGAGATCATTCCCAAGCTTGGAATTGAGCTCATTCGCCCTGTATCAAAAATCCCCGAGCTCCAGTGTCGTCTTCTCCAGCGCCGGTCGCCGGAATTATTTCCCGGCCGAACCAGCACCTGAAACCTTGTCCCTTAGATAGATTCCAGTACCCTGAGCAATATTGTCCACTAGCTCGATCCCTGAATCGACCTGAATCAAAAGTTATTCCAATGCCAAGATCACTGTCCAGTAGCTCAGTTCATGTCCAGGCCACCGTAGTTCATCGCCGGATTTGGCCACCCTCCGGCCACTTTCAGCTCTTGTGTCTGTTGAGTGTTTTATTCCTGTTAGTAATGCCTACCTCCCAGACAAAGTGTTGCATCAATTGGAGCCCTGGATCAAAAGTTAAGCCATGCCCTAGTTTCTGGCCATGTCCAGTACTATGTCAGTGCTTGTCAACCACTGGCATTAGCCTTGTTTGACCCCTTCTGGTTGAGCAATGGAAATGTCACTTTGTCCCCTAGGTTCCTGGAGTTGTGTTCTACATTTTTCTCTACTATCACTTCTCCAGAAAACCATCCTAGGATCAGTTTAAAGTTATGCCAAAGCCATGAACCGAATGTCGACCCTTCGACGTTCAGTCCTTTTTAGCCGTTTCTTCAACCAGAGCCCTTGTGACCTTGCCCTAACCTTTTCCCCTGCATGCATGACTTATTTACTTAATAATCTCTATAGAAACTATTTTCTGTATGCTTATGGTATGTGTTTGTGTGTTAATTGATTGCCGCAGAGTCAGAAGCTGAAGGAGCGGAAGAAGTCTTTGAAGATCCGTCTGAGTATTTAGACCCAACATCGCAAGGCAAGCCTCATTCCTTTGATCATGTCTCACCCAATATTTTCATATGAAGTATATTCACTGTTTCTTACTATGCATGCTTAGTTGAAATACAAGTTATGTTTGAATGACATGAGTAGATATTCCCTAATGAATCATGAAACCCCTTTTTGTTATTGAACCTTCTTATATATGCTTTTGTCACCCTAGGACTCATTTACTGAATATCCACATTGAACTTGAAATGGTCAAATACATGAGAAGTTATAATGAAAACCGTTTTGTCAAAAAAAACTGATAAAAGGGATCAGTAGTGAGGATTGGATGGTATGGAGAGGGTGCGGTGCGTACCAGGGAATGTGAATGCTCCTCACTATTGGTTCATAAGGACGAGAACCTTGTGCTGTGTCTCTATGCGAATTGTAAACGTACCAACCACTTGCCTGGTATGGGACAGGCACAACTTAGTAGCTTTTTGGTATTAGCAGTTCCCTGCATGGTTTGTCGGTCTGGTTTCTCGCGTGGAAACTGGTGGGCCGCAGTTCGGCCATGAGTGATGTGAGTTCAGAAAAATGATGAGAGATAAAGGTGGAAAGAAGGAAGACGCCCTACGCCTCAGATTAAGCCGTGCGCGGTTGTAATCTTGAATGGTCATATGTCTTGCGTGGACACAGACCAAGGCTATATGTCTTGCGGGAACATAAGCCAGAGGCTAGGAAGTAAGGCAGTGGGGAGGACCCACAACAGTACTTGAGACTTAATTGTCTATTTACTGGGCGGGGATACTGTTAATACTAAACTGCAAAAGCGTTGTGTGATCTCGGCCTTGTCACATGTGTATAAGTCACATGGAGCTGATCCAACTTGAAAGCCGAGTGAACCAGTGGATTTAAAAAGAGGTACACCTTTGCAAAGCGTAAAAGAAGTATCGGATACTCTGTACTCCCAGGTTCAGGAGTCTTTTCGTAGTGGATGTTATCCATGGGTTATAGCACAAGTAATGTTTTGGAATGTTTTCATAATGCGGTTAACAAAAGTAGTGACTCATGGGAGACCACTACATCTAATGTTTTATTGAAAACCTGTTTAATGTTTAAAGTATCATTTTCATGATAAAGTACTGTTTTACTGAATAAATGACTTGGAAATCTATATATCTCTATCCATATGAAACTAAAACCCCGTAATCATATGTTTCACCCTCATGTAAGTACAATCGCATTAATCCCCGGAATGAGTGTTGCTAAGCACCAAGTGCTCACCCTTGCATTTACATCCAACTGTAGAAGAGGGATTCGAGGATCCCGATTCCTTCAGTTATGAGTTCCCAGCTGAAGATGGAAGTGCCCCGGACGAGCCCACGTTCTAGAAGGATTGCGCACCAAGTCAAGTCAGATGTGGGAGAAGCCCCTCCAACCCTGCTGCGGATGGAAATCAAGCTTTTTGTCGTTGCTTTGTGCTTTATGTTGTGTGTTCGGTACTTGGATACCGATTCTGGTTCTGATAAACTAGTTATTTTCTTAGCAACTCTACTTAGCGCCATTTTCGGTGCTTTGGCTATGTAATATTGGCCATGTTGGCCTGATACTTGTTTAATGCTATTATTATGCTTGTGTGGTTTGGAGCTCATGTGACATCCTGCTGTGTGTAACCTACCTGGGCGGTTACCAAGGTGATCCTCAAATGGGGGTCTCACAATGTGCATATGGATATGGTTGGTCGTATGGAAGGGGTGGGCCGTATGGTGGATAGCACATCGGGTATGGTAGGGAAGGGGGCTGAAAACTGGGAGGATTTTGCCTGCATGGAGCTTGGGAGTTCTTCTCATCTAAATTGGGCTCGTCAAACCAATTCACATAACTACCGGGAGGAGTGTTGGCCATCGAGAAATTTTCTAGACAAAATTTGAGCAAAAAGACAATGAAAAGTGTGTGTTTTGGGCTTGTGTTGAGTGCAAATGAGCTGAAGTTTGCTCATATATAGGGGAAGAGGAGCATACAATTTTTCTACAATTTTTGGTGATATTTTGGTATTTTTTTATGAATTTTTTGGCTCAGAAATGAATAAAAAAATTGAAACGGCTAGTTTTAACGGCTATAAAATCAACGGCTATTTTTTTTCTCGCTGATAGGTGGGACCAGCTAAAAAAAAGAGCAACGGCTAATTTTTGGGGCATAAAAACCCCTCCCGAGCTGACAAATGGGGCCTCCCATTGGCCAGGCCCACCAATCAGCGACCCAAAACACGTACAGGGTCAGGTGCACAAAGCACAGGAATTTCGCGTCACCACGCGTTCTGTGGGCCCCACAAAAACGTGTGGCTCACACCTTCACCGCACACACTGTCACAGACGTGTAGGCCGGAGTGCGTAATTGGGCCCACTTGTCAGTGCGGTTAATGCGGGGGTACGGGGCGCACGTGAGAGAGACAATTAGGGCCCACAAAATATGTCCCGGGGCGTCGCGTGGGCTCCAACGCATGTGGCTTCGGCCCAGTGGCGTCGGCGGGCCCACCTGTCAGAGCTCCGCGACCACTGCTTCAGCTGGCGTCGTCTCTCTCCTCGCGCAGTTTTTTTAATATTTTTTCGCGGCGGGTCCTATTTGTCAGAGCCCGGTGGCACCGGCGTTGAACTCAACCTAAGACGGGCTAGGCCAAGAAAAACTATCGAACACAGTGTATCACGGAGTCAGATCCAGCTCTTTTTTTGCATGCACAAGTCTGCCTCCTAGATACAGAACAACCAACCAAACAAGCATATACATGAAAGGTGTTGCATCCCACAACCTGGTTGGAGATGATTCAGACAACCAAAGGCCCATGCAGTAACCGCAAACAGCATCTTATTCTCACAGGCGTGAACAATTTTTTTTTCTCCTCCTCTTTTTGTTTATTTATGCGGGTGCCTATTCTATCAAATTTTTATGACTAACTATAAAAATTCATTTAGTCTATTTGTAGTTATAATTGAATTCTATGCTATTAGATGTTGGATTGTTAATTCAATTCCTAGTGTGTAGTCAAATATCAGAATTTGATGTTAGGTTTAGAATTCAATTCTAATTCTTTAATTCCATGTCAAATTCTTAGGATCCAAATGAGTTTAAGTATAATTAGGCACCGATCGAAATTGTGATAAGATTTTATACTGTATTATAAGATGTGACAGTTACGAAAAATAATTATATCGAGTAAAATATTGTTATTATCTCTGTAGTTATCAAATGGCCACATTAAAAAAAATAATACATTAAACAGAGTGTCCACATGTGTCCTTGAATTAGCGTGCTCCACGCTAATTCACCTAAATTACTTCTTGCTTTGTGCCGTGGCAATTAGGATAGATATTTGATACATCTAAGAAGATACTACAGTTATATAAACTGTTATGGAATGGCCACATCCTCTTCCACGCACTTGAGGAGGAAGGATAGCAATCACACATGCATGCATTTCCTACACCATACCAAGCGGAGAACTATGCAAAGGCAAACAAATACATATAGATAATAGAAAAAAACAATTAAGATAGCATCTGATAAGATACACGAAACCTGTTTTAAAATGCATCGTTATTATCTTTATACTGGTACAAATGTGGACACTGAAGGAAATATTTATATATCATAAGTTAGAGGAAAAGTTCAGTCAACTTGCGTGGATGAAAGTGGTGAAATTAATATCAACATCATCGGACGAAATTACATTAATTATAGACCTATACGGTAAATGATATCTTGGATCTGAATTTTCTATTGAGTATGTATTATATAGACTTGAACACTAAACGGAACATTTGGAACATTTGTTCAATTAATTCAGTGAGTGAAAATGGAGAAATAGCGACATTCTTGGACAACATCACATTTGACCTTACATGTCAAAAAGATATATGACACAAAAAAACCTTCAGTAGCAAAATACATTAAATATTAAAAAGGAGAAATCACATTAAACCCCACCATACCCTCCTTACACCGCCACACAACTCGGCAACATTTTAATCAGCCTCTCTTAAAAGTTGTTAATAGTTCAAAAGAACACCTTACCATCACTACTCCATCAATAACATATAGATCCAAATGTGAGTGACTTATTTTATAATTTTTTGTACTTTGCCCTCACTCCCTCTTTTTGCCCCCTCTCTTCCATTTCCTCTCTCTATTTAAGTCAAAGACAACGAATGCGGTAGAACGGTAGACAATATCAGTGGCAAATGACACATAGGGTGCATCATCAACGGCGAGTGATATGCTATAGTGAACCCTAATTATTCAATCAAACTGAACCAAATTTATTTTGACTTTTACTAAGTTTTGAATTTTCTATTTTGAAAGATCTAATTCTATACAAAACTGAAATAATCTAATTTATTCATTGAAGAAAAAACCTAGCAGGATAAGATGATGGTGATAAAAAAAGTTAACAAAACTACTTTGTAGTGATTAGGACCGAGCACAAATTTGATAGCCATAGATCTCTAAACATACAAATTTATTAATACTTTGCAACTGAGTAAGAATGAATCCATCAAAACATAGACTTTTGGATTACGCCAATCAACAGCTAAAAATAACTAGAATAGAACATAATAAGATAAAAACTAAAAAGGGTGTGGTGGTTATGGGGGTGTTAAGGTTGAAAAGTTTTCCACTGATTGAAGGTGAATCTTTTAGAAAACATTACTCATTGGATTTCATGATCAACAAATAATAATAACTATAATAACACCTAATACGGTAAATCTAAATTTAAGATGAATTATTATACCGTTCAACATTCCAATGGACATAAATAGAAGGTGAGAGCTAGGCTTATGAGCAAATCCTTTGCCGTAGGCAGGGGACGGTTCTTTTTAAATACTTGGGTTTACCTATTCATTAAGAGAAGTTGAGCAAGTATGATTGGAGGCCAACAGTGGAAAAAGTTAGAAAAAGGTTAAGGCCATGTTTGGAAACACAGCATTTAAAAACCACAGTATTTGAAAATCATGACTTTGGAATTGTAATGTAATCAAAACCACAGTATTACGTAATATTTCAAAACCACAGTTTTTGAGAAAACTACAGTTTTTTAAGGTGTTTGGATACACAGTTTTTTTTCAAAGTTTTCAGTTTGATGTTTAAATGAACTGATTGTTATTAGTTTAAAAAAACTAACTATTGGACAATTTCTACGGTGTTTGGATATCAAAATTTTCAAATTCTTTAGACATGAAGCATTAGAAGTTCAGAATCCAATTCCTTGCAACGTCAAACTTTTCAAATTCACAGTTCAACACTGAAGATGCAATTTCAAATTTTGTTTTATATCTAAGAAATTGCAACTTTTCAAATTCAACTTTAATTGCAACTTCAACTTCAACACATGAATTTGAAAAGTTGAATTTTAGAGAATAACAGAGAAATTCAAATCCAAAACATTCTAAATAGCCAACGTCAAACTTATAAAGCCAAAAATAAATTGTTTTCATATTTATTATTAAGTTTTATTCTCATTTATAATTTTTAAAATTTGTTTGCAATTTTTTACTCTCATGTGTCAATTGTCATGTCCTCATGTATAATTTATTTTAAATTTGTAAGAATATGTTTGAATTTTCTATGATATTTTAATCTATGTTTTTTGTAATTTTTAGTTACTATTAAATTGTTAATCTGTTATACACCAAATATTTTTCTCAATTTTTAAAATACTTTTCCTTTTTACTATTTTCTAATATTTAATTAATTATTTAGTTTTATAATAAATTTAATACGTTTAAAATTTAAAATTGAAATTATTGAATTTTTAATTCTAAATAGCCGTGCCCGTGCCGGCCCGGCACGCAATACGGCCGTGGTGGTGGCGCGGTGGCGTGGAGCGGCAGGCGTGCGACGGTGAATTCCAACACAACATGGTGAGTGTGGGTGCGCCATAAGGGAGGAGAGACGGTGCGGTCAAAGTTTTGAAGAAAGCTTTGTACCAGAGCAAAGTTTATAAAACTCCAAAAAAATCATGGTTTTAAAGAAACCACGGTTTTAAAAACCATAAAATACTTTGTAACCAAACAGCACCTTAGTTTTCAATACCACAGTTTCTTTCAAAACCATAGTATTGAAGAAAAACTCCAAAAAAACTTTGTTTCTAAACAGGGCCTAAAAGGCTGGGAAGGCAAGATGTTATCTTATGGGTCATTTGGTTTTATTAACACTTGCTTAACTAGTATCTCAATTTATGTCATGTCTTGATACAAGTTTTTGCTATGAATTATTGATGAAATAGACAAAATTAGAACTAATTTTTTCTGGAATGATGGAGGAAATCACCACAAATATCACTTAGCTAGATGGGATTTAGTGAGTAAGAAGAAAGGAGCTAAATGGAAGCCTCTTGGGATCTTGGACTAAGCGGATCTATCAAGACGATGATGTGCTTTGGAGGCAAAAAGCCAACTAGAAGTATAATATTACTCTCCTAATATGTTGTTGGTTTGTAATGAAAATTGAGAGTCAAGTTTTTCAAAAGGGAATATGTGGGCTAGTGATATAGTTAAAAAAGTTGCAAATGAGATATTAGAGATTAGAGATGGTAAGAGAGTGAAATTCTGGGAAGATGTTTGTTTTGGTGAAAACTTTCTGATTGTTGAATTTTGAGATCTTTACTTGTAATGAATTAAAGGGAGACTATAGTGGAAATCTGAGATAATAATATCTTCCGAATTAGAATTAAGATAAATTTAAATGTCTGAAAACAAAAATAAAGTTTTCATAGGATATATGTGTAAACTGCCACAGTGGTATCCCTTGTTTTGGACTGGATTTCGGATGGCGCTGTCTTCTGGGCCCCACAATGGGGTTGCGTGGTCTCGGTGGGCACTGCCGACACACGAGCCGACTTGGGAGCTGAGCTGACAACTAGGCTGGCAAAATCTTCCATGGCTCCACGTGCAGGTCATTTTCTTGATAAAGAACATTTATTATCCAAATCCTCGTGCTTTTGGATCAGGTTTCAAAAAAAAGATCGCCATAGCCCCGTATCGACCCTATATTAGTTTTGGAAAAAAAAATGTCACGGAATTTATTTTTCAGGTAAAAAGATCATTTCGGAGTAAGGTGGTTGACTCGCAGGAAACATAGACGACATGTAGCTAATATGTCGGAAATAGTGGCCGACATATTGATTAATAATTATTTTATTCCTTTGATGTTCTTATTTTGAGTATTTCATGATTGTGATGCTAAATAAACTATTAAATTGATGTTTTGATATATTTAATGTATTTTGATTTAGATATCATATTTCATCATAATTTATTTGTTGCTGATAATTATTTATCCTAAAAAGAAAATATTTTAAAGATATTCAATGTATGTTCTTTTAACTTCAAAAATTTAAATCGTACTACATAATTTATTAATTATTTCATGATACAAACATAATAGCTATGGTATTTCAATTAAAAAATATGTTTTTTAATTTAGAATATATTACTTGATATGTCATAGCAATATGCTATTTGCCTCTTCATTGCTTTTTTGTTGACATGCGATGGTGATAGAGGGGGTGGGTTTGGTGGCATTGGCAAACGGTGGTGGCAACTGATAGGTGACCATGGGGTGAGGATGTGTGAGTGTGGAGACTAGTGAGTAAGAGTTGGGGAGTGGGAATAGCATTTTTGTCCATCCCATGTGGGATAAGTTAAACACATGCACCAACTAATGCTTTCATCTTTGTTGTGCGCAAGAGTTAAACTAGAGTTGTGATGGTTGGTTCCTAAGCATTATGTGCACATATAACCCACCCTAATCTTTTAGTATGGGACTAAACTACGCTCATAGGCCATTCAAGCTATCCAAATTAGGCTGGGGTTTCATAAGGAGATAGTGACAATGGTAGTAGTGGAAGAGGAGGAAGAGACAAAGAAGGGTGGGGATGGAATAAGGAATTTAGATCTGTTGTGAATATACCTCTCTCTCTTGGGGATGCTCATGAAAAATATAACATAAATATTGTAACTCCTATGCTATCAAAATAATAGTCCACTATTCTACCATATAATCTGTCGTAGTATTACGAATACCCCGGCAGGTTTTGTGGAAGATCCTAGCAAAGAAAAAACGACGCGTGCTGGCCGAGTGACCGGTCCTCTCCCGTCGGACAAACACAGCAAGTGACATAAAGATTTATATAGGTTCGCGCCTCAGTGGAGACTCTAGTCCTGTCGGCGTGCTCCCAACCGAAGTTGGCTAGGGGAGTTCTCTCGGGGGAGAGATAGCTCCGGAGCACACCTGTTAGATTGTCTATTCCAAGTAAAAATAAATTCTCCCCTTTTTACATGAGGTATTACAAGGGCTGATATAGCCCCAAAAGACGCAAAAAGACCAAACTACCCTGCCTGCCACCGTTGGATCGGGGGGTAGCGACGTCCTTCTCCTGGCCAGGAACCTTGGATGCTTGACAGGTGTCCACCGATTCCCGAGGTGTTCCTCGCGTGATCCTCACGTGACCCGGGGCCGGAGACCCCTGTCTCCGGAAGGACGGCCACCGGGGGGCCTTGTCCCCGGGCAAATGGCGGCGCCCTGGACAAGCAACCGGGGTCCTTGTCCCCGGGCAAATGGCGGTGCCCGGGACAGGCCATCGGGGGACCTTGTCCAAGGGCAAAAGGCGGCGCCCGGGACAAACCACCGGGGGGCCTTGTGCCCGTGCAAATTGAATAGCCTCTTACCTGGATTTGATCTCGTGGAGATTTCCCCCAACAGCAGCCCCCCATGCCCTCCAGGGACGATACTTGAGTCCCCGGAGGGGATGGTTCTTGTTACCCGGAAAATCTCTCGGACAAGCCACTGGAGCCGTGATGCTTCGATTTCCGCGCCGCTCGTTTATTACCACGCCATCGCTCATTAAGGCTTTGTCTCGATGGGGGCACGCCGTTTGGCCATAATGGCCACTCGCGGTTCGAACCGGCAACGTCTCATTTCGCGCGCCCGTCCCTTCGTTTCCCGCGTGCTGTTTGAATTGAACGGCGCGTATACACCATGAAGGGCCACGTGGCACCCATCGGGGCTGCGTTTGGCCCCTATAAATAGGGCCTCGAGGGCCCGGAGAAATCATTCCAAACTTCAAACTTCTTTAGCGCCCTTAGCTCTGCCGGTAGCGCTCTCCTGGTAGCGCTCCACAGGAAACCTCAACCGTTTTCCTTTAGAGGCTAAGCCACCGAAAGAATCAAATTGGACCCAAGGGTTGTGCCAAGGCTGCGGAGGTGCCACCGGAGGAAGTCACCGCGGACTTCCTCTGGGCCTTCGAGTTCACATCCGGAGACCTGGAGTCCCTGGTGGACTGGGGGGTGGTCGCGGACGGGGACGTCCGGATCCCCTCAAAGAAGGACGGAGCCCCCCACCCTAGGCCCGGGGAAGTGGTGGCCTTTGAGGCTTTCCTCGAGGCCGGGCTTCGGCTCCCGGTGCACCCGTTGCTCCAGGAGTTTTTGAAGGAGTACAGGGTGGCACTGAACCACCTGATGCCGAACGCTTTTGTCCGGATGGGCCTCTTCATATGGCTCTTCGAGACAACTTCCGGACGGGAGCCAACACTCCGGCTGTTCCGGTACTTCTACGAGCCGGCGGCGAGGAGCTCCCACCTGGTGAAGGGAGGGCCGAAGTCTCCGTTTGGCTAGGTGATGATCCAGCTGTTGCCGTCCTGGGTAGCGGAGTACCTGGTAGCGGCCTCCTGGGACCACTGGGGGGATTGGATCCGGAGGTGGTTCTACCTCCGGGTCTGGGACGACGAGGTGGTGTACTCCCCGGAGCCCCCCTCCTACAGCCGGTCGTCCGCTCCCAAGCCCCTGGTGTGGACCGAGGAGTTGAAGTTCCTCAGCAAGGTGGTGGGCTCCCGGGGCGTCCGCTCTATGAGGGACGCCGCCGAGGAGCTCACGCTGTTGAAGGTCTCCCCTTTCTCGCATGGGAGGAGGGGGATCGGGATGTGTTCGGCCCAGCGGCCCTCGCAAAAGCCGGTGACCCGACATAAGCTCCCTCCTACCTTGCTTGTTTCCTCCGTTAATTTATCTAACACTTACCTTTCGCAGTCCGGCCGTACCCGGCCGCCCGGGAGAAGGCGGAGAACCTCCTCGGGAGGTACTACGCCGACGAGCACGATCGGATCGTGCGCGTCATCGGGGAGGGTCCTCCCCGGAACCTGGTGGCTGAGGCCTTTGGGCTAAGGCTACCGGCGAGGACGCCTCTCCCCACCCCCGGTTCCCACTAGCGGGGGAAGGAGGTCACTGCGGCTCTGAGCCAAAGCAGGCCAAGGCTCAGAAAGCCCCCGGTCCATCGACGACCCCGGGCTCCACGCCCGTGAAGGCCCGGGACGCAGCCCCCGGGTCGGGGAGTGCCCAGGCACCTCCTCGGCGTGAAGTGACGCTGCCTCTCCCGGAGAACTCCGGCGGGGCGGTGGAGGCGCAAGAGCTCGCGTGCCTCCCCGAGGCCTCCGAAGAGGCCCGAGGGAAGGCGCCGGCCGGCGACGGGGGGGCATCTGACTCGGCGGATTACGCCCCCTCGCCACCTTCGGCGGTGGCTCTCCCGGCGCTACCGGAGCCGGAGAGGCCGGAGGTACGATTCGCGGAGGCTTCTCGTCCGCGCGTCGAGTGGCCGGTAGACGAGGGGGGAGCCCCTCGGTCTACGAGGTCCCTCCAGCCTCCCCCCCGTGGGAGACTTCTTCGGCGGCGAGGACGACGGCCACCGCCACACTGGTTCTCATCCCCCAGCGTCCTTTGCAAGGGGGCCCGCCGTCGGCCGCGATGGATCCGGCATCGTCGGGAGGGAGACCCCCCTGCTGTCCGCGGGGGAGGTTGACCAATACGCGGAGAGTCTGCAGACCCAGAAGGTCCAGGACTACGTCTCGCAAGGGATGCTCCACAAGCACTTCGGGGAGCTTCAATCCCTCCAGATCCAGGTCCTTTCTCGAGCTGGTGGATTGTTTCCTTCGGGACTCCAACTTGAGATTTTCTGTAGCTCTTGCGCTTGTAGGGGGCGGCTATCACCTGGGGGATTGAAGCGCGCTTCAGCCTGGCGCTGAAGGACGCAAAGGAGAGGGCCGCTGCCTATTTGGAGCAGCGGGACGACGCCCTCCGGGAGCTGGCTAGGGTCCGGGCTCAGATCCACGCCTCCAAGACCGCCAACGACCGGCTCTGGAGGGAGGTGAAGGCGAAGGAGGATGCCCTCCGGAAGCTCGAGGGCTCCAGTGTCCGGGCAATGACGGACGCTGGCCGCTCCGTTCGCTCAGCCCTCGAGGGGCTTGGAGTGAGCCTGGGCTCGGGGAGCAGCTCCGAGGCGGCCCCGGCGACGCTCACAGAGGCTGTGCGTTTTCTCAACGCACAAGTCTCCGTGATCCCGGAGGCCGCTAATGCCCGGGCGCAGGGACGGGCGATCCCTGTGGTGGCCGCCGCGGCCAGGCTCGTGGAGCACCGGGGGGCTGGCGCCCGGGCGATCGCGGGCCAAATCCCCCTAAGCTTTCCGGAGTTCTTTGAGCCATTGCGGCGAGAAGTGGAGCAGCTCGCCGGCGGCTTCTACGACAGGATAATCAGCGTGCGGTTCTCGGTGCCGGCGCCTCCGGGGGCAAATGTCGCGGCTCCAGCGGGAGCCTTCCGGGTGGAGGGCGCCAACGAACAAGTATGAGCCTCCCCCCCGGGCCTTTAGATAGGACCCTTTTGTTTCTATGTTTTTGCTCCCGGTAGCTTCTTAGAGGAAGCCCCGGACACTTGTACAAAAACATTTCGATGGAATAGAAATTGGATTTTTTGCTAAGTCTTTAAATCAAGTTTACCAGGTTACCCGGGAGGTTACTCCCGGGCGAAGATCCCGGAGAAACTCTCCAGGGGTGAGGCCTTTGAGCCCCGGCAGGTGTCACCCGGGGGATACCCAGGCCGCCTTTATTTTGTTAAGTCTCTTCTCCGGGAGACGCGGCAGGGGCGTCTCCCGGGAACCAATCCGACTGTGGTGGCATCCGGAGTGGCACCTGGACAATTTTGACAACCATCGTGCCGAGCTATCCCCTCCCCCACCGGGGTCCTGGAGGGTTCCCCCGCTTCGAATACTCCCACCGGCGGGCTACGAATATTGGCCTGAAGACTTGCTCCGGGAGGCCCAGCATCGTATACGCAGCTTGTACCGGGACCTGGCCCAGGAGATATCTGAGGGCCTCCGGGATTATTAGGCGTAGGATCTTTCCGGGTTGTACCCCGGGTTGTATCGCGTTTGATGTAATGATTCCCACCGGAGGGGGAAGATGTCCTCCGATTAAATGTTTTCAATAAAGCTAAGTTTCCTTGCGAACATTGAATTCTTTAATAAAGCTGAGTTTGCTCGTGTACATTGAATTCTTAGATGGTCCGGAAAAGGGTGATTCCTGGGTGCTCCTTATCCCCCCCTCCACAGCGGGCCGGAGGGTAGCTCCGCGCGCTGTGGGGGTGACAAAGCTCCCAGGGTAAGGGCCCTTCGCTTAAGAATTCTTCAAGTTTTCCCAAGGTTATAAAAATTTCCGGGATCCTCCGGTCGCCGTGAGGATGGGGAGCTGGGGATGAGGTCTCCGGGCAAAAATGTTCGAGAAAGTAAAATTCCAAGAAATTTCCTCCGGGATGAAAACCCTCCGGTCACCGTGAAAACGGGAAACCGAGTGAGTCTTCTGAGAGGCCTAATATTTCTGGGAATTTTCCCAGGAGAAAAACCCTCTGGTCACCGTAAAAATGGGGAGCTGAGAATGAGATCTCCGGGAAAGAGCATCCAAGAAAATCCGAGTGAGATTCCCAGGGATAATTTTCCCGGGAGAAAACCTTCCGGTCACCGTAAAAACGGGGAGCTGGGAACGAAATCTCTGAGGAAGAATATCCGAGAATTCCGAGTGAAATTCCTGGGGATAATTTTTCCGGGAGACAACCCTCCGGTCGCCATGAAAACGGGGAGCCGGGAACGAGATCTCCGAGAAAGAATATCAGAGAATTCTGTCTCGCTAAGGAGACAACTGACTCTCGAAGGAGGATACGCCCGATGACGGGTCTGAGTGTTTGAGTAGGGGACTAGTCTCCCAAATTAACTCGTTACCGCGGTCCTTGAGGACCGGGTTGCCGCTTACACCTTTAGTCCACGAGGGGTGATCATAAGCCGCCCTACAGGAGTGGGACTCCCGTTGTAAGGACTTGTTGGGTCGTGATAGCACACTTCCTCGCCGGGAGGGCATCCTCACGGGGAGGGCATCGCCGTGTGATACTGGCCTAGACCGTCTCTCAATAGAACGAGGACGATGCAGTAGGATGAGTATTCTGTCGTTCTTTCCACAGGGACTAGAGAAGCGAAACGTGTAAACTAAAATAAATCAATGGAAAATGAAGATAAAATAGGCAAGAGAAAGAGAAGTTGTTCGCAGAAAATAAGAGAGAAAGAGGTAAAAACTCACAACCATTAGTTTGTGCTAGATCTGTACGCGTTGTCATGAATACATGCGATAGCATCATTAACATTCAGTGATCTCGCGAGAGGATGCGAAAACAACTAAACAAACATGCTTATCGCCAGTATCAACGAACAAACACGTTGAGAAATAACACAGACCACTCCCAACAGTGAATGAACACAGCACAAACAACTCAGTCGAATCAAAATTGCAATCACATCTCTGTTCAATGCAAGCAGGAAGCACCAATACAGCAATTAAATGACTCACACAGAAGAACTATACTCCTTCAAAATTTCACATTATCAATAAGTCTGGGAAGAATACTCAAAAGTGAATTAACTCATAGACTTGTATTCATTGGAGACAGATGAAGTTTAAGACATCCAAGCAACGAGGGTATCATTCCAAATCAACAATGGCATCAAAGAAGTAACACATCAAATCAAATCAGAAGGCAATTGAATCACAAACAGATCACAGAAGATACCATATTTCAACATATAACCCCTAGATGCAGTAACACAACATAGAATAGAACAAATCTGACTCCTCAGGGTTACTGACATCTAGTAGATGGCAAATCAAGGCTCCAAACAAGAATAACAGAAAAAGTAATGGTGATCAATCCAAATGAACTTCAAGGATCAATTGGCAATCTGATTCACTTGTCAACTACAGACATCTACCATCTCATACATACATGCAATTTACTTAGAACTGAAAAAAACAGAGGGGGAGAGAGAGGGGCTACAGTTGATGTGCTCGTTGCTGGAGTTTGCTGGTCGAAGTGGCAGTCGAGGAAGTCGCCGGTGCGACTGAGGACGAAGAAGGGGCTGAGGAAGAAGAAGATCAAGCCATCGTCCTACGTGGCCGTGGTTGAAGAAACAGCCCGGTTGCGGTGTTGAAGAAGATGAAGCCGGCTTGGGGCAGAGGAGACCGAGATCGAAGAAGGCGCCGGAGTTGGTGAAGAAGGCAGCGCCGTGGAGGAGCCCTCGGCGGCAGATCTGGCGCGGCCACAGGATCGGCAGCGCAGATCTGAGTAGATCTCGCGGCGGCGCGGCAACTCCGGCGCGCGGCGGCCGGCGTCACGTGATGTGGGCGGCGCTGTGGAGCTATGGCGCCCAACGGCATGGGCGGTACAGGAGGTCGTAGCGGATCCGGCTGAGGGATGGCCGTGGTGGCTTGGCTCCGGGTTGTGAAGCTACGCCGAGGATGGAGGCGCAGGGAACTCGGTGGCGCAGGTTGTGGGTGAGGTGGCGCGATGTGGAGACCGGGGAGGCGCCGGTGGTTCTGCGACGGTGGCGCCGAGGGAGGTGCGGATGTGGGGGCTTTGAGCTCGCCGTGGTGGAGGGCGACTCCAGTGGCGGGATGGTTGCAGATCTGCCAAAGGAGGATGAGAAATGGGGAGTGGAAAATTTGGGCCGAGGATGTAGGAAGAAGAAAGGAGGAAGGGGAAGCCAGTTTTGGGCTAGAGATGGACGAAGGTGTGAAAAAATCATGGGGAAGGTAGAGAAGAAGTCCGCCGACGGTATACGGCCTGGCCCCCGCCGGCGTGGTGGACGGAGGTGAGGAAATTGGGGGCAAAGAGAGAAGGAGAAGGTAAAGTACAAAGAACTAGGCTCAGCTTCCTCTGGTGGCCGGCGGCAGGAGATAAAATTCAAATTGGCATTTTTACACTGAGGTCCACGGATTATTCAGAAATTGCAGAATGGACCTGGTCGCTAGGGTTTTGGGATTCCGGGCCCCAGAGACTCCGATTTCAGCGCGGTTGGTTGCTACGCGACCGCGGGAACACGTACTTCCATCAGGAATTGATCGGGAGTCGGAATGAGTCAATGAAGCGCATTCGTTAGCCAAAAATCCAACCAATCGTCACCGACCTGCGATAAAAATTGCAAAACGAGTAATCTGCTCGATTTGGCGAAAAATCTGGAATAATCTAGGCATATGCCGAGGTAAATGACTGATATGTGCAAAAGCATGGGGAAAATGTACAGAAAAATAAGGCAAATAAAGTAAATATCACCGTAGGAGACGGTAATGTAAAAACCTGAAATGAGCTGGAGCTGAGGAAAAAACCAGTTGTATTGATAATGAGTTAAGATACAACGCCTCCCCCCGTGAAACCGCAACGGGGGAGGGAATGGTGATTACAATGTCAGCCTCCCCTCCGGCGTAACTGCTCCGGGGGAGGGGACGAGCCTGCAGGCTATACGTAGAACTTGCGAAGCAAGCGTGCATTCCATGTGTGCTTCAACTCCTGCTCTTGAAGGTTGGAGAGCTTGTAGGCCCCCGAGCCCAGGACCACCGAGATCTTGTAGGGGCCCACCCACTTGGGGGAGAGCTTGCCCTGGGTTTGGGGGTCAGTGACGCGCTTGAGGACAAGGTCCCCTAGGCGAAAAGCCCCCTCGCGAATGCGCTGGTTGTATGCGTGTGCCATTTTGCACTCGTAGATGGCGTGGTGGAGGAGCCTCGATCGCATTCCTCCTCCACGAGGTTGACCTCCAGTGGCTGATTTGCTTTGTTGGCTTGGTACGTCGCAGTCGCAGCTCCGTCTAGGAGCTCGACCCACAGCGACCGGAAGCCAATTCCGGGGGGAGGACTGCCTCAGCCCCGTATACAAGGGAGAAGGGAGTACGTCCCGTCGCCCGGCTCGGGGTTGTGCGCATGAAATAGAGGATGTTAGGGAGCTCCTCAGCCCATGCACCCCGCTTGGAGGCGGTTTGCTCGAGCCGTTGGCGTAACCCTTGTAGGATTACGCCGTTGACCCTTTCAACGGCCCCGTTGCTCTGGGGATGAGCTACCGAGGCGAAGTGGATGGTGAGCCCCAAGCCTTCGCAGAATTCGCGAAAATATACTGAGTCAAACTGGGTCCCGTTATTGATAGTGATTTCCTGGGGGACCCCGAAACGACATAGATATTTTTCTAGAAGAACTGCTGTACCGCCCGGGACGTGATGCTGGCCAGAGGTTCGGCCTCTACCCATTTTGTAAAGTAGTCGACTGCGACCATCGCATACTTGTAGCCCCGGGTGCTGGGGGGAAGGGCCCTAGGAGGTTCATCCCCCAGCGCGCCAAAGGCCAAGTGATGGGGATGGTCTATAGCGCTACAGAGGGAAGGCTAGAACCCTTGGCCATCTTCTGGCAGGCCTCACACGCGGAGACAAGTTCTCACACGTCGCGAATCACCGTGGGCCAATAGAAACCCTGACGGAGGGCCTTGGCCACGAGGGCTCGCCGGGCCAGGTGAGACCCGCAGCTCCCCGAGTGAACATCCTCGAGAAACCGGATCCCTTCCGGCCGTGGAAGACAACGGAGGAAGGCGGAAGCCCCCCGCTTGTAGAGCTTCCCCTCCAGAAGGAGGTATGCTCGGGCCTTGGCCCTGAGGCGCTTGGCCTCGGTTTCGTTGGGAGGGTCCCCCTCCTACTTGATGAAGGAGACGAGGGGATCCATCCAGGATGAAGTCCTGATGATTTCGGCAACTTCTAGGACACGGGGCTCGTCGCCCACGTCCAGGGAGGTCACCGAGGGCTTCGCGATGATCTCCAGGAAAGCTCCTTTGGGGAGCGGTTCCCGGGCGCTGGCTGCCTGGGCTAAGGCGTCGACCTGGCCGTTGTCCCTCCGCGGGATGTGCCGGGCCTCTAGGCCGTCGAAGTGCTTCTCCATCTTGCGCACCTCCTATAGGTAAATGCTCAGGTTTGCGTCATGGCACAAGTAGGACTTGTCCATTTGGCAAACCACGAGCTGGGAGTCTCCTTTCACTAGGAGGCATCGAATCCCCAGGGAGCGCGCGAGGCGCAACCCGAGGAGCAAGGCCTCGTAGTCGGCGATGTTGTTCATGGCGGGGAACTCGAGCCGCGCCACGTACTCCAGTTCCCTGCCCTCGGGGCTTCGGAGGACTACTCCCAGGCCGGCCCCGGCAAGACACAGAGAGCCCTCAAACAAAAGTGTCCAATGTTCACTGTGTCGGGGCGGTGTGGGGAGGTCTTCGTCCCCGGGCCCAGAGGCAAGAATCCACTCCGCCACGAAGTCGGCGAGGGCTTGTGACTTGATGGCAGAGCGCCCTGTGAGGGAAAGGGAATAGGGGGCGAGCTCGGCCCCCCACTTCCCCATCCGGCCGATGGCTTCTTTGTTTCGGAGCACCTCCCCCAAGGGGAGGGATGACGGGACGGTGATGAGGTGCCCCAGTAAGTAATGACAAGCTTCCGAGACGCCATCAGGAGGGTGTAGCAGATCTTTTCCATCTCTGTGTATCGAGTTTTGGCCTCTTGGAGGGCCTCGCTCACATAATACATGGGACGCTGTTGCCCGTCTTGCTCCTTTACCAATACCGCACTTATGGCGACCAGAGTCGTTGCGAGGTAAAGGAGCAAGGGCTCTTCCGGGGACAGACTCACGAGCATTGGAGGGCTCGTGAGATATTTCTTCAAATCGTCGAAGGCCTCCTGGGCCTCAGGGGTCCACCAGAACCCTTCGACCCCCGGAGAATTTTGAAGAATTGGAGGCCGCGTTCCCCCGACCGCGAGGCGAAATGACTCAGCATGGCTAAGCGGCCAGTGAGTCGTTGAACGTCCTTCACCGAGCGTGGCGGGGCATGTCCAGGAATGCCCGGATCTTCTTGGGGTTGGCCTCTATGCCCCGCTGGGACACAAGGAAGCCCAGGAGCTTCCCCCCGCGCACGCCGAAGGCGCATTTCTCTGGGTTGTGCTTCAGCCTGTATGCACGAAGGTTGCGGAAGGTCTGCACTAAATCACCGATGTGAGCAGTCGCGCGGGGGCTTTTGATGACCGCGTCGTTGATGTAGACTTCGACGTTGCGACCGATCTGGTCCTTGAAGACCAGCGTCAAAAGTCGCTGGAAGGTTGCTCCAGCATTCTTCAACTCGAAGGGGATGTGGACATGGCAGAAGGTTCCGAGGGGAGTTATGAAACTTGTCTTTTCCTCGTCCCCTTCTGCCATCCGGACTTAGTGATAGCCCGAGTATGCGTCCAGGAAGCTCATCAACTGGCACCCCGCGGTCGAGTCAACCAACTGGTCAATTCACGGGAGCGGGAAGTTGTCCTTGGGGCAAGCGCGGTTGAGATCGGTGAAGTCCACGCACATTCACCACTTGCCGTTCGACTTCTTGACGAGGACGGGGTTCACAAGCCATTCAGGGTGCAAGACGTCCCAAATGAATCCCGCCTCTTACAGTCGGGCAATCTCTACCTTGATCGCCTCTTGGTGTTCAATGGAGAGCTTCCTCAGCTTCTGCTTGATCGCGGGGTGACCGGGGGTCACCGCGAGCTTGTGCTCGATGACATCCCGGGCGACGCCTCGCATGTCGGAGGGTTTCCAGGTGAAAACGTCAGAGTTTTTGCACAGGAAAGCCGCGAGTTGCTTTGCGTGCTCTTCATCGAGATCTGCCCCGATCCTAACGGTTTTGTCCCCGTCATTCGGGGGCAGTGGGATCTTCCAGAGGTCCCCCTCCGGGTGTGGCTTGGGAAGAGGCCTCCCAGAAGGTATCACGACGGCGTCTAACTCCGGGGGAGATGCCTCCCCCCGGGGTTTTGATGATATTGATGCTCCCGATCATTGCGGCGGCGCGCTCGTATAGAGTGCGGGCCACGTCTTGGTCTCCCGGACGGTGATCACGCCGTGAGGCCCGGGGATCTTCACGCAGAGGTAATTCTGGTGGATTGCGGCCCCCAAGCGGTTGATCGTGGTCCTCGCCATGATCGCGTTGTAAGAAGTGGGGAGGTCTACCACATCAAACCGGACCATCTCTGTCTGGTAGTTCTCTGGGGTGCCAAAGGTCATGGGGAGATCCACCTTCCCCATGGGGTAGGTCGTCTTCCCCGGGAGGAAGCCTTGCAAGGGTCCTGCTGCAGGTCACAAGAGCTTCTCGTCCTCCTGCATCTCCCTAAATGCTTTTAGGTAGAGGACGTCGGTGGAGCTCCCGCCATCCACGAGGATGCGGGCTAGGTGGCAGTTGTAGATGGTAGCGGAGACGATGAGCGCGTCATCATGGGGGAAGCGAACCCCACGCGCGTCTTCCGCCGTGACGGTGAGGGGGATGTCCGACCACTTGGGTGGCGGAGACGTATGTAGCACTCCCACCACCTTTACTTCGCGTGCGTACTCCTTACGCTGACGCTTAGAATCCCACCCGGAGGCGGACCCCCTGTGATGACGTTGACATGCCTCTGGGAGGTTTGGAAGGGGAGAGTCTCTGATGGCTCCCCTTCCCGCATTCGTCCCTGCTGTTCCCCGCGGGAGCAGGAAGGGCTGGTAAGGCCGGCTGAGGGGGTAAGAAGGACGGAGTCCCCCCAACTGCCCATGCTGGTCTAGGAATGCGGCGAATTGTTGGAGCAGTTGATGGTATTCCCGGGTGGCATGGGTATTAGACCTATGGAAGGTACACCACAGATCTTCCCTGCCTCCCGCCGCAGGGCCATCCCGACCACGGGACGACTATCCTCCCCCAAGGCCTTTCGGCTTGGGGAAGGGGTGGTTGCCCTTGGAGACGTCGCGCGAACCGCCTCCACCCTCGAGGACAAAGGTGTCCTGAGGCCATGGCTTGCTATGACCCTCCTGCTTAGGGCGTTTGAGGGGGTCCCTGGCCCCCCCGTCGACAGGGGCGGGAGCCCCCTGGTTTTTCTTCCAGAGGTCATCCTCCTCCGCCCGAGCGTACTTCTCGAGTACATTGAAGAGCTCATCGGCGGATGAGGGGCAGCTTCGGGAGAGTCTCCGGTGGAGCTCCCCTGGGAGGATCCCGCTCTTACACGCCTCAATGGCTGTGGAGTCGGGGACGTGAGCCACTTTGCTTTTGACCTGAGCAAAGCGCTTGAAGAAGCTGCGGATGGTCTCCCCTGTCCTCTGCCAGACGATATACAGCTGCGAGGAATCCAGGGGACGCACATAGTTCCCCTGGAAGTTCGCGCAGAACTCTCGTTTGAGCTGTGCAAAGGACTTGATGGAGCCGGCCTTCAAGTTGTAGAACCACAAGCGGGCGATCCCGGTCAGGTAGAGGGGAAAGATGTTGCACTGCACCGTCTCATCCCCCCCAGCCGCCGAGATGGCTATGGAATACACCTGCACAAATTCATATGGATCGGCCTCACCGTCGTAGTGTTCGATGTGCAGCGGGCGGTAAGGCCGCGGCCATCGAATGCACCAGAGTCTTCGGCACAGCGGCTGGTTAGCCCCTTCCACTTCTCGAGGAGAGTCTCGGTCACTATCTCCTTTGACAAGGGACGCGCGCTCGTTGTCGGAGTCGGGAAGGGGCCCAAGAGGTCCGCCGGCATGGCGGTAGCGCCGTTTTTCTTCTGGGTTGGTGGAGCTGACCTGCATGACATCCGGGCGCTGCCCAGGAGAGGTTGGCTCTTCGGCGAGTCTCTTCCCCTGGCCGGAGCGGGAGCGAGGCTGTCCGCATCCACGACCTGGGGGAAGTTCCTCCCCGGACTTGGTCATATGCATTTGCTCAACCTCCTCCCGGGTGAAGCGGACTTGGTCCGCCGGAGCTGCCCTCGGGGACGTGGCCTCCGGTGCTTGCCTCGGGCGCCACCTTTTGGCCCCCGGGACCTGGCCTCCGGTGCCGGTCCCGGGGGCCGCCATTTGGCCCTCGAGACCTGGCCTCCAGTGCCGGTCCCGGGCGCCGCCTTTTGCCCGGGGGCGTGGCCTCCGGTGCCTGCCCCGGGCGCCGCTTTTTGGCCCCCGGGACCTGGCCTCCGGCATCGGTCCCGGGCCCGGGCGCCGCCTTTTGCCCCGGGACGTGGCCTCCGGTGCTGCCCCGGGCGCCACCTTTTGGCCCCCGGGACCTGGCCTCCAGTGCCGGTCCCGGGCGCCGCCTTTTGGCTCCCGAGACCTGGCCTCCAGTGCCGGTCCTGGGCGCCACCTTTTGCCCGGGGACATGGACTCCGGTGCCTGCCTCGGGCGCCGCTTCTTGGCCCCTGGGACCTGGCCTCCGGTGCCGGTCCCGGGCGCCGCCTTTTGCCCGGGGACGTGGCCTCCAGTGCCTGCCCCGGGCGCCGCCTTTTGGTCCCCGGGACCTGGCCTCCGGCGCCGGTCCCGGGCGCCGCCTTTTGCCCGGGGACGTGGCCTCCGGTGCCTGCCCCGGGCGTCGCTTTTTGGGGCGCCGCCTTTTGGCTCCCGGAACCTGGCCTCCGGCGCCGGTCCCGGGAGCAACCTTTGGCCCGGCGACTTGGCCTCCGGCACATGTCCCGGGCCTCATCGCCCTTCTAAAGGTAAAGTCTCAAGTTGTTGATCACGGGTAGGTCACGCGAGGAGCGCCTCGGGTACCAGCGACCACCTTCCAAGCATCCAAGGTGCTTGCCCGGGAGAAAGACGTTGCTACCCCTCAATCCGACTGTGGCTTCCTGGGTAGTTTAGACTTTTTGCTTCTTTTTGGGGCTATAAATAGCCCTTGTACCCCTCTGTTGTAAGACAAGTGATTTCATTATTGGAATAGCCAAAACTCACAGGTGTGCTCCGGAAGCCTCTCCCCCGAGAGGGCCTCCCTAGCCGACTCCGGTCGGGAGCACGCCGACAGGACTAGGGCCCCCATCGGGACCCGAACCTGTATAAATCCTCGTGTCAATTCTTGTGTTTGTCCGGTGGGGGAGGACCGATCATCTGGTTAGCCCGCGTCGCGCTTTCTTCGCTAGGATCGTTTACAAAACCTGTCGGGGTATTCGCAATACCACGATAGTTGACGCCGTCCGTGGGGACCCGTGACAAGACGCCATGGCTCCCCCAAGAACAAGGGCTCGCACCCTTCCCGGTGGCGCCGGTCTCGGAGACCCGGCGCCGCCCGTCCGGGACACGGCTGTCCCGGCACTTCCGCCCGGAGGCGGTCAGGCCCAGGTACCGCCTCTCGCCTTTCCTCTTAACTTAGGTGCTTCTACCTCCAGGTCGCTCCCGGTGACCGCGGGGACCTTAGCTGGGACCAGTCTCCACCCGACGGCTCCCACGGCTCCCCAGGACGCCCTGCTTGAGGCTTTAGTTGAGGGCGAGCTCCGCGCCCAGCGCTCTATGGATGAGCTGCTTAGCGTGTTGGCGCGGCCTCTGGCCCCCACATTTGCGTCGCACCCATACCCGGGGACTGTGCCCCCGTTTATGGGTTACCCAGTGGCCCTTCCAGCCTCCGGAGGTCTGGCCGCCCCGTATGATCCCGCTGGGGGGTTCCCTTCCCCTGCGGGATATACGTCCGGACCCTTCCCGGCACCTGGGCCCGTCCCGGTGCTGGGGGGCTACTTCATGCCCGGGCCCTTCGTGGCACCAGGGGGTACCCCGTTCCGGGCCCATTCCCGGGGCCGTGGGCCCATTTCATGCCGAGGGTTTTCCCTACGCCTGGAGCCAGTCCTGCCCCTCGTGTCGCGTTTACCGCACTGGGGGCGGTCAACAGAGCAGCTCCCGTGCCTCAGCGGACTTCCCCCCGCATCGGCTCCCCGGTCCCGGACGTCGCCGCGGGGGTTCCCCCCTCACCGGTCCCGGATGTTACAAGGGCTTCCCCCTTTCTGGTTCCGGTCGTTGCCACGGGGACTCCCTCCACTTCGGTTCCAAACGTCGCAGTGGGCGCCCCCTCCCCGGTTCCGGATAATACAGGGGCTTCCCCCTTTCCGGTGCCAGGGGTCTTCGCAGGGGGCTCCGCCCAGCCGGCCCCGGAAGCCTCCGGGCCGGTAGCTACAGTGCATAAGCTCCCTCCCTCGGTGGAACAGGTCCGTTTCGCCCGGGGGGAGGTTGAGCGAATGCATTCACCTGAGCGCGGGGAAGAACTTCCCCCTGGCCGTGGGTGTGGGGAGCCTCGCTCTCGCACCGGTCGGGGGAAGAGAACCGCTGAAGAGCCAGCCTCTCCGGAGGAGAGCCCGGATGTCCGGGAACTCAGCCCCGGTCCAGAAGAGAAGCGTCGCCACCGCCACTCCGGCGGAACTCTCGGACCGCTCCCAGACTCCGATAACGAGGGTGTGTCCCCCGTCAAAGAAGACAGCGACCGGGGCTCTCCCCGGGAAGTGCAAGGGGCTAATCAGCCCCTGTGCCGAAGACTTCGTAGCATCCGGTGGCCGCAGCCCTACCGCCCCCCGTACATCGAGCACTATAACGGTGAGGCCGATACTTACGAATTTGTGCAGGTATACTCCACAACCATCTCCGCGGCCGGGGGGACGAGACGGTGCAATGCAACGTCTTCCCTCTCTACCTCACCGGCATTGCCCGCTCCTGGTTCTACAACCTGAAGGCCGGCTCCATCAAGTCTTTCACGCAGCTCCAGTGGGAATTCTGCGTGAACTTAAAGGGAACTACGTGCGTCCCCTGGACTCCTCGCAACTGTACACCGTCCGGCAGAGGACTGGGGAAACCATTAGAAGCTTCTTCAAGCGCTTTGCTCAAGTGAGGAGCAAAGTGGCCCACGTCCCCGACTCTACGGTCATCGAAGCATGCAAAAGCGGGATCCTCCCGGGGGAGCTCCACCGAAGGCTCTCACGGAGCTGCCCCTCCTCCGCCGATGAGCTCTTCAACGTACTCGAAAAGTACACTCGGACGGAGGAAGACAACATCTGGAAGAAGACCCAGGGGGCTCCCGCCCCCGCCGACCGAGGGGCCAGGGATCCCCTCAAGCGCCCCAGACAGGGGGGACGTAACGAGCCACGGCCTCGGGACACCTTTGTCCTTGAGGGTGGAGGCGGCTCGCGCGACCCCCCGAGGGGCAACAGCCCCTTCCCCAAGCCGAAAGGCCATGGGGGAGGACAGTCTTCGCGCGGCCGGGTTGGCCCCGCGGGGAGAAGCCAGGAAGGATTGTGGTGCAGCTTCCACGGGTCCAGTACCCACGCTACCCAAGATTGCCACCAGCTGCTGCAACACTTCGCGGCGTTCCTCGATCAGCTCCGGCAGGGGGGACTCCGGCCTCCTTGCTCCCTCGGCCAGCTGTTCTGGCCCTTCCCGCTCCCGCGGGGGGTCATCAAACGCAGACGCAGGAGGGGGAGCCTTCAGAAGCTCTCCCCTTTCAAACTTCTCAGCGCCGCACCAACGTCATCGTGGGAGGGTCCGCCTCCGGGCGGGACTCTAAGCGCCAGCGTAAGGAGTACGCTCGTGAGGTTAAGGTCGTGGGGGTGCTACACATGTCTCCGCTGCCCAAGTGGTCGGACGTCCCCCTCACCTTCACGGCGGAAGACGCGCGAGGGGTTCGCTTCCCCCACGACAACGTGCTCATTGTCTCCGCGACCATCTACAACTGCCACTTGGCCCGCATCCTCGTGGACGGCGGGAGCTCCGCCGACATCCTATTCCTGAAGGCCTTCAAAGGGATGCAGGTGGATGAGAAGCTCCTGCAGCCCACAGCCGGGCCCCTGCAAGGTTTTGTCCCGGGGAAGGCAATCCACCCCGTGGGCAAGGTAGATCTTCCTATGACGTTCGGCACCCCGGAGAACTACCGGATCGAGCTGGTCCGCCTCGACGTAGTGGACCTCCCCTCCTCCTACAACGCGATAATGGGGAGGACCACAATCAACCGGCTGGGGGCTGCCACCCATCAAAACTACCTCTGCATGAAGATCCCCGGGCCGCATGGCGTGATCAGCGTCTGGGGAGACCAAGACATGGCCCGTGCTCTGTACAAGTGCACTGCCGCCACAATCGGAAGCGTCAACCTCATAAAGACGCCCGGGGGGGAGGCCTCTCCCCCGGATCCAGACGTCGCTGCACCACCGCCCGGGAGGCCCCTCCTCAAGCCGCGTCCGGAAGGGGGCCTCCAGAAGGTCTTGTTGTCCCCGGGCGATGAAGACAAAACCGTCCGGATCGGGGCGGAGCTCCCCGAGGAGCATGCAGCGCAGCTTTCAGCCTTCCTGCGCGAAAACTTCGATGTTTTTGCGTGGAAGCCTTCAGACATGCGGGGCGTCGCCCGGGGGGTCATTGAGAACAAGCTCGCAGTGGGCCCCGGTCACCCCCCGATCAAACAAAAGCTGCGGAAACTCTCCCCCGAGCGCCAAGAGGCAATCAAGGTGGAGATCACCCGGCTCTGAGAGGCGGGGTTCATTTGGGAGGTCCTGCACCCCGAGTGGCTCGCGAACCCCGTGCTCGTGAAGAAGTCAACCGGCTGGTGGCGGATGTGCGTGGACTTCACTGACCTTAACCGCGCCTGCCCCAAAGACAACTTCCCTCTCCCACGAATTGACCAACTCGTCCACTCCACCGCGGGGTGCGAGCTCATGAGCTTCCTAGACGCCTACTCGGGCTACCATCAAGTCTGGATGGCGGAAGGGGACGAGGAAAAGACGAGTTTTATAACTCCCCTCGGAACCTTCTGCTACGTCCATATGCCCTTCGGGCTCAAGAACGCGGGGGCGACCTTCCAGCGCCTCATGACGCTGGTCTTCAAAGATCAAGTCGGCCGCAACGTCGAAGTCTATGTAGACGACGCGGTCGTGAAAAGTCCCCGCGCAGCCTCCCACATCGACGACCTGGCCGAGACCTTCCGCAACCTCCACGCGTTTGGGCTCAAACTCAACCCAGAGAAGTGTGCCTTCGGGGTGCGCGGGGGAAGCTCCTAGGTTTCCTCGTGTCCCAGCGGGGCATTGAGGCAAACCCCGAGAAGATCCGGGCATTCCTGGACATGCCCCCACCACGCTCCGTCAAGGACGTCCAGCGGCTCTCCGGCCGCCTAGCCGTGCTAAGCCGCTTCATCTCCCGGTCGGGGGAGCGAGGCCTCCAGTTCTTCAAGATCCTCCGAGGGCTCGAGGGGTTCCGCTGGACCCCCAAGTCCTAGGAGGCGTTCGACGACCTCAAGAAGTACCTCACGAGCCCTCCAATGCTCGTGAGCCCGTCTCCAGAAAAGCCCTTGCTCCTCTACCTTGCCGCGACCCCGTCGCCGTCAGCGCGGTCTTGGTGAAGGAGCAAGGGGGGCAGCAGCATCCCGTGTACTACGTGAATGAGGCCCTCCATGGGGCCATAACTCGGTACACGGAGATGGAGAAGATCTGCTACGCCCTGCTGATGGCGTCCCGGAAGCTTCGCCATTACTTCCTGGGACACCCCATCACAGTCCCGTTGTCCCTCCCCCTGGGGGAGGTATTGCGGAAAAAAGAAGCCACCGGCCGGATTGGGAAGTGGGGGGCCGAGCTCGCCCCCTTCTCCCTGTCCCTCACAGGCAGCTCCGCAATCAAGTCGCAGGTCCTCGCCGACTTCGTCGCAGAGTGGACTCCTGCCTCCGGGTCCGGGGACGAAGACCTCCCTGTGCCGCCCCGACACAGTGATCATTGGACTCTCATGTTCGATGGGTTGCTGTGTCTCGCCGGGGCTGGTGCGGGAGTAGTCCTCCGAAGCCCCGAGGGGAAGGAACTCGAGTACGCCGCGCGGCTCGAGTTCCCCGCAACTAACAACGTCGCCGAGTACGAGGCTTTGCTCCTCGGGATGCGCATTGCGCGCTCCCTGGGGATCCGGCGCCTCCTAGTGAAGGGAGATTCTCAGCTCGTTGTTTGCCAAATGGACAAGTCTTACCTGTGCCATGACGCAAACTTGAGTCTTTATTTGCAGGAGGTGCGAAAGATGGAGAGGCACTTCGACGGCCTCGAGGCCCGGCATATCCCGCGAAGGGACAATGACCGGGCCGACGCCTTGGCCCGGGCCGCAAGCACCCGGGAATTGCTCCCCAAGGGGGCTTTCTTGGAAATCATCACGAAGCCCTCGGTGGCCTCCCCGGACACGGGCGACGAGCCTCACGTTCCGGAGGTCGCCGAGGTCACTCGGACTCCATCATGGATGGACCCCCTCATCTCCTTCATCAAGGGGGAGGGGGACCCTCCCAATGAGACCGAGGCTAAACGCCTCCGGGCCAAAGCCCGGGCATATCTCCTGCTGGAGGGGAGGCTCTACAAGCGGGGGGCTTCCGCCCTCCTGCGCTGCCTCCCCCGGCCGGAGGGACTTCAAGTTCTCGAGGACACCCACGCGGGGAGCTGTGGTTCTCACCTAGCCCCGCGTGCCATCGCGGCCAAGGCTCTTCGACAGGGCTTCTACTGGCCCACCATCATGCGCGACGCGCGAGACCTTGTCTCCGCATGCGAAGCATGCCAGAAGATGGCCAAGGGCTCAAACCTCCCCCTGTAGCGCTGCAGACTATCCCCATCACTTGGCCCTTCGTGCGCTGGGGGATCGACCTCTTAGGGCCCTTCCCCCCAGCGCCCAGAGGATACAAGTATGCGGTGGTCGCCGTCGACTACTTTACAAAGTGGGTAGAGGCAGAACCCTTGGCCAGCATCACGTCCCGGGCCGTTCAGTGGTTTTTCTGGAAAAACGTCGTTTGTCGTTTTGGTGTCCCCCGGGAAATCACCGTGGATAACGGGACCCAATTCGACTCGGCTTATTTCTGGGAATTCTGCGAAGGCCTGGGGCTCGTCATCCACTTCGCCTCAGTGGCCCATCCCCGGAGCAATGGAGCTGTCGAGAGGGTCAACGGTGTAATCCTGCAGGGGTTGCGCCGGAGACTCGAGCAAACCGCTTCTAAGCGGGGCGCATGGGCAGAGGAGCTCCCTAGCATCCTCTGCTCCGTACGCACGACCCCGTCCCGGGCGACGGGACGTACTCCCTTCTTCCTAGTCTATAGGGCGGAGGCAGTCTTCCCCCAGAGATTGGCTTCCGGTCGCTGCGAGTCGAGCTCCTAGACGGAGCCACGACCGCAGCGTACCAGGCCAACGAGGCCAACCAGCAACTGGAGGTCGACCTCGTGGAGGAGGAACGCAACCGAGCGCTCCTCCGCCACGCCATCTACGAGCGCGAGATGGCACGCGCATACAACCGGCGCGTGCGTGAAAGATCCTTCCGCCTTGGGGACCTTGTCCTCAAGCGCGTCACAGACCCCCAAGCCCAGGGTAAGCTCTCCCCCAAGTGGGAGGGCCCCTACAGGATCTCTGCGGTCCTGGGCTCGGGGGCTTACAAGCTCTCGAACCTTCAAGAGCAGGAGCTGAAGCACACGTGGAACTTGCGTTTACTTCGCAAGTTCTATGTTTAGCCTAACGGGCCTGTCCCCTCCCCCAGAGCGATCACGCCGGAGGGGGAGGAGGGACACTGTATTTGCTTTTCCCTCCCCCTTCGCGGCTTCGTAGGGGGAGGCGTTGTATTTCATTTTGTTATCAATACATAGATCTTGCTCTTCAACTGTCTCATTGTAGGTCCTTCTCATTACCGCCTCTATCGGCGATGCCCTCCCCGCGAGGCCTTATTCCCGGCTCCCCGTTCTCACGGCGACCGGATGATTGTCTCCTGGAAGGTCTTTCCCTTGGAAACCTCGTTTTAGAATTTTCTAACTTGGAAAAATTCTTATGCTACAAGTTATCTTCATCCCGGGGGCCTTGTTACCCCCACAGCGAGCGGAGCCACCCTCCGGCCCGCTGTGGGTGGGGGGGATAAGGAACCCCCGGGTGTGGACCACACCGACCACGAGCAAACTTAGCTCATTCTTATCAAAAGGAGTCGTCCAGACCATCCAAGAAGAAAATAAAAGAAGACTCTCAAAGAAAGCAACAACACAGCTTTATTGATCACGACCCGGAGGACATCTTCCCCCTCCGGTGGGCATCGGAAACGGTACAACCTGGGCGCTAACCCGGGGGATTCTCTACATCCTAAGGCTCCTACACCTAATAGTCCCGGAGGCCCTCTGCTAGCTCCCGGGCGAAGTCCCGGTACAATGCGCGCACGCGACGCTGAGCTTCCCGGAGCACATCCTCGGGCCAGTACTCGTAGCCCGCCAGTGGAAGAATGCGAAGTGGGGGGACCATCCGGAACCCCGCACGCGGAGGGGACAATTCGGCACGATGATTGTCAAAATTGTCCAAGTGCCACTCTGGATGCCACCTTAACCGGACGGGCTCCTGGACGGCGTCCCCGCTGCGCTCCCCGAAGACGAGGCTTAGCAAGATTAAAGCCGCTTGGGCATCCCCCGGGGAGCCCCTCCCGGACCTTCACCCGGGAGTAACCTCCCGGGAACCCTGGGAACATTGCATTCAATTCAAGACTTAGAAAAATTTCTAACTCCATTGCATTTCAAAATATCTTTTTACAAGTGTCCGGGGCTTCTTCTGAGAAGCTACCGGGATCAAAATCCTAAAAAAGCAAAAGGGTCCTAACTAAGACCCGGGGGGAGGCTCATACTTTTTCATTGGCGTCCTCCCCCCGGAGGGCTTCCACTGGTGCCGGGGCCGGGGCATCCACTGCCAGAGTTGCCGGTGCCGGGAATCTCACCCGGACGATCCGGTCGTAGAAGCCCCCAGCGAGCTGCTCCACCTCCCGGCGCGAGGGCTCGAAGAACTCGGGGAAGCTCCGGGGGATGCGGCCCCCGATCGCCCAGGCACCGACCCCCCGGTGCTCAACAAGCCCCGCCGCGGCCGCA
Organism: Pharus latifolius; assembly: GCA_019359835.1. NCBI lineage: Eukaryota > Viridiplantae > Streptophyta > Magnoliopsida > Poales > Poaceae > Pharus > Pharus latifolius. Next base: position 25,345,378 of record CM033328.1, on the reverse strand, counting down.
ACGACGGGGATCGCCCGGCCCCGCGCCTGGGCGTCGGCAGCCTCCGGGATGACGGAGACCTGCGTGTTGAGAAAGCACACAGCCTCCGCGAGGGTCGCCGGGGGCACCTCCGAGCTGCTCCCGGAGCCTAGGCTCACGCCAAGGCTGTCGAGGGCCGAGCGGACAGAGCGGCCTTCGTCCGTCACCGCCCAGACGCTTGAGCCCTCGAGCTCCTGGAACGCCTCCTCCCTCGCCTTGGCCTCCTGCCGAAGGCTGCCGTTGACGGTCTCGGAGACGTGGACCTGGGCCCGGACCCGGGCCAGCTCCTGGAGGGCTTCGTCGCGCTGCCCCTGGTAAGTCGCAGCTCTGTCCTCCACATCCTTAAGCAGCCGGCCGATCCGCTGCTCAAGGCCCCAGGTAATGGCCGCCGCCTACAAACCCTAGAGTTAGAAAAAATTCAAGTGCAGGGCACGAAAGAAGGCGTTACCAACTCAGGTTACCTGGGCCTGGAGAGATTGAAGCCCCCGGAAACGCTCATGGAGCGTCCCCTCCGCAACGAAGGCCTGCACCTTCTGGGTCTGCAGGCCCCCCGTATAGCGGGCGACCTCCCCTGCGGAAAGCAGGGGGTCTCCCACCCGGCGCCGGTCCCGTCGCGGCCGGTGAGGGGTCCCCGGACCTGGGCGTCCGGCAGCGTGGTCGGCGTCTTCGCCGCCGAGGAGGTGGCCTCCGTGGAAGTGGCCGGGGAGCTCTCGGAAGAGGTCCCCGCCCGGGGTGGGACCATCAGCCCTTTCCCCTTCCCGGGCGGGAAGGCCCCCGGCGCCTGCAGTTCCAGAGGAACCTCGAAGACCGAGGGGCTCCCCCCCTCGTCCACTGGCCACTCCATCCGCGGAGGTGAAGCCTTCGCGAACCTCACCTCCAACTTCTCCGGCTCCAAGGGGGCCGGGGGTGCTGGGAGGGCCGCTACCGAAGGCGGCGACGGGGCGTAGTTCGCCGAGTCAGACGCCGCCCCGCCCGCGGCCGGTTCCTTCCCCCGGGCCTCAGCAGGGCTCTTCGGGGGAGGGGGAGTTACTTCCTTCCGGACCGGTGTCTGTTCGCGCCCGGTCCCGGGGGTCTCGTCCCGGGGCTTCGCCGGTGTCTCCGCCGGCGTCGTCGATGGGCCAGGGGCTTTTTGGACTCTGGCCTTCTTAGGCTCAGAGCCCCCGGCCGTATCCTTCCCCCATTTGTGTGACCCGGGGGTGGGGAGGGGCTTCCTCTCCGGCAGCTTCAGCCCGTAGGCCTCATCCACAAAGTTCCTGGGAGGGCCCTCCCCCACGAGGCGCACGACGCGCTCGTGCTCGTCGGCGAAGTACCTCCCCAGGAAGTTCTCCGCCTTCTCCCGCTCCGCCGGGTACGGCCGGACTACAAAAGGTAAAGAGTTAGTCAAATTTCCAAAAATTTGTAAATGCAATGCATCAGGTAGCCGGGACTTACGCCGGGTCACCGGCTTGACCAGGGGCCGCTGCTCCGGGCCCATGCCGATCCCCCTTCTCCCGCGTGAGAAGGGGGAGATCCTCAGGAGCATCATCTCCTCGACGGCGTCCCGGATAGAGCGGGTGCTCCTGGAGATGATCACCTTACCGAGGAGCTCGAGCTCCTCGTCCGTCCACACCGGAGGCTTCGGCGTGGACGACCTGCTGTAAGAGGGGGGCTCCGGGGCGTACGCCACCTCGTCGTCCCGGACCAGGAGGTAGAACCACCTCCGGATCCAGTCGCCCCAGTGGTCCCGGGAGGCCGCCACCGGGTAATCGGCCACCCTGGACGGCAGCATCTGCACCATCACCGAGCCAAAGGGGGACTTGGGTCCCCCCTTCACCAGGTGGGAGCTCCTCGCCGCTGGTTCGTAGAAGTAACGGAAGGCGCGTAGGGTGGGCTCCCGCCCGATCGCCGTCTCGTAGAGCCAGATGAAGAGGCCCATCCGGACAATCGTGTTCGGGGTGAGGTGGTTTAGGGCCACCTCATACTCCTTCAAAAACTCTCGGAGCAAGGGATGCACCGGGAGCCGGAGCCCCGCCTCCAGGAAGGCCTCGAAGGCCACGATCTCTCGGGGCTTGGGGCGGGTGGCTCCGTCCTTCTTGACGGGCACCCAGATGTCGCCGTCTTCAATGACTCCGTGTTCGACCATGGACTCCGCGTCCTCGGCCGTGAACTCGGACGCCCAGATGAGGTCCGGAGCGACCTCCTCCGAGGGCACCTTGGTCGTCTTCGCTTGACCCTTCGGTGCCATCAGGTTTGTTTTTTCCGGTGGCTAACGTTTCAGGAGGCTACGACTAAATGTCCCGGACGACTGCTACCGGGAGCTAGCTACCGGGAGAGAGCTACCGGGAGAGCTAAATGCGCTAATGTTGAGAAGTTTGGAATGAACTTCCCGGGCCCCCCAAGGCCCTATTTATAGGGGCGAGCCGTGATCTAGATGAGCGCCACGTGGCACTCTGCGGTGCAATCTGGGCCATTGAAGTTCAAACCGTGTGCAGGAAACGAAGGGACTGGCGCGCAAACTGAGGCGCCAGTTCAAACCGTGAGCATATTTATGGTGAAGCGGCGCGGTCATAAGCGCGCGGCACGGGAACCGAAGCGTCACGGCTCCGGTGGCTTGGCCCAGAGATTTTCCCGGTGACATGTACCATACCCACCGGGGACTCGAGCATCATCCCCGGGGGGTATGGGGGGCTGCTGTTGGGGGAAATCTCCGCGGGACTAATTCCAGGTAAGTTGCGTCACATTCGCCCGGGGACGTGGCCTCCGGTGCCTGCCCCGGGCGCTGCCTTTTGGCTCCCGGGACCTTTTCTCCGGGGCCGGTCCTGGGCGCCGCCTCTTGGCCCCCGGGACCTGGCCTTCGGCTTTGCCTGGGGATGTGGCCTCCGGTGCCTGCCCCGGGCGCCGCTTTTTGGCCCCCGGGACTTGGCCTCCGGCGCCGGTCCCGGCCGCCACCTTTTGCCCGTGGACGTGGCCTCTGGTGCCTGCCCCGGGCGCCACCTTTTGGCCCCCGGGACCTGGCCTCCGGTGCCGGTCCCGGGCGCCGCCATTTGCCCGGGGACGTGGCCTCCGGGGCCTGTCCCTCCGGCGCCGCTGCCGGGCGCCGCTTTTTTCCTGGGGACGTGGCCTCCGGTGCCCACCCCGGGCGCCGACTTTTGGCCCTCGGGACCTGGCCTCCGGTGCCGGTCCCGGGCGCCACCTTTTGCCCGGGGACGTGGCCTCCGGTGCCTGCCCCAGGTGCCGCTTTTTGGCCCCAGGGACCAGGCCTCCGGCGCCGGTCCCGGGCGCCGCCTTTTGCCCAGGGACGTGGCCTCTAGTGCCTGCCCCTGGCAGAGCCTTTTGGCCCCCGGGACCTGGCCTTCGGTGCTGGTCCTGGGCACCTCCTTTTGGCACCCGGGACCTGGCCTCCGGTGCCGGTCCCGAGTGCCGCCTTTTGCCCGGGGACGTGGCCTCCGGTGCCTACCCCGGGAGCCGCTTTTTGGCCCCCGGGACCTGGCCTCCGGCGCCGGTCCCGGGCGTCGCCATTTGCCCGGGGACGTGGCCTCCGGTGCCTGCCCCGGGCGCCGCCTTTTGGCTCCCGGAACCTGGCCTCCGGCGCCGGTCCCGGGAGCCGCCTTTGGCCCGGGGACCTGGCCTCCGGCGCATGTCCCGGGCATCATCGCCCTTCTAAAGGTAAAGTCTCGAGTTGTTGATCACGTGCTGGTCACGCGAGGAGCGCCTCGGGAACCAGCGACCACCTGTCAAGCATCCAAGGCGCTTGCCCGGGAGAAGGACGTTGCTACCCCTCAATCCGACGGTGGCTTCCGGGGTAGTTTAGACTTTTTGCTTCTTTTTGGGGCAATAAATAGCCCTTGTACCCCTCTGTTGTAAGACAAGTGATTTCATTATTGGAATAGCCAAAACTCACAGGTGTGCTCCGTAAGCCTCTCCCCCGAGAGGGCTTCCCCAGCCGACTCCGGTCGGGAGCACGCCGACAGGACTAGGGCCCCCACCGGGACCCGAACCTGTATAAATCCTCGTGTCAATTCTTGTGTTTGTCCGGTGGGGGAGGACCGGTCACAAAACCTGCCGGGGTATTCGCAATACCACGACAGTTGCTGAGTACGAGGCTCTACTCCTGGGGTTGTGCCTTGCGCGCTCGCTGGGGATCCATCGCCTCCTAGTCAAAGGAGACTCCCAACTTGTGGTTTGCCAAATGGACAAGTCCTACTCGTACCATGACACAAACCTAAGCCTCTATTTAGGGGAAGTGTGTAAGATGGAAAAGCACTTCGAGGGCTTGGAGGCCCGACATATCCCCTGGAGGGACAACGACTGTGCCGATGCTCTGGCCCAAGCGGCCAGCGCATGGGAACCTCTCCCTGGGGGCGCCTTCCTTGAGATCATCGTGAAGCCCTCGGTGACCTCTCTGGGTCCAAACTTCGAGTCTTGCGCTCCGGAGGTCCCCCAGATCGTCCAAGTTGCGTCCTGGATGGATCCCCTCATCTCTTTCATAAGGGGGGATGGGGAGCCCCTCAGTGATGCCGAGGCGAAACGCCTCTGTGCCAAGGTGCGGCGTATCTCCTACTGGAGGGGAAGCTCTACAAGCGGGGGGCTTCCGCCTTGCTTCACTGCCTCTCACGACCGTAAGGACTCGGGCTCCTCGAGGACATTCACTTGGGGAGCTGCGGGTCCCACCTAGCCCCTACACGGTCGCAGCAAAGGTCCTCCAGCAAGGTTTTTATTGGCCCACTGTGGCCCACGACGCGCGAGACATTTCTCCGCGTGCGAGACCTGCCAGAAAATGGCAAAGGGCACCAGGCTACCCTCCGTGACACTGTAGACAATCCCCATAACTTGGCCCTTCGCGCGCTGAGGAATGGACCTTCTTGGTCCCTTCCCCCCAGCACCTGGGGGTTAGAAGTATGCGGTGGTCGCTGTGGATTATTTCTCCAAGTGGGTGGAGGCTGAGCCCTTGGCCAGCATCACCTCCCGCGCGGTACAATGTTTCTTCTGGAAGAACGTCGTATGTCGCTTTGGGATCCCCCAAGAGATCACCGTCGACAACGAGACCCAGTTCGACTCGGCGTACTTTTGGGAGTTCTGTGAAGGCTTGGGGACTACCCACCACTTTGCCTCCGTAGCTCATCCCCAGAGCAACGGGACCGTCGAAGGGTCAACGGCGTGATCCTGCAGGGTTACGCCGATGACTCGAGCAAGCCGCCTCCAAGCGGGGCGCATGGGCGGAGGAGCTTCCGAGCATCCTCTGCTCCATGCGCACGACCCCAAGCCGGGCAACAGGGCGCACGCCCTTCTCGCTCGTGTACGGGGCCGAGGCAGTTCTCCCTTCGGAGATTGGTTTCCGGTCGCTGCGGGTCGAGCTTCTAAACGAAGCTACGGCCGCAGCGTACCAAACCAATGAAGCGAACCAGCGGCTGGAAGTTGACCTCATCGAAGAAGAGCGCGACTGAGCGCTCCTGCATCACGCCATCTACGAGCACGATATGGCACGCGCATACAACTAGCGCGTCCATGAGAGAGCTTTCCGCCTTGGGGACCTAGTCCTTAAGCACGTGACTGATCCCCAAGCCCAAGGCAAACTCTCCCCCAAGTGGGAGGGCCCCTACAAGATCTCCACGGTCCTAGGCTCGGGGGCTTACAAGCTCTTCAACCTTGAAGACCAGGAGTTGAAGCACACTTCGAACGTAGCCTTGCTCCAGAAGTTCTACATCTAGCCCCACTACCACAGAAACAAACATCCAGGATGGCACATCACAGACGGTTATTAACTTTTCAATGGAAAACCGTCTGCGAAGGCCTGTCGAGAGAATATGTTCAGTTATCACAGTCGGTTCTGATGTCAAAAACAACTGTGATAGTAAACCAGAGAGTTCTGAACACAAAACTGTCTATAATAGTCTACTTATCATAGACGATTTTGACCTAAAACCCAACTGTGATAGATACAATCAGTTCTCAACTGAGCACCGTTTGTGATAACTAGAATATCACAGACGGTTCTGAACTCAGAACCGACTGTGATATATACAATCGGTTGTGAACTCAGAACCGACTGTGATAGTGTAGTATTAGAGATGGTTCTGAGGTCAGAACCGACTGAAAAAGTGAAATCTCAAACTTCGCGCGCGGCTGGCGGCACTTCGAATTCTTTGTCAGAACAGACTGAAAAAGAACCGACTGTGACTGTGATATATACTTTCTATCTCTGATCTTCATGCGCGGCGCCTTGGCGAACATGAAGCGTCGCTTTGGAAGTTCTATAAATAACTTGACAGTGGAATAATTGTCATTTCCTTTACATGTTTTTATAATTCTCAAACTGTTTGACTCCTTAGCTTCTCTACGCCAATGGCATCCTCGATGGCATCATCAGCCTCGCCCTCCCCGGTAAGAACTCTCAATATTTTGGACTTACCCCTGTATTGTTAATCCCTGTTCAGTACATTCTTGACATGTTGATTTGCACAGGGAAGGGGAGCCGTGGAAGACTCGGGCAAGGTGAAAGCCAAGCTGAGGGCGCTCCAGGAGGAGCACAAGCTCCTTACAGACAAGCACACTCGGCTACGGCTTGACCTGGACGATCTCTTCCAGTGCATTCAGCGCATGAAGACGGATGGTGACAATGCTAAGGCGAGGATGAGGCGTCTTCACGAGGAGAAGAAAGCCGCGGATATGACCATCGCTGGTTGTGGTTTGACTATGAAGGATACCATCGCGAACCTGAGGGAGGTCACAGGCCTTCTCGACGCGGTAGTAGTTGATCCTAAGAAAGACAACTTGTCGCTGGAGGAGTCCTGCGTCCTGGCTGCAAGTCAAACTGACTTTATTCTAGATGCAGCCAGGGCTAAGATCACTCCTTGACCTAGCATTCTGTATTTTTACTTTTTTTTGTAAGTGATGAAAAAAAATTAATGAAAACTTTGTTCTTATGTCAACTTTCTAATTTTCTAGCACGTTCTTGGACTGCATGCTATCTTCCCTCTTTCTTTATACTTTGTTCTTATGTCAACTTTCTCAATGTGCTTTGAATATCATAGACTATTCTGAGGTAAAAAAACGTCTGTGATAGTCACATTACAGACGGTTTTTATATAAGGACCGACTGTGATAGCCCCAACAGTGAGCAACACTTCGAATTCTCAACTTCTTTAAATATCACAAACGGTTTTTAACTCAAAAGCGTCTGTGATAGTAACATTACAGACGGATTTTATGTAAGGACTGACTGTGATAGTCTCAACAGTGATCGACGCTCCGAATTCTCAACGGTGTGTTGTGTCATTTCGGGTTCTGATGTTTGCGCGGCGCACTAGCCTGGGAACATGAAGCGTCTCCTTGGAAATTATATAAATAGCTTGTTTTTCATTAATGATGAAAAAAATTAATTAAAAATTTGTCCTTATGTCAATTTTCCAATTTTCCCACACGTTCTTGGAGAAGAAGAAGTGGAACGGTTCGATCTCCAGGGAGGAAACAAGTATTTGTAGAAGTTGAACGGTTCAAAATTCCAGGCATATTACAGACGGTTCAGACATCAGAACCGTCTGTAATAGTAAAGCAGACGGTTTTGATCTCCCAACCGTCTGTGATAGTCATATTACAGACGGTTTGGACATCAGAACCGTCTGTAATAGTAAAGCAGATGGTTTTGATCTCCCAATCGTCTGTGATAGTGCCAACATTGTCCGACGCTTTGAGTTCTCAACATGCAATCATGGATAACCGCACCTAATAACTGCGCAGATGAAGAGACTTAATTATTTACTTCAAATTTAATTTGCATCGAATTATGTAATCTGACGCTTCAACTTCTTAAGTGGGCACTGTTCCGCCGTGTTGCAGTTTATCTCCCGAGAAATTATCATGAATTTATTGACCTGAAAAACCAGTAGTGCGCTTTTTAAAACTCGAGGCACCCACGCATATGAACCGTCACCTTCTGGTTCTATAAATAGTGAGGCTCTTCAATCCTTAAGACTTACAAATTCTTGGCTTAGTCTTTTAGGAATTTTGCTCATAAATCCCTGTCTTTATTCCCTCCTCAACTCCCACCTTGATGGCAAGCCGAGATTCCAATGAGGTTATTTAAATTGAGAGTGATGAGGAAGAGATAAGGAATGAACTCGATCAAGATCTTCAGAAAGTAAGTCCTCTCTGAAACTCTAATACAGACTTTCTTTTATGACTTGATTACCTCGAAACAAATGCATTTTGAAATCCACAGGTGCCTGAGGAAATGCTCCCTCCAAAGAAGAGACTCAGAAATGATGAAAGATCATCCAGTGCAGCTGTAGCGAAGACTCTAGAGGGTGCTGAGGCCTGTGTTGCCACATTGCCCCTTGCAACCCCTCCAGTTGCATCGACTCCACCTTTGGAGATCCACAACAATCCTTTCAATATCCCCTCTTCAACACCTTTGTATCATCAGCTTTTCTTGGATGATCAACTTTCTGGGGTAAGGCGCACACTTCCACATCCAAATCCACTCCGAAGCTTGAAAATCATCTTCACCCTCTCTTGCTGGTCGTTGTGTCTTTCAAAACTAACCCATGCATGTGCAGGAGGAGAAAGCTGTCTTGTGCAGAACTCTCCAAGAAGAAATAGAGGCGCTGGAGAAGCTTTCTGAGGGGATGTCTTCTGCCATTCAGCACTTGGTAGAGTGCTATGAGGCTTCTCGCGAAGAAGCGTGTAGGTTCTGGTCGGAGAGAGATTACGCTCGGCAGCAGCGACAACTCTCCAATACAATAAGGAACAGCTGCACTCCTTTACTGAGAGATGATGTAGATAGGCTTAGAGCCATTGCTAGTTCTCTTGGGTCGGCCAGTGTAGATCCTACTGATGCCAATACGTCCCTAGGAGAACTTTGTAAATTACTTTCGGATCAAGTCGACACTTTGGTCGCTTGTATCCCTTATGTATGCAAAGATTGTAAGAAATAAGAAATTTTTTTTCCATATATATCTGGCTTTTTGATTGATTATGTAACTGATAATAACCAAATGATGTTCTGTGTGAAAATGTGATCCGTTTGAGTCCTAGCCTTGGTTTTCGCACTAGGCTCGCCCAGATTCTAATATGCGGAATAACGGGATCTTATACCCGAAACCCCAAAGTAATCGCACAACTCTTTATTTCAAAGAGGGCTTTACACGTCGAACGTTAGACACACTTGTCTACATCGAAGGAACTATAAGTGTCTAAAACTCAAATAAGTTCTATGACTGTTCGATTGAATTCCGTGATCTAAACTAGACCTATAACAAGGTATTTATAGTCCAATCGTATGAGTACGTATCAGACTTAATAACCTAAACGTATTAGACTCATATAACTAATCCTAAACAGATAAGTTTAGTTATACCCATTCGGATCGGATTACAATTCCAAACAGGGAACGAATTCCTTTTCCTGGTCGCGGACCAATCCATGGTCGCGGACTCATCCAGGTCGCGAATCCTTTCTGAACACGGTTAAGGTCGCGAAGCCGTATGCGATCAGGACTTGGTCGCGAAGCCGCATGCGATCAGAACTTGGTCGCGAAGCCACATGCGATCAGGACTTGGAGATCCTCCCGGATCAAAATGTTAACAAGAAAATACTGCTACAATCAAGACGGCTTCTAACTTAAAACCGTCTCTGATAGTAACATTACAGACGGTTTTAATTTCAGGACCGACTGTAATACTATCAACATTCTTTGAAACTCGTTAGTGATATTCTGTTCTTAAAAAATGCACCGATATTACCGACGGTATTATATAGAACTGTCTGTATTGAACCTGGTATGGTATAAAAGGTCTTTTGGCGGATGTTTTGAGCTACTCCCACAATCTTGCTCGACAAACTGTCCAGTTGGAAGAGATTTGGGGCAAGGAAGAGCAATATCTCGAAAGGGGAGCAGTTGGGGGCAACAAATTTGAAGATCCAAGGTTGGTAGTTGGTCCTAAGGCATACACATTACTTCATTCGATCTCCATTGATTCACCAATTAGAGCGAGAGGGAGGGGAAGCTACAGTAGCAAACCCTGTTTGTAACTCATTTTTGACCTGTAGCTATTTAATTTCTCTATGATGTGTGTTATCCACGCCCCCAACTAATTGCTTGCAGTTCAAGAGTAGTTAACTAGTTATACCGCAAACTCCACATCAAACACTAGATAGCTAGATTTATAATTTATTGCGTGTCGAACGTACATAGAGTATTACTAATTAGCATGTGTATGAATTTAATTAATTGCAGATGGTCCATCGAGACTGGATGTATAATGAGAACTGAGTGAGTGAGGAATACATGAAAGGTGTTTTATATTTCCAAAAGGTTGCTGAGCAAGACATGGTGAAGAAGGGTTTACCATATATGTACTGTCCTTGCGCAGACTGCCAGAATCTTAAGATGTTCACAACCTCATCTCAAATTGTCGCCCACTTGATCCGACGTGGTTTCAAAAAGGAGTACACGTGTTGGGTCCACCATGGAGAAGAGCCAACTGCAGAAACAAGTGCCACTCAGGTTGACGAACAGGACATGTTGGATCCCAACAACAACTTCGATGAGGATATGCCAGAGTATGACAATTTAGATGACATGTTGCGTGATATGGTTCGGGTTGAGTACTGATGGAATTAATCTTTTTGGTAACATGAGTAGTCGGCATAGCACTTGGCCGGTTCTTTTGTGTATCTACAACGTTCCTCCTTGGTTGTGTATGAAGCGCAAGTACATCATGATGTCTCTACTTATCTTAGGACCAAAACAACCTGGAAACAATATTGATGTGTACCTAGCACCATTGATAGAGGATCTCCTAACAATGTGGAACCGAGGGGTGTAGGTATGGGACGCATACAAATGAGAGACCTTCATCCTACGTGCTATGATATTCTGCACCATCAACGATTTACTTGCCCTTGGAAATTTGTTGGGCCGTACTACGAAAGGAGCCAAAGCCTGTCCCTACTACGAAGATGAGACTGAGAGCGTGTGGCTGAATAATTGCAGGAAAACAGTGTACATGCGTCACCGTAGGTTTCTTCCGAAGAATGACGCGTATCGTAAGAGGAAGAGGGAATTTGACGGCCACAAGGAAGATGGTTCAGCCCCGAAGCCTACGTGCGGGAAAGAAGTTTACTCACGGGTGAAGGACATAGACGTTGTGTTTGGAAAGGGTCGTAAATTGAAACCCCGCACGAAGAACACTTGGAAGAAGAGATCGATATTTTGGGAATTACCATATTGGGAGCATTTAGAGGTTCGTCATTGCATTGATGTTATGCATGTGGAGAAGAATGTTTGCGACAGTGTAATCGGCCTATTGCTGGACATTCCGGGGAAGACAAAGGATGGCGTCAATGTGCAACGTGACATGATCAAAATGAAAATCAGGCCCAAGCTAGCACCGAGAGAGGACGATAAAGGCCGTATATACCTCCCCCCTGCATGCTACACTTTGTGCAAGGCTGAGAGGACAGAACTCTGTAAGTGTCTCTATGGTGTTAAAGTTCCATCGGGTTACTCCGCAAATATGAAAAAGCTTGTGTCCATGGGCGATTTGAAATTACTGGGTATGAAGTCTCATGATTGTCACGTGTTGATGACACAAATGCTTCCTGTTGCTATCCGGAGTATTCTCCCGCATAAGGTCAGAGAGACGATCACGAGGCTGTGTTATTTCTTCAATGCAATTTCTTGCAAGGTCATTGATCCCGATGGACTAGATTCTCTGTAGAGGAGATGGTTCGAACTCTCTGTCAGCTTGAGATGTATTTTTCTCCGTCGTTTTTTGATATCATGGTCCATCTCACCGTCCACCTTGTCAGAGAAATCAAGATATGTGGACTCGTGTTCCTACGTTATATGTATCCATTCGAGAAGTACATGGGTGTACTTAAGGCCTACGTGAGGAATCGATCTCGGTCCGAGGGTAGCATTGTCGAAGATTATGCAGCGGAAGAGGTTGTTGAGTTCTGCGTCGATTACATGGCTGAGGTAGAAGCAATAGGAGTTCCTGTGTCTCGTCACGAGGGGAGGCTTGATGGTGTTGGCACTATTGGACTGAGAGCCATCAGTCCTGATTTCAATATGTACTTGAAAGCTCATTTTTGGGTCTTGCAACACATGAGGGAGGTGTCTCCGTACATCGACGAGCACAAGGAGATGCTACGACAAGACAATCCTCGCCGATCTGAGGTTTGGATCACGGGACAACATAACAGTCAATTCAACGCGTGGATGAAAGTGCGAATCACCAGAGAATCCGCAAGTGAGAACCTTAAATGGTTGTCAAAAGGGACCACGTTTACTGTACAGACATGGCAGGGATATGACATCAATGGGTACACATTTTACATGAAAGCTCAAGATCGAAAGAGCACTGTGCAAAATAGTGGAGTGAGCGTAGAAGCTTTGAATGAGGAGTTCACCGAGATAGGCCCAACAAGGGTAGTACGTGGATTGAACTCATACTACAGGTTCATTGAAGAAATTTGGGAGCTCGATTACATACTTTTCAAGATTCCCCTGTTTGGATGCCGATGGGTCCAAATCCCACAGGGTGTGAAGGTTGACAGTTACGGTTTCACTTCTGTGGATCTCGATCGAGTTGCTTATAAAGATGAGCCATTCATACTTGCGAAGCAAGCCATTCAGGTCATTTATGTCACTGACCCAGCCAATAAGAAGTGGCACATCGTCCTTCATGGCAAGAGAAGGATTGTTGGAGTTGAAAATGTCATAGACGAGGAGGAATACAATCAATTTGATGAGGTGCCTCCATTTGGAGATGGTGTACAGGTTGATACTGAAGACACCGACGAAACCAGTTACGTGCGTATGGATCACCAGGAAGGGTTATACTTTAAAGGTAATCAACCGTACGTCCTTATCTCTTTGTTTCCATCGCTATAGCTGATATATCTCCTCTAATTCTCGTCTTTGCAGGGCCGCGGCAAGTGGAAAGTTGAGGATAACATGGCTGCGTATGTGGAAATTGTCTGTCAAAGTCCCCATTTGTACGTAACATTTCTTTGAGCATGCTCCACATTGTATGTAAAATTTATTTGAGTATGCTCCACATTGTAACCAATTTTGGGATCTATGTTGTAACCAATTTACGGAGCATTTGGACTCCATTTGAAATATCTGAGTGTTCATTTAAAACAAGTTTTCGACCATTAAGAGTTGCATGGCTACAGAGTTACTGGAGAGATTATCACAGATGGTTATGAATTATTACAGACGGGTATGAACCTAGAACCGACTGTGATATTCCCAACAGTGTCCGATGCTTCGAGTTCTTAACGTGAATTCATGCAGTCACAGTCGGTTCTCAAGTCAAAACCGTCTGTGATAAATGAGTATCACAGACGGTTCTAAACTCAAAAAGGTCTGTGATAACCTCTCTAGAGATTATCACTATGGAGATTATCACAGGCGGTTTTGAGTTGAGAACTGACTGTGATAATATTATCACAGATGGTTGTGAATGTAGGACCGACTGTGATATTCCCAACAGTATCCGACACTTCGAGTTCTTAACGTGAATTCATGCAGTCACAGTCGGTTCTCAAGTCAAAACTGTCTGTGATAACCTCTCTAGAGATTATCACTATGGAGATTATCACATACGGTTTTGAGTTGAGAACTGTCTGTGAAAATATTATCACAGACGGTTGTGAATATAGGACCGACTGTGATAATATTATCACAGACGGTTGTGAATATATGACTGACTGTGATAATCTCTACTCTGTACATAGTTCAAGGCGGGCTTTGTCCCACTCATTTCCAGCCACTGTTTGCCCTAGCTCTCTCCGCCCTCGCACCGTCCGTCGCGATCACCTCCATCGCTTCCCCACAGTCCGGTGCGATCACCTCTATCACCCTCCCACCTTCCGACGTGATCACCTCCGTCGCCTCCCCACCGTTTCTGTCATTCTTGGTTAATTATAAGTATATGGGTTTTGCTATAGAATTATTAGTTTCATATTACTTAAATTGTTCTCTCTTTCACTTATGTTAGGAACTGATATGTCTGGTGATGAAATGCACCACTCGGGGAGTCAAAGTGACCTCGTTGGCGATGAGACGCCTGGGCCGAAGGTCGCCGCGTCCAACGTGACCCAGTTGCAGAAGAGAAAGGGGCGAGGCCGAACAACATGCGCGTGTCTCGACAAGCGGGAAAAGCAGCACGTACAGTTCAATGACAATGGAGTGCCGGAAGCTCCGGACAAACTTGTCAGTCAGTACCGCTCACTATGCGGCAAAGTGGCAACGGAGCGGGTGCCCATCACCACCTCCGACTGGGGTCAAGTGCCCCCAGAGTGCAAGGATGCGCTGTGGGAAGAAGTGCAGGCGGCGTTTCACATTCCCGAGGATCGCCAGTTCACCGTCCACCGGAGGACACTTATGTCAATAAACAAGGCATGGAGGAACTTCAAGAGCGAACTTGTCAGGCACTATGTGAAGGAGTCGAAGACCCCTTTCAATGACTACCCTTTCGTGACTCCCGAGGCATCACAGTAGTTCATGGAGATGAAGGGCAAGCCTGAGTTCCAGGAGCTTAGTGCGAAGGGCTAGGCTAACCAGGCCAAGAATACCCACCCACACAGACTAGGCACCGGTGGGTATGTGGGGAAGAAGGCGTTGTGGAGGAAGCAGGAAGAGGAGGCTTCGCAGGCTTCGGCCGACGGTCCTTATGCGGGCATAATGGAAGTGCGTGCCCGCAATTGGTGCCGAGCAAGATCGACGATGACCTCCTCTGGAAGCGTCTCTGTGAATAACCCTGCGGATAGGGAAGTGATCGACCGGCTGGTAAGATTGTACGATCACTTACTATCCTCGTAACACGCATGCAATTGGTTGTATTGCTAAGTTCTCCTCTTGCAGGTGACACTGAGTGCCCAGGCGGCATCTGGAGAGTTCAACCCGAGGAGGGACAGGGATATCCTCACAGTGGTGCTCGGAAACAAGGAGCATCCAGGCCGCGTGCACGGCCTCGGTGCCACTGTGCCTTCGAGGGATGGTTTCCCTGATGATGAGGAGGCGGTTAAGAGGAGAAAGAGATCCCACAAAGCCCGCGATGAACGTCTCAAGGAGGAGATTCGATCGGAGTTCGTTGCTCAGGACAAAGCACTCCTGCACCAGTTGGCGGAGATGCGGTCCATGTATGACGAGCTAAGAAAGGCGACCCAGGGCACCCCCCTTGTAGCAGCGGAACTACTGAGCCCCATTCTTGTCCACCGTAGTAGCTGCGCGTCTGCGCCGGGGTCTTCGTAGACGGAGCCCTCTCCAAAGTATCCGGTGGACTTTCTGCACGTAATGACCATTTTTCTGTGTTAATTCATTTGAAAGTGAAAAGCGGTGAAATTCAATATGTTAATGCGCACTGTTTGTAGGAACCCGCCTCCTGCAAGCTTTTGGTGCTGGCCGGTCTCTTCCCGATCGAGGTTGCCAGTGGGATGGCGCAACCATGCACTGCGGGGGCCACAATCCACGGTGTCCCTCTATCTGAGGGTTTTGCACGGGTCCAGGTGGACAGTGTCTCCGACCATTGCAAGGGTTTTTCGTTGGAGAAGCCGCCGAACGACGAGATTACCACTCTCGGGGATGCGGTGCACACGTTCGTGCAATGGCCCAAGAAAGACATCGGCCTGGATGAGGTAATTCCCCCACCAGTTTCATAATTCGTACTGTAATAATAGCCCTCGGAGTTAGTGTCCTAATACGTAGGTTCTTACATCACAGACCAACACTCGGCCTACTAGCCAGCCGACCCCTCCGAGAAGCCAACCAACGGGTTCGATGACGAAGCTGACTCCAACTAGGAGGCAGCCATTCAAGAAGCTGGCTAGTTGCGGCAAAGCAAAGAAGAGCCCGGCGAAAGAGAGTGAGAAGAGTGCGCCAGCTCTCATGCCGTTCGCTCTGGTGATGCCCATGGCCTCCGATGCCGCAATTTCTACCATGGGGATAGCATGCCAGAGCCTGCATGCATGGTACATGAAGAGGGCAAACCAGACCAGGACGCAGCGTCCGACGCACATCATGGTCAAGTACACTATAGCAGAGTTCCATAACGACGTTGGGACCTACCCGGTGACCTTCGAAGACCTGCACAATTTACTCAACAAAGATACGCTCGACGTGTCAATCCTACGGTCTTGGGTGCTGTAAGTATCCTACTATCCTACGCCTGTTCGTGCATATACGGATATATGTCATTTATTAATTGGTTACTTCCATGCAGCTGCATGACCAGCTTTGCCAAATCTAAGCGCAAACCTATTGGGTTCTTGGACCCCCAGATGGTCGCCGTGTGATGTTTAGGACCGACGTAGACTTCGTTGTCGACTACATCAAAAGAGGGTTGCTTGCTCAGGTCGATAAGGAGTACATACTTGTACCCTACAACCAGAGGTGAGTGCTTTCATCAGTACTTCACCCGTAGATTAGTGTCTCCATATGCACACCCCCAAAGTTAGATTAAATTATTAATTCTTTACGTGTAACATGTAGCTACCACTGGATCCTGCTAGTACTTATTCCGAAAAGGAACAAGGTGTTCTACCTTGATTCATTGTAGAGGAAAGGGTATGAGTATTGTGGCGCACGAGATGTATTCGAAAGGTTATGATATTCATGTGGACCTGTCTTGCATCTAGATTTACTGTCCTCAAATTGTCAATTTTGAATATCCTCAAACTGTCAATTTTGACTATCTGCAGGGCTTTCACGAACTACTTTTCCGAGGGAGGGCGACAACACGAGCGGCGAGCCGATAAGTTTTAGTGGTTACAGTTTTCGGTACAAATTTCAATTGGCATTGTTTTACTTTATAACGTGTCCCCAGCTAACTCTTGGTCTGTAAATTGGCAGTGCCATCAGCAGTCGGACTACAATACATATGGGTTCTACGTGATGCGCCACATGTATGACCTGATCATCACCCCTAACCACCCAGATTTCCCCGAGGTATACAACTACTCCCCTTTGTATCGATTTGGCAGAATTTACAACTGCATTGAGATAATTTTTTCTGTACCAACTTTTGCTGCAGGGGGTCGACTTCCCTTCGGAAAGCTTTGACCCTCGGCAGATTGGTATGGTCCGAGAGATGCTCACTGAGTTTTTCCTTGCGGAGGTCATATCAACCAAGGGGAAGCTTAGGGACCCTCAAGGTTCGTATTAGTGCGGCCTTACATTTATTTGTACATCTAACATACTGACTTTAATTGTCGATTACATTTATTTGTTCAATCTCAATTGCACATATTTTTGAGTTCTGTGCTGTATATATGAAATGCTATTGTACATGTTTCTAAGTTGTGTGCATGTATGAGGCTGTATATATTTGAGTACTGTGCATGTATGAAATGAACTGTATATATGAAATGCTATTTGTACAGAGGACATGTCTAGCATGATTCCTGAGGCTAGCCACAAAAAAAAGAAATTTATTAAAAATAATATTAATATGCACAGACAGTTTTGATCTTAGAAATTGTCTGAGATTATAACCGTCACCAATAATGACACTATCACAGATGGTTTTGACTTCAAAGCCGTCTGTGATACTCTTACTACACAGACGGTTCTGATATTACAATTGTCTATCATAAGGACACTATCACAGATGGCTTCGAGATTATAACCGTCCTCGCAGATGGTTTTGATCACAGGCGGTTTGATGTCATAACCGTCTGTGATAAATGAGTATCTCAGACGGTTCTGAGGTCATAACCGTCTATGATAATGTGTGTATCCCAGATGGTTTTCACCTCAAAGCCGTCTGTGATACTCTTACTACGCAGACGGTTCTGACATTACAACCGTCTGTGATAAGGACACTATCACAGACGGCACCAAGATTATAACCGTCGCCGATAATGACAATATCGCAGATGGTTTTGACCTCAAAGCCGTCGCTGATAATGTGAGTATCACAGACGGTTCTGAGGTCATAACCGTCTCTGATAATGTGAGTATCCCAGATGGTTTTGACCTCAAAGCCGTCTGTGATACTCTTACTACGCAGACGGTTCTAACATTACAACCGTCTGTGATAAGGACACTATCACAGACGGCTCCGAGATTATAACCGTCGCCGATAATGACAATATCGCAGATGGTTTTGACCTCAAAGCCGTCGTTGATAATGTGATTATCACAGACGGTTCTGATGTCATAACCGTCTTTGATAATTGAGTATCACAGACTGTTCTGATGTCATAACCATCTCTGATAATGTGAGTATCCCAGATGGTCTTGAGGTCAGAATCGTTTGTGATACTCATATTATTACTGACGGTTCTAAGGTCATAACTGTCTGTGTTAGTATGAGTATCTCAGACGGCTTTGATGTTATAACAGTTTGTGTATTAAGAGTATCACAGATGGTTCTGATGTTATAACAGTCTGTGTATTATGATTATCACAGACGGTTTTGATCTTATAACTGTCTGTGAATGGACAAATTACAGATGGTTCAAAACCGTCGGTGATAGTACTCGATTATCACTGACTCGAATATCACTGACGGGTCAGAACCGTCTGTGATGACTGTTTTGACCCGACTGTGATAATGAATTCTGTAGTAGTGCCCCTGGGTTCACTCCCTCCCCCGTCACGATTTCGCAGGGGGAGGCGTTGTACTCGCTGTTCCCTCCCCCACCGCGATTCCGCTGGGGGAAGCATTGTATTTCATCTTCATTAATGCAAATGGATTTTTGCTCAACTCTGGGATTTTTGCAGGATCACAGTTCCCTCCCTCGTTGCAGTGTCATGGGGGAAGGCGTTATATTTCATATTCATTAACACAAATGGTTTTTGGTCCGACTGGAGTTTTTGCAGATTCTTATCTCTCCACCTCCGAGGTGATGCCCTCTCTACGAGGATGCCCTCCCCGCGAGGATGCCCTCTCCGTGAGGATGTAGGCTATCACAGCCTAAAAGTCCCTACGACGGGAGCCCCGCTCCCGTAGGGCGGCTTACAGTAACCCCTCGTGGACTGAGAGGGTAAGCGGCAACCCAGTTCTCATGAACTGCGGTAGCGAGTCACTTTGAGAGACTAGTCCCCCCTCAAACACTCAGGTCCGTCATTGGGCTCATCCTCCTCCGGGAGCAATTTTCCCCCTCTGAGGGCCTCAGAATCCTCGGTTGTCTTCGGGCTCCCCGTTCTCATGGTGATCGGGGGAATTTCTTATTGGTCTTCGGAATTACTTCGACCAGAAACTTCCCTATCGGCTCCCCGTTCTCACGGCGACCGGGGGAACTTATTATCGGTCTTCGGAATTTCTTTGACCCACAGCCTTCCTACCGGATCCCCGTTTTCACGGCGACCGGGGGAACTTACCGGCCTTCGGAACTTTGGACCGGAGATCATATGGCCCCGGTAGCTATCAACGTCCGGGCCCTTTCTGTTCCTCACCCATAGGGCGTGGAGCCGAGCTGCACCCTGCTGTGGGGGCGGGGGGGGGGGGCATAACCCGGGCCCGGACAAGAGATAATATTTTTGAAAAATTTCTAAGACATTGCAAACAAGCAAGTTCACAGCTTTATTAATACAACATTGAGTCGGGAGACAACCACCCCCCAGTGGACCAAAGTGCCCCCCAGGACAAAGCCCGGGCACACACATGATACAACTCAGGGAGTTAGACTCCCAAGAAAGACTACTCTAGAGGACAACCCCCTTCGGGGAGTAGCTACACTTAATAATCTCAGAGGCCTTCTGAGATCTCCCGAGAAAGATCCTGATACAAGCTGCTCGTGTGTCGGAGAGCCCTCCTGAGGAGTTCCTCTAGCCAGTGCTTGTAACCGGCTGGAGGGAGTATCCTGAGTGGGAGGACCTTCCGGGACCTACAAAGAAAAATCTAATCTAACTGGGGGGGGGAGCTCATACTTGCCCATCCTTGTCCGCCCCCGGGGGAACCTCTGCACTGGCTGCCGCATCCTACGTCGGGCGCCTGCCACCCGTCTCCATCGCGCCGGTGATCCGGCCGAAGAGAGCCTCGGCGAACCCCTCCAGCTCTGCCCGCTGGGGGTCAAAAAAGGCGGGAAAACTCCGGGGGACCAGCTCGCCGATGACCCGGGCACCCGCGCCGCAAAACTCGATGAGAGCCGCGGCCAGGGAATGACCGGGACAGCGAGGCCCCGCACCCGGGCCTCCGCCGCAACTGGTATCAGGGATACCTGCGTATTGTGAAAATACGTGGCCTCCCTGATCGATGCCAGCGCTGGGTCAGGATTCGTCCCCTCCCTGAGCTCCTCCAGGTCGGAGCGAATCATCCTGCCCTCGGAGACGATGGCCCGGGCACCGGAGGTGTTGGCCTCCCGAGTGATCCCCCGCTCCGCCTGCAACTCCCTCCGGAGCTGGGAAGCAATGTCCTCGATGGCCACTAGTCTAGCCTGGACAGCGGCGAGCTCCCCGAGCGCTCACTCCTTCTCGGAATGCTCTGAGGCCAGTTCCTTGAGCGCCTTCTCCTTCCCAGATCGCTTGAAGGCTGCCATGTCCTCAGCAGCCCGGAGGCTCATGGCGAACCGTGCCGGGAGACCCCAGGCCAACGTCACCGTTTGGAAGAAAAGAGCGGTCAGAAAACAAAAACAGAAGCAAGAACAAGACGCGACCAGCCCACCATGAGTCCGGAGGCAATGACCTCCTCGACATTCCCTACGTTGCCCCCCGGGTCACTCCGCCGGGAGGCCTCTCGGCCCGGCAAGGTGTCCTCCTCCGGGGTCCCACCCTCGGAGGAGCTGGAAGTCAGCTCCATTGATAGAGCCGGGACCCCGGGGCGGATGTAGAGGCCCTTGCCCCTTCAAAGTGGGGGGGGGGGGGGGGAGGCGCTGTCACCACTGGCCGAACCGCCGAGGGTCCCATCTCCGCGGCCAGGAGCGAGGCCATGGGCAGGCCCCCCAGCATCTTGTATCGGACCGAGACCTCACCCGGACGGCTGCAGACGGACCCCAGCGAGAGCAGGGGGTGGCGAAGGACTCGGGGCGTACATCTCTGAGTCAGAGCCCTGGCCCTTCCCTGCCAGCGCGCCGCCAGAGGCACCCACCCCTAGGGGTGTACCCATCTCGCCTGGGGCCGCTGGGGCAGCACCCGGCGCCCTGGTCGACATCGCGGTCAGGTCCTCTGTCGGTGGGGCCGGAGGCGACGTTCGGGCCCTCATAGGACTCCTCTGAACCTGAGGCCTCGCAGGACTCCTTTGCGACCAGGGGTGCGTTGAGGACCCCCCCGGCGGCCGCCTTCCCCCGTTTGTGCGAAGCAGGGGTGGGAAGGGGCACCCGGACTGGAAGCCTCAGTCTAAAGGCCTCAGCAGTGACGTTCCGGGGAGGGCCCTCCCTGATAACATGCACGACCCGCTCGTGCTCATCTCCATAGTACCGCCCGAAGAGGTTCACCGCAACCTCCTGAGCTCGGTCATAGGACCTAACTGTAGAAAGAAAAGTAGGGTAGGGGTTAGAAAACACCCCTCCCCAAAAAGACAAAGCTCGGGGACTCACGGTCTGCCGTCGACATCCGAGGCGGCCGATGCGCCGCTGACATCCCTCTCCCCCAGCAGGTGTGGAAAGGTGCCACCCGCAGGAGGGGCCATCTCCTCAGCGATGTCCCGCATGGACCTCTAGAACTGGGCCTCCGCCATCGCTGTGAGGAGGTCCATCTCTACATTGGCCCACTCGGGGGTGATCGGGCCGCTCGACCAGCAGTACAAGGAAGGCTCGGGAGAATACGTCACCCCTGGGTCGCCCACCCAGAGGTAGAACCACCGCCGGAGCCAGTCTCCCTAGTGTGCACGGGAGGCCAGCAATGGGTACTCGTCCGCGCTGCCCTGCTGACGAGGATTGTTACCCGAGCTAGTTTGGAGTAATGTACATCTGGTTTAAGACAGCTTTGAACCAGACAAGTGTCCGGAGGTCCGTTGCTATGATCTCGGACGGTCTGAGAGGCACGGACACATGGTCGCAGGCTTTGCGCAATCATGAGGCTGCAGACACAGTGCGCGGTCAGGAGGCCGTAGGCGATGCGCGGACAGGAGGTCGCAGATAGTTCGCGGTCGGAAGGTCGTGGACTACTCTCGACCAGGATGACTCGGGATTGTTTAAGCTCTACAACAGGCATATCCCAAGAATCACGAAGATCCTTCCACGTATGAAGACAACTGCCAAGAGGTTAACTCATCCGGTTATACCTTAATTGCACGTGTTAAGCTTGCGTGGGAGTTAAGTGCGGTTATCAAAACTGCACACGAGCAACCGTTCAAAGCCGTTGTGCATTGGCACCCTTTTGACCAATATAAAAGGGTGCGCAAATGTACCAGATGAGAGGAGATCTTCGACGAATTGAAGAGACATCAAGATCTGACAGATCTAACAGATCCCAGAGATCGAACAGATCTGAGAGATCAACATGAACAAGCTTCCATAGGCTAGTTTAGTCATTTTCTAGACAATCATACGGAAAAGATCTTCGCCTGTGATGATCTTTTCCACAACTTTGAACCTTTTTCTCATACATAGTGAAATCACAACAGGACGTAGGGCTATTACTCCCACCATCAAGGGCCTGAACCTATATAAATCTCTCTGTGTTCCAACTGACATTGCTCATCATCCCTTCCCGGAGGGACACCCTGAAAGGCCTCATAACTCACAAATTCTGCATAAGTTCGACTAAGGACTCCGAGTCTGAATCGTTTACAGCTGGCGCCCACCGTGGGGCCTTTCACAAGGCGTTCTTATTTCTATCTGGAGGTTCGGTGAGCCATGTCAGGAGCATATGATTCTGAGAACGACTTTGATCTCAAGGATTATGCCCTCATCCAGATGCCTTCACCTAGTGATCTTGTTCCAATGGAGGAAACCGGAGGCGAAGATGTCCCAGAGGTCGATTCGACCACTCAGGGCATGTCTATCGACCAGGAGATGACCGACGCAGAACCAGAGCCCAATGTGGTTTCTACTGCGTTAGAGGTTGAATCTGGTCCATCGCACGACCCTGCTAAGGGTAAGGGCAATGTCGACCAGGAATTTAGCCCGGGGAGGTTTGATCCTGATAACCTACACCGTCTCTTTGATTTCGAGTCCGACTCGGAACAAACAGAGATATTTTCTCCATCGACGACCTCGCTCCCTAGTCAATTCGCTGCCCTATCGGAAGAAACTCCCGATCAGCGGGCTGCTAGGGAAGAACAGGAACGCAAACAAAAGGAGGATCAAGATCGTGAGCAACAAGATAACGAACTTCGCAGAACAGCCCTAGAGGCTCTTCAAAATGAGCAAGCTCGTTACGACGCTGCTGTGAGTTCCTCCCATCGACCACGTAGTCGCAGACGCGACTAGACACCATCTTTACCCCTAGAACAAGTACCGACGAACGAAGAGACGGTGACACCTGGCGCACCCAGGAGGAGCACGCATGGCCGACTTTCACCAGAATCCTGGCGGAGAGGTTGGATGAGGTCGCATCCGAGGCGACCCCAACAACCTCTTCCCGGTCAGTGACACGTTCCCATGACCGAGAATACTCTAACTTTGGTTCTGGTGGACGGAATCTTCCACCACTAGTGCCATCTCTGTTGAATCTTGAGCCCCGATTAGGATTTTGGTGATTAATGATACCCGTTAGATTTGCGACTAATCTCTATATGTGAGACACAGGTAAATCAAAGGAGAAAGCATCAAGAAAAGACAAAGCAAGGTTATCAAGACTCCGTAAAGCGAAAACGACGAAAATCTCGACAAAAGTACAAATACCTAAACCTAGCGTCTTCTTGTTTTGAAATTTTCTAGGTTAGATGGTCGTACTATTAAGAGGGGTCTTAGCACAAGTATCTTGATCAACCTTGAAGTTTTTAGAAGCATATTTGCATTTGCCTTTGCCCCAAATCAAAAGCTGAGTAAAAAATTCAGAAGTCAGTTTTCGGTTTGTACTGGCCGGACAGTGTCTGATGTGACCGGACAATGTCCGGCCAATACAAACAATCTCAGTACTTTGCAAACACGCGCAACAGAGACAAATCCATTTGTCCGGGACATCTGTCCGGTGAAGGCCGGACATTGTCCGAAGTGACCGGACATTGTCCGGCCAGTACAAATGTTCGCAGCTCAGTGATTTGAGACAAATACACCTGTCCGGAGGATTTGTCCGAAGTGACCGGACATTGTCCGAAGTGACCGGACAATGTCCGGCCAATACAAAATCCTGGCTAGTGTTAGGGCCGTGTTAACAGAGACAAATCTATTTGTCCGGACATTTTGTCCGGACAAATCCTATATGTCCGGCCTATACAAAAATCTGGAGTATATTATGTTGAGTGTTAACAGAGACAAATACATCTGTTCGGACATTTTGTCCGGACAAATGTATCTGTCCGGCGTGTACACTTCATTTTTAACAAGGGTGTTAACAGAGACAAATGCATCTGTCCGGACATTTTGTCCGAACAAATACATCTGTCCGGCCTTCACATTTTGATTCAAACGGCTACTGACACTCGCAATTCACGTGAATAACGGTCAAAACTTTTGTACTGACCGGACATTGTCCGAAGTGGCCGGACAATGTCCGGCCAGTACAATTTTCGTCCAATCTTCTTGATTTCGACTGTTTTTGTTGAGAGTATAAATAGATCACTGTTGTAGATGTCAAGTACACACGAAATACACTTCATAAACCCTGAGCAACAGTGTGCAAGCTCTTACACATCCACTCTCTAGCAATTAGAGTCAAAACTTGAGAATTCTTGAGTGCTAGTTGAGTGAATTTGGTTCCAAGCCTTGTAGCATTTGCATTGTGTTCATCAAGCTTTGAGGTTGATCAAGCAAGGTGCTAGGCTTATTACTCTTGGTGATTGCCGTCACCTAGACGACCCGGGAGGTCCGGCGATCTCTCCATCGACGGTGTGTCGGAGAGGCCCGGCGAGTGGTTGTAAAGGCTTGGAGCTCGCCTATCCGGAGTGGAGAAGGGCTACCTCTAGTGGAATCGAAGCTTAAGCTCAAGTGAAGAGCGCTTCAACGAGGATTAGTGGAAATCGGCAAATTTCCGAGACCTCGGGAAAAACTTGATTTCTTCGGTTATCTCTACTACTTGTTTAATTTCCATTGTGATTGAATTGTTGCTAGTAGTATAATAGAAATTGCTAAATCTGAATTGAATTAGTTTTCCATACCCTTAGAATATTTGTTATTGCAATCTTAGGTTGTTAAACCCTAATTTAGAAGAAAATTTTAAAACCGCCTATTCACCCCCCCCCTCTAGTCGGCATCCTTCGATCAACAGTCTCAACATGACAAAGCCAGACGGGCGGGGAATTCTCGTGATGGGGAACGAATTCCTGTCCGCTCTCGCTTGGGACCACGCGTGGCCTCTCCTTCATGTGATGTCGCCTGAGATCAGGTTGAGAGTCGCAGATCCATCCATGGTCCTTATGTTGGTTGTAAAGCTTTCTCGCCAGGCCTTCCTGCGGTCGTTTGGCCAGACAAGTTTAAACCAGGGGCCATAGAAAGGTTTGACGGAACTTAGAACCCGTCCGATTTCCTTCAAATTTACATCACTGCTATTCAGGCAGCAGGTGGCGATGATCGGGTCATGGCCAACTATTTGCCTACAATCCTCGAGGGACCGGCAAGAACCTGGTTGTTCAATCAGCCTGAGGGTTCGATATATAACTGGGAAATGTGGTGCGATGCCATCCTCAATAATTTCCAAAATTGTTATCAGAAGCCGGGTAAAGAGGATGACCTTCATCGACTACGACAAACATCGATCGAAACTCTTCGTCAGTTTCTCAAGAGATTTGTCGGGGTGAGGAATACCATCCTGAACATATCTGATAACTCTGTTATCAGGGCGTTCAAACACGCCGTTCGATATCGGAGATTCACTGAGGATTTGCTCATCCACCCCCTCGATCAGTGGCCGATCTTTTTGATATGGCTGATCGATATTCTGACGCGGCCGAGGCCGTTGAGTGGAATCAGATGGTGGACAAAGGTAACTTACCGCCTCAACCAGGTCTCAAGGATGTGAAGAGGGAGGATTCGAACAAGAAACCGAAATCTTCATCAGGCGGGAAGTCAAAAAAATCAAATAGGAGTCGATCTGGACAGTACCGAGAGGTCGCAGTCGCAGAGAAGCCTCCATCGACCAAAGGTAACAAACCTTCGTTTAAAAATAAAACTGCTTCTGGTGGTCGCAGTGCCGACCAGCCAGAGAAGTCGACTAACCCGCAGGAAGGCAAGAGATGGTGTCCACTCCACAACTCTACGGGCCACGACCTCAAGAATTGTCGGAGCTCGTTGAAGCAGTTGGATGACTTCTACCAGGGGATCGGACCTATGCCGACCTTGAAACTGAAAGAACAAACTTTGCGGGCTAAGAGACGCCAGCGGGGACGAAGAGATGTCCTATCAGGTACCTCGTAATTATGTTAATGTTATTTTCGGAGGTTCCTCCTCTTTTGTTTCTAAACGGCAATTTAAAGCATTTTATTGGGAGGTGAACCGAATGGAGACTCCCCTTGGTGAACTTCAATACCCCCGTTGGTCGGATACTCCTTTGACGTTTGATCGCTCTGATTGCCCTGTGGGGCTTACTCGACCATTGAGGCTACCTTTGGTCATAACCCCAATTATCAGTAATGCGAGAGTGGAAAGGGTCCTGATTGACGGAGGTAGTTCCTTGGATATTTTGTTGGTCAAGGCACTTGACGAGATGAAAATTCCTCGTTCGAAAATCAAACCCATAATTCATCCGTTTTATGGGATAATTCCTGGTCCCTATATGATGCCATTGGGACAGGTGGGGCTCCCGGTCACACTGGGTGAACCAGATAACTTCCGAATAGAATTAGTTATTTTTGATGTAATTGATTGTGATTCGGCTTATAGCGCAATCTTTGGCAGGCCAACTCTTGCTATGTTCATGATGGCTACGCACTATGCTTACCAGTGCCGCAAGTTGCCTGGCCCCAAGGGTGTTATTTTGGTCCGAGGCAGTCACAACGTGGCATTGACATGTGATCAGTTATCCCTGGAGATGGTAGATCAGCTTCCCCTCCGAGAAGCCCAGATTGCCACAGTGTCCACTGATATGATCAAAGCCACTCCTCGACCAGATGAAACATTAAAACTGGTTCCATTGTACCCAGATGATCCGTCCAAGACAATTCAGGTTGGATCAGGCCTGGATGACAAATAGGAACTCGAGCTCGTTACTTTCCTCCATGCTAACGCAGATGTGTTTGCGTGGAAACCATCCGACATGCCCGGTGTCCCAAGGGAGGTAATTGAGCATGTTGCATCTAGGCCTTTTATGCCTAGCCCTAATTTTGATGAATAATGAAAACAAAGTGTTTCAGATTGATTGTGTTTCTGAGATTTTTTGATACAGAGCTTGTTCGGGAAAACATGCAGAATAATCAAGATGAACTCGACGTAAAATGGAAAAGCACAAGTCGCAAACAACATGGTTGAGACGCATATCAAGAAATGCAAAGGACCTAAGGTAATGAGTTTTTATTTTTTTTTTACCAATCTCGGTGTTTGGAGGTTAATCGGTTAAGGATTTTGTTTTTAGATTTAACCGTACTATAAAGAGGGGTTGCAAAGTCCTCTCTACACTTCCAACATGAACCGAGAAACTTAGGTCATTGCATTGCATCTTTTCGGTTAGATTTGATTTGAATTTGGTTTTGAAAGATTTGGATTTTCAGTTGAGCTTTTGACAATAGAAGTGTTTTTCAAGTTTCTAGAAAGATCTAGGCAGATCTGATTTTTTATTCTGTTGAGAAAAATATATCCCTTAAAATTATCTTTCAAACAAACTATTAAACTCTCAATTTGGACTTCTGGATTTTAAGTTATAATTATTTTTGTTCATGCTGACTGTCAGTTTGGTATGCTAACTGTCAGTTTGAATGTCAATGTTTGTTAACTGATAATTGTCTAGAGAGTGTGTTTTTCGGGCTTAAAATTTTTGTACTAAACTGACTGTCAGTATGCCTATGCTGACTGTCAGTTGGGGTTTCGACCACAGTTGGTTTTATCTGAGTTTCTATTTAAACTGGTCGATGTTTTGTCGAACTGACTGTTAGTTTGCATAACTGATTCTCAGTTTGGGGTTTCAAGTTTCCATATACGACCACAAACGGCTGGTTATTTTTTATCCGTAAATTTTGTCGACCGTTGTGTATGAAACTGACTGTCAGTTTACCTAACTAGCTGTCAGTTTGAGTTGTTGATTTTCAACTCTAGCTCCAACTGTTCTTTTGATCCTTAAGGCTATAAATAGAGGCTTCGAGCTCGCATTTTACACAACAAGTAGCCTCCTCTCATACACATTCTTGCGCTTTAGTTTCTTATACAAAATCTTGATCTTTTGATTAAGTCGAGTGCTTTTCAGATCCATCGAGTGCTTTCTGTTCGCATCTTTTGCATCCTATTAGTTTCTCGGTGATTGTTTGGAGGTCTAGAGAAGACCTTGCTGCCTATTACTCTTAGTAAGCGCCCTCACCTAGACGGTTCGGAGGTGTGGCCGTTGATCTCCTCGTTTGGAGATTGTAGGAGAAACTCGGCGCATTTGTACAAGGCATCGGTGCTCGCCTTTCCGGAGTGGACAAGGAGCAACCAATAGTGGATAATATCCTTCGTGGATATTGAAGCAAGACTCAATTTATTTGAGTGCTTCAACGAGGATTAGGGGAGACTGGGTGAGTCTTCGAGACCTCGGTAAAAATTGTTGTGTTTGTTCTCTCTGACTCTTTATTTCAATATATCAAATTGCCTTTGGTTCTTATCTTTGCAAGATTTGTTTTTAATTGAAAAGTTTTTAAAAGCCTCCTATTCACCCCCCTCTAGTCGGCATCCTTGATCCTACACGTGGTATCAGAGCGAGGTCTCTCGATAAATTAGGCTTTACCGCCTAGAGAGAGGATGACGTCTAACGAGGGCTTTTCTCTAGGTCATACCGGTCGTGCGCCTATCTTTGATGGGACTAACTATCCCTACTAGAAAGTGCGCATGTTGGTATTCCCAGAGGCCATTGATGAGGACATCATACCTTCAGATACGCGCATTGGATCGGCCCTTGAAGGTCCCATAACAAGAGCTCGAGCACGACTACTTCCTCAACAGGTGAACTCGCTCCTAAGTGAATCGCATTATATTTTCGAGGATGGATTGCTATTTAATGATGCTATTATACTTAGGAATCATGGAGAGGATCACCGCAGGCATGGAGACCAGCAAGGAAGCAAAGGAGGCCAACAACCACGTCGAATTTGAGTTGGAGGTGAAGCCCATCCGCAAGGAAGCAAAGGAGGCCAACAACCACATCGAATTTGAGTTGGAGTTGAAGCCCATCCCGTCACCAATTCGAAGTTCGAGTCCACCTCGGAATCCAGGAGCAGTCTGCACTAAAATCGTTTCCCAGGACGCATACGGACTCCGTTTTCGACGGTTTATATACCGTTCGAAAGCTAAGGAGATAAGCTTTCCAATGGAACTGGTCCCACGTCAAAAGTCAACCGGAGCCAATGAGAATCATTGAAACAAGTCAGCATCCAGAATCTGTCAGGGTGCTGCGCCACCGTCTTTGGGCCGTTGGCCCATGTACCTCGTTGGAGCCCATTAGGGCGCATCCAGGGTTCCTTGGCCGACCCTAACACCTTATATTCAGTAGCCGTCATCCGAGTTAGGATTGGGTTTTGCTTAGATTATTCTGTCTTCGAACAGTTTCGCCGCTTGATCGGTTTGTGAGACCCCAACTTGTGAGATTAATCATTCGTATTTGCAATTCAGTTTGCTTTCTGCCGTGTTCTTGCTTGTGTTCTCGATTCGCAGCAGGGATAAGCCTTCTTGGCGAGGTCAATCACGCTCACGTGAGATTGATAACCAACGGAGTAGTGGTGTTGCGATTGCGGGGTTCGGATCGTGCCTGATTTGAAGCCGGATAGTTCTACGTCGAAGCTCCACCAATCGATCTATCACGTACCTTTCAGAAGATCGGGCACCCAGTGTCACACCAAGTGGTATCAGAGCCAGGTTGCCCGTCAGGTATACTTGTATCCCCTTTGTTCATTATTCATCTTTCACCTAGAGTCCAAAAAATTGCCCCACAAAAATATTTGAGTTCGCCGTCATATCCATCGTCCAAGCCACTTTGTGCCCTTCGCGATTTCGTTTTCAGTTTCGCGTTATTGAATTTGTATCCATCGTCATCGTCTTGTTGCTGGTTTAGAGTAAGTTCTTGATCTAGTTTGAGTCTTGCATCTTGATGTCGAGTCTAACGCCATTACGTCGTCGTTGCCGCCGCGTCCAAATCGGGTGTCAATCTGTCAAGTTCGGTATTTTGCTTTTATCTCCATCTTATGAACTCCAAATTGGACAAATTCAGAGTCTAAATTGTAGCTCAGAAAATTCTCTACAACTTTGTCCATTGTGAGAAGTTCTAGAAACGCCGTTTTCAAGTCCAAAATCGCGTTAGAAGTGAATCTGTTCGATTTCGGATTTCCTACACAGACTGTATTGCGGGGCCCATATCTGCTAGATCCGTTATCCAAAATTGGTGTTCCATATATGCAAATTGATCAGCACGAAACGATCTACAACTTTGCTGTTATACATTTTAGCGTTTGAGGCCTCCCAAAAAATCCGAAGACAGCATAGGAAGTTTCTGCATAGTAGATCTGTTTTTCCAGCGAGAGAAAATTGAGTGTTTGTGTATATATCTTGTAATCTCTCATATGCGGCACTATTGATATTTAAAAAAAAAGGTGAAAAAGGCAAGTGCAAAAAAAAAAAGCCGCACAAAGATAAAAAAAAAAAAGAAAAAAAAGCAAGGAAAAAAAAAGAAATAAAAAAAATCAAAAGTGCTTGCATCCTTTGTATCGATAATGTTACGTCATTCGTTTTGCTTGCTTGAACTAGGTCTGAGAACGAGTTTAAGCCAGCAACTTTGACAAGTACTTTGGATATTTATTCAGCTTTGCTATTCTGATTTCGATGATTGCATATTCCTTGCTACTAAATATTGCATATCCAAGCTCCACATACTTCTTATCAGGTACGGATTGGGTCTTGCAATCGCTTCACATACTGTTGGTATACCTCTGAGTTGTGCTACCTGTCGCCTTGGTAAGAACCTAGTAAGAACTTGGTAAGACGCAGGAGAGTGTGTGATCCCACTTCCCCATAACCTAGTAGTTGCTAGGGATAATACTTTCTGTTATCTTTTGTTGTCTTGCTCACAATGACAGAAAGTTCCAACGGGAAGGACAGGGTTTCTACTGAGGACTGTGTGCTGCACAGCGAGCTTAGGGACTTGTTGGGCGGTTTGGAGGAGAGGCTGGCCAAGATGCTCAGTGAACATGCCACGACTTCACAGCATCAGCTTGAGGGCCTCGACAGACGCGTGTCCACCCTTGCTGGACGAATTGAAGCTTTGGAGCCACAACAGCCACCCCTCCATGATGATGACCAAGACGTTGAATATGGCGACAATGGAGAGGTGAACCAACGGACGACACAAGAGGCACGACTACGTCAACGCCTTCGTTGCAATCAGCACGGTATGGGAGGTAATCACAACCACTATCATGGTCGTGTCGATGATGATCCTTTTGCTAAGGTGAAATTTTCCATCCCTCCTTTTCATGGTGCCTATGATGCTGAGGTTTACTTAGATTGGGAGATGACTGTTGAGCAAAAGTTTAATTCTCACTTAGTTCCTGAGCAACATCGAGTTAGGCAAGCCACTAGTGAATTTAAAGACTTTGCTATCATCTGGTGGAATGAACTTGCTACCCTCCGCTTACAACCTGACACATGGGCTAGGTTAAAAGAAGCTATGCGTGAACGTTTTGTTCCTCCTTCCTACCAATGTGATTTGCGTAAGAAATTGCAGCGCTTAGAGCAGGGTAATATGTCTGTCCAGGAATATTACGCTGAGCTACAAAAGGGCATGATACGTTGTGGGGTACAAGAGGAAACCGAAGATAAAATTTGTCGGTTTTATGGGGGGTTGAGGCGTGAAATTCAGGATATTGTTGACTACAAAGAATATACTACTGTCAATCGTTTGTTCCAGCTTGCTATGTTGGCAGAAAAAGAATTGCAGGGACGACATTTAGCGGACCGGAGACAGTGGAACAACTTCTCCAACAACTTTGTTCCTTGGACTACGCAATCCGGTCGCGACAACCAAACTGTGCAGCCACCTGTCCCTTCCAAGAGCGCCTCACGTCCAGCACCATCTTCATCACCTTCGCGACCTCCTGAGGTACGCAAATCTGTGACTTTGCAGGCACCGGCAGCGAGCTCCGTTTCGGTGGCTTCCACGGGACGTTCTACAGGGATCGTGTGCCATCGCTGCAAGGGCATGGGTCATGTACAGAAAGATTGTCCTAGCAAAAGGGCATATATTGCTACGGCTGATGGCGGGTATGTTAGTTCTTCTGATGTTGAAGATGAATATTCCCTCACCACTAATGTTGCAGGCGAAGAAGAGGACGAGGAGTGCAGTGATGAGGAGGTACTTGGCACCGCAGCAACGGAGACCTACAGAACCATCATTGTGCAGCGCTCGATGAGTGCCCAAGTTGAGACGGATGACAAGTTGCAGCGTCACAACTTGTTCAACATGTTCCTCATCGTCAAGGACTGCCACGTCTGCACCATCATTGATGGCGGCAGCTGCAACAATTTGGTGAACACCGACTTGGTCCAAAAGCTTGGCTTGACCACGAGAGCACGCCCCCATCCCTACCACATTCAGTGGTTCAACAACAGCGGCAAGATCAAGGTAACTCAAACAGCAAGAGTGCATTTTTCTATTGGCTCCTACCATGATTTTGCTGATTTCGATGTCGTACCTATGGATGCTTGTGCCCTTTTGTTGGGGCGTCCTTGGGAGTTTGATACTGATGCAACTCACCATGGTCGAGCTAATAAGTACACTCTTATCCATAAGGGAAAGAAACTTACGTTGCTTCCTATGTCCCCGGCTGAAATTGTGCAATATGAAAAGGATAGGACGCGTAATGATAAGCAAAAGAACATGTTACAATCTGAAAATCAGCAAGTAATTAAATTGAAAACTCCTACTTTGCTTGCAAATAAAATTGATCTTGCTGAAATTGATGAGCCTAATGGGATATGCTATGCTTTGGCTTGCAAAAAGGCATTGTTTTCGCTTGAGGACATGTCTTTTTCGGTGCCCCCCGTTGTTGCTAACCTTTTGCAGGAGTACAAGGATGTGTTTCCCTCTGAGCTTATAGCTGATTTATTTTTTAGAGAAATCGTTCGCTTGCATGGTGTGCCTATTACTATTGTTTCAGATCGTGATGCGAAATTTTTGAGCCACTTTTGGAGATCGCTTTGGAACAAATTGGGGACAAAGTTGCTGTTTTCTACTACATGTCATCCCCAAACTGACGGACAGACAGAGGTCGTTGATAGAACTTTATCAACCATGTTGCGAGTTGTCCTAAAGAAGAATTTGAAGATGTGGGAAGAGTGTCTACCGCATGTTGAGTTTGCTTACAATAGAGCGGTTCACTCCAGCACCAAGGTAAGTCCTTTTCAGGTAGTATATGGTTTTACTCCTCGTGCTCCAATTGATCTTTTGCCTTTACCTGCCGATGAGAGAGTTAATTGTGATGCTCAACAATGTGCTGAATTTATTCTTAAGACGCATGCTGCAACTAAGGAAAATATTGAGAGGATGACTGAAAAATATAGGATTGCTGGTAGTAAAGGTAGAAAGGACGTAAAACTTGACCCATGTGATTTAGTGTGGTTGCATTTGAGAAAGGATAGATTTCCAGAATTGCGCAAGTCTAAGTTAATGCCACGTGCTGATGGTCCTTTTAAAATTCTTGCAAAGATAAATGACAATGCATATAAGTTAGACCTGCCTGCAGATTTTGGTGTTAGTCCCACATTTAACATTGCAGATTTGCGGCCATACATGGGAGAAGAAAGTGAGCTTGAGTCGAGGACGACTCAAATTCAAGAAGGGGAGTCTGATGAGGACATCATACCTTCAGATACGCGCATTGAACCGGCCCTTGAAGGTCCCATAACAAGAGCTCGAGCATGACTACTTCCTCAACAGGTGAACTCGCTCCTAAGTGAATCGCATTGTATTTTCGAGGATGGATTGCTATTTAATGATGCTATTATACTTAGGAATCATGGAGAGGATCACCACAGGCATGGAGACCAGCAAGGAAGCAAAGGAGGCCAACAACCACGTCGAATTCGAGTTGGAGGTGAAGCCCATCTGCAAGGAAGCAAAGGAGGCCAACAACCACGTCGAATTTGAGTTGGAGTTGAAGCCCATCCCGTCACCAATTCGAAGTTCGAGTCCACCTCGGAATCCAGGAGCAGTCTGCACTAAAATCATCGCCCAGGACGCATACAGACTCCGTTTTCGACGGTTTATATACCGTTGGAAAGCTAAGGAGATAAGCTTTCCAATGGAACTGGTCCCACGTCAAAATTCCAGCGGAGCCAATGGGAATCATCGAAACAAGTCAGTGTCCAGAATCTGTCAGGGTGCTGCGCCACCGTCTTTGGGCCGTTGGCCCATGTACCTCGTTGGAGCCCATTAGGGCACATCCAGGGTTCCTTGGCCGACCCTAACACCTTATATTCAGTAGCCATCATCCGAGTTAGGATTGGGTTTTGCTTAGATTATTCTGTCTTCGAACAGTTTCGCCGCTTGATCGGTTTGTGAGACCCCAACTTGTGAGATTAATCATTCGTATTTGCAATTCAGTTTGCTTTCTTCCGTGTTCTTGCTTGTGTTCTCGATTCGTAGCAGGGATAAGCCTTCTTGGCGAGGTCAATCACGCTCACGCGAGATTGATAACCAACGGAGTAGTGGTGTTGCGATTGCGGGGTTCAGATTGTGCCTGATTTGAAGCCGGATCATTCTACGTCGAAGCTCCACCAATCGATCGATCTATCACGTACCTTTCGGAAGATCGGGCACCCAGTGTCACATCAGCCATGGGGCTTGATGTATGGGATATCGTTAGACTTGGTTTTACTCCTCCGGATGATCCGGCAAGTCACTCCGATGATGACAAGAGAAAACTACATTTAATTGCCCGTGCAAAAAATGCACTCTTTGCTGGTTTGTCTCTAAATGAGTTCAACCGTGTAAGCAATCTCACGACTGCTCACAAGGTTTGGACCACCCTTGGAGAAATCTACGAGGGTACGACTAAAGTCAAAGAGGCAAAGCTGCTGATGTTGAGGCAAAGATACGAGACATTCACTATGTCGTCAATTGAGTCCGTGGACTCCATGTTCACTCGGTTAAACAATATTGTGAATGAACTCATGGGTCTCGATATTGTTTTTACTGACCTCGACATTGTAAGAAAGATGGTCAGGGTGCTTCCAGAAAGCTTTGACACTCTGGTCACGGTGCTCACAAACTCCGACTTGTCGACCACAACATCGACAGATCTCTATGGGAACCTCATTACCCATGAGATGCATCGAAAGGAGAAAAAGGAAGCAACCAAACCCTCGGAGATGAAGAAGAAAGTGTTGGCTTTCAAAGCCGGCACCAAGAATGATCCAAGCGATGGCTCCTCCGATGAAGATCTAGCACTCATGGTAAAGAACACACAAAACTTCTTCGCAGGTTACACAAGAAGGGTGTCAACATCGACACTTGACCAAAGGGGCCGAAGCAAACAAACTTCAAGGACATCATATGTTACAGATGTCACGAAAAGGGACATATATGATCAAGATGTCCCAACAAGAACAGGACTTCGAACGACAAGAAGAAATTCTTCAATAAGAGAAATGAAGCAACAAAAGAAGCCTTCTTTGTAGAATGGATGTCAGGAGGTGAGAGCTCCGACTCTGACTCTGACGACGAAAGAAGCTGCTCCAAGAAGATGGCCGGATTAGCTCTCGGCAACATCAACACTTCGACTAGTTCATCCCTTTGTCTTATGGCTAAAGGCGATGAAAAGGTACATTCTTCTGATCCTTCATATGATGAACTAGTTGAAATGATCACCAAACTAAATGAAGTTTACAGAGCTACTAATAAGAAGTATAAAGCGCTTAAGGAAGAACATTCTTCTCTACGCACTCAATACTCTGAATTAAAAGAATCATATGAAAGGATGCTCATCAAGGATATTACAAATAATCCACCTAAAGTAGATGCATCCATCTCATGTGATTTAGATACTCCTTCTAGTAGTCATCATATACCATGTCCTTCAAATGATACTATCTTAAATGAGAATAATGAACTTAGGCACAAGTTGAAAAACTTGGAAAAGATTTAGAAAACTGCTACAAAGGAAAAGTATCTCTTGATCTAATCCTTAGCAAACAAAAATGATGATTCAGAAAAGAGGGTCTTGGATACTTTCCGAAGAAAGGAAAGAAACCAAGTACTAAAACTATTTTTGTAAAAGCATGCAACTCATTTTGCTTTAAATGCCATGAAACTGGTCATTCGCATGAAGCATGTCCTGTAATGACTCCAAATTATTTTGATATTTGCTACATGCTTCAAAAGTCGAAGAGAGGATATGCTATAGCAAAGTAGGTTGGTGCACCCATGTTAAATAAAAAGAAGAAATCAATTTGGGTGCCCAAAGCTTTGATTGCTAACATTGAAGGACCCAAAAAGGTTTGGGTACCTAAAAAGACTTGATTCTTTTTGTTTATGCAGGTGAACTACAAGACCGGCGGGAAGCATTGGGTGCTTGATAGTGGATGCTCCGAACATATGACCGGCAACAAGAAATTGTTCACCTCGATAGAAGACAACTCAAGCGAGAATCAAAAGATAACCTTTGGCGACAATCATCAAGGAAATGTGGTAGGCTTGGGTAAAATTGCTATTTCAAACGATCTCTCAATTTCAAATGTCCTGTTGGTTGAATCTCTGAATTTTAATTTACTTTCCATTGCACAAATGTGCGATCTTGGATTTCGTTGCACATTTTATCCCAAAGAAGTTTTAGTTGAAAGTTTAAAGGATAATTCCTTGATTTTTAAAGGCTTTTGTTTTGGAAATCTTTATTTGGTTGACTTTCTCTCTAAAGATGCATCTCTTTCAACATGCCTTGTCTCTCAAACCTCAAAGGGTTGGTTATGGCATAGGAGACTCCCACATGTTGGAATGCATCAATTGAAAAAGCTTTTAAAACGAGATTTGGTTATTGGCTTAAAGGATGTGAATTTTGAAAAGGATAAACCTTGTGGTGCCTGTCAAGCTGGCAAGCAAGTAGCTACTTCACATCCGATTAAACGTGTTCGTTCGACTTGCAAACCTTTGGAACTATTGCATATGGACTTATTTGGACATTCTGAGTTCCAAAGTATCGAGGGTAGCAATTATTTTTTTGTGATTGTTGATGATTTTACTTGATATACTTGGGTTTTCTTTATTTCTCAAAAATCTGAAACCCCCGATGTTTTCAAAAGTTTTGCAAAACGTGTTTCCACTAAATTCGAACTTTCCATCAAGAAAATCCGTAGTGATCATGGTGGAGAGTTTGTTAATTCGACTTTGGTTGATTTTTTTGATTCACTAGGAATTAAACACGAATTTTCAACTTCTTACACTCCACAGCAAAATGGAGTAGTAGAAAGGAAAAATCGAACACTAATAGAAATGGCAAGAACAATGCTAAGTGAGTACGATACTCCTACTCGCTTTTGGGCCGAAGCCGTGCATACAGCTTGCTATGCTATTAACCGTCTTTATTTGCATCATCTTCTAAATTTAACTCCTTATGAACTTCTTATTGGGCGTAAGCCAAACATTTCTTATTTTTGAGTTTTTGGATGCAAATGCTACATTCTTAAGAAAAGAAATTTTGGTGGTAAGTTTCAAAGAAGGGTAGATGAAGGCTTTTTAGTTGGATACTCCACTACTAGCAAAGCATATCGCTTTTTTAACAAAAATATTGGTTGTATTGAAGAATCATGCGATATAGAATTCGATGAAACTAATGGTCCTCAAAAGGAGCAAGTATCTTGTGAAGCTTCAGGTGAAGATCTCCAAGAAGCAGTGAAGAACATTACATTTGGAGACATCTAGCCAAGAGAAGATGATCAAGAAGTTGATGAGATCATTGAGAATGATGATCAAAATGCATCATCATCTCATGTTGATCCTCCAGAACCAAGTCAAGAAGAAGCAGCACAAGAAGAAGCACCAATGCAACATCAAACGATCACCAAGGATCACCCTCTAGACCAAATATTGGGTGACGTCAGTAAGGGTGTTCAAACTCACTCTCGTATTGCTGCATTTTGTTAACATCATTCGTTTGTGTCTTCTTTAGAACCTAAACATGTAGATGACTCTTAGTGATCCTGATTGGGTTAATTCTATGCATGAGGAACTTAATAATTTTTCTAGAAATGAAGTTTGGACCTTAGTAGAAAGACCCAAAGATCATAATGTAATTGGAACAAAATGGGTTTTCAGAAATAAGCAAGATGAAAATGGTGTAGTAATTAGAAATAAAGCTCGTCTTATTGCACAAGGTTTCACTCAAGTCGAAGGTTTAGACTTTGGTGAAACTTTTGCACCTGTAGCAAGACTTGAAGTTATTCGTATTCTTCTTGTTTATGCATCATGTTTCAATATCAAATTATTTCAAATGCATGTAAAAAGTGCATTTTTGAATGGTGAAATTTCTGAACTTGTTTTTGTTGAACAACCTCCTGGTTTTGAAGATCCAAAATTTCCAAACCATGTGTTTAAATTATCTAAAGCTCTCTATGGTCTCAAGCAAGCTCCTCGAGCTTGGTATGAACGACTTAGAGACTTTCTTTTATCAAAAGGTTTTAAAATTGGGAAGGTTGATACAACTATGTTTACTAAGAAAATTGAAAAAGACTTGTTCATTTGTCAGATTTATGTTGATGACATCATTTTTGGATCTACTAATGAACATTTTTGTCATGAGTTTGGAGAGATGATGTCTAGGGAATTCGAGATGTCCATGGTCGGTGAGCTGAGCCTCTTCCTTGGACTTCAAATCAAGCAACTCAAGAACGGTACGTTCGTGAGTCAAATGAAGTACGCGAAGGACCTGCTCAAGCGCTTTGGGATGGAAGACGCTAAGGCAATCAAAACCCCCATGGCGACAAATGGACATCTGGATATGGACAAAAGCGGAAAATCAGTCAATTCTAAACTCTATAGGTCTATGATTGGTAGTTTATTGTATCTCACTGCATCTAGGCCTGATATCATGTTTAGTGTGCGCTTATGTGCTAGATTTTAGTCAGATCCTAAGGAATGTCATTTAATTGCTCTTAAAAGAATCCTTAGGTATTCAAAATGCTATCCCAGTTTAGGTCTTTGGTATCCAAAAGATGCAAATTTTGAATTAATTGGATATTCAGATTCTGATTATGCTAGGTGCAAGATTGATCGAAAAAGCACATCTGGTATTATCAGCTGTTGGGGAGATCATTAGTATCATGGTCATCTAGGAAATAGAACTCTGTAGCTCTCTCTCCACAGCTGAAGCTGAATATGTGTCTGCAGGCAGTTGTTGTGCTCAATTATTATGGATGAAGCAGACATTTTTGGATTATGGGATTAAATTTGAAAAAGTGCCACTCTTGTGTGATAATGAAAGTGCCATTAAAATTCCAAATAATCCTGTTCAGCATTCTAGAACTAAGCATATTGAAATACGGCACCACTTTATTAGAGATCATGTGGCAAAAGGAGATATTGATGTGAGCTATGTTAGAACAGATTTGCAACTAGCAGATATTTTCACCAAACCCTTAGATGAATCAAGATTTTACTTTCTAAGAGGTGAACTGAACATTATTGATATATCTAATGCTAGTTGATGTGCTATCTGTGTTAAAAATATATTTTAAATATAATTTTATTCCCTCTCTGGTCAAATCTGTTTCTGGTCGAAATTGACCAAACTGACAGTCAGTTCCACAAACTGACTGTCAGTTCAATGCTTAAGAGCCTGTTCTTAGCCTCTGGTCGAAGTCGTTGACCATGCTGACAGTCAGTTTCACAAACTGACTGCAGTTATGTGCAATTGGCTTTGGTCGTAGCTCCTGGTTGTTTTTGTGACTCAAACTGACTGTCAGTTTCAAAACTCAATTCTGAAACTGACTGTCAGTGTTACACACTGATTGTCAGTTCCAGATCTCTGGGTTTTAAACTGACTGTCAGTATATCTAACTGACTGTCAGTTGGGGTCCCCTGAACCCCAAAACCCTCGTCTCTGTTTTTGCCTCTTCACCTTCTCTTCTCCGCTGTTGCCTCCTCTGGCGCCTCCTTGCCATTGCATTTTGCGCCACAACCTCGCCGTACCGCCCACCGCCTCCTTGCGCCACTGCACCTCTCCACACCACCATTAAACCGCCGTGCACTGACATTTTTGTTGTGCCTCCACCTCCACCGCTTCTTGCCGCCACCATGTTGACCCGCACCTCGTCGCCTCCATTGCCGTGCCGTGGCTCACCGCAGTTGAGCTGCATCCGTGCCTCCTCGCCGTGTTCCTTGCTCGTTGGCCCTGATCTCTACCGTCGTTTCATCGAAAATTGATCCCCTCTTTGGTTCCTCTGTTCAGCTCTGTTCAAGTCATTTCTCCCTCTCTGTTTTCTTTTCGCCATGTCTGATCAGCCGGGACCTTCTCGTCGTGTTGCCCGATGGAAGAACACGGCAAACAGCCAGCGTTCATCGGGTCGGCCAACCGAGTCCCGCTCCTCACCTGAGCGCGTGCCCGTGGATTACTCTCAGTGGCACGTGAGTCACCTCCGCACGCTCCGCTCCACCAACCCCTATATCTCGCCGCGTCCCACTGGTCACGATGCGTGTGACGTCCTTACCTTTTACACAAACCTTCATCTAGACCTGTTCACCAGTGTCTACAGACGTGTCCCCATTTTCGCCCACCACTCTCTGTCTTGGCAGACGATCACCTCTCGCACAGGCATCATCTCCCTGGCAGACTCTTTTGCTTCCATCGGGATCCGCGACCTTGTCGCCGATTCCTCTCTCCATTGGGCCGATGCGCCCATCCGCTAGTTCTAATCCACAGTCTTTATCTCTCCCCAGCGCGACTTCATCACCTTCATGACGGGCCTCCAGGTTCACACCGTCACGAAGGAGCAGATTGAGTTTGCGCTTGGACTGTTTCGTCCCGCATCTGGGCGCCAGCTCCACACCCTTCCAGACTTCGAGCATCGGGAGGTGGCCATGCTTTATTCCGGCCCCTTCCAACTCCGTCACATTGCTGGCCTATGCCGGGATGTTGACTTGGCTCTGTGGATTCTTCGCCTCACTCTAGTCCCTATGTCCAGCGACAGGGCTAGAGTCACTTATCTGGCCCTCCATGTGCTTATTTCCATCTTTCAGGAGGAGCCGTTCGATGTTGCTGATCTCATCATCAGTGAGATTCAGCACATTCTTCTCTCTCAGCGCCGTCAGCTGATATACGCTCCGTATATCATGGCTGTGCTTCTGCATATTAGGGCCGTCGACACTGAGCTCCCGCGGCCCCATCATCCCCTTCTCTTCTATCCTCCTGGCCAGACAGACCGTCACCTTGGTGCTCGGCCTGCGGCTG
This sequence comes from Pharus latifolius, assembly GCA_019359835.1. Classification (NCBI taxonomy): domain Eukaryota; kingdom Viridiplantae; phylum Streptophyta; class Magnoliopsida; order Poales; family Poaceae; genus Pharus; species Pharus latifolius. Next base: position 25,303,778 of record CM033328.1, on the reverse strand, counting down.
CTGCGGACCCTGATTCTCCCGCACTGATGATGATGCTGTGGGAGAGTCAGAAGACGAGACTCCAGTTCAGGAGTTTGATCCAGCACCAGCTACGGAGACAGGCATCGGCTCTTCCTCGGTGTCTTCTTCTCAGCTCCAGCAGATCATCCAGACTTAGCAGCAGATCCTGCGTACTCAGCAGGAGACCATCAGATGCTACTTCAACTGGTTGCTCAGCAGGAGGAGATTCTGCGGTGCCTACCCTCTTCTGCTTCACCGGACCCTCACAAGAGGGCCCGTCCTGCATCCTCTTCATCTGATACAGCTACAAGCACAGCGGCTCCAGCTCCTGTGGCATAAGCTCCAGCTCCTGTTGCTCCAGTAGCACCAGCTTCTCCAGCTCCAGACGCTACTCCTCCGTTGTCTCCTGCCGTCAACCCGACTGGATCTCCTGCAGGCTCCGGAGATACAGCCGTCTTAGGGCTATCTTCAGATGATGAGCATTAGCCTCTACTTTCTTGTATTAGCTCCCTTTTTGTGCTTGATGCCAAAGGGGGAGAAGTATTTTATATATTTCACTCTGGATGTATGACTTTTTATGATTATGTTGGATGATTTGGATGATCGTTACATATATGATCTTTTGTCATACACTATGGATATACTATGGCTGTGATTTCTTAGTGTTTTTTCTTACATGGTGTTTTATGATGCTCTGATATGATGATGTGTATATGTGTTTCATCTGATGCTCTGATATATATGTGTTGGTTTTTGCTCTGATACATTTTGATATGATGAGATGCATATACTCAGGGGGAGTTATTTCATTTATTATTTTTTTATCGAACACTAGTGTCATCAATCATAAAAAAGTTGGAGATTCTTTCATCTAGGCCTTTTATGCCTAACCCTAATTTTGATGATTAATGAAAACAAAGTGTTTCAGACTGATTGTGTTTCTGAGATTTTTTGATATAGAGCTTGTTCGGGAAAACATGCAAAATGATCAAGATGAACCCGACGTAAAATGGAAAAGCACAAGTCACAAACAACATGGTCGAGACGCATATCAAGAAATGCAAAGGACCTAAGGTAATGAGTTTTAATTTTTTTACCGATCTCGATGTTTGGAGGTTGATCGGTTAAGGATTTTGTTTTTAGATTTAACCGTACTATAAAGAGGGGTGGCAAAGTCCTCTCTACACTTCCAACATGAACCAAGAAACATAGGTCATTGCATTGCATCTTTTCAGTTGGATTTGATTTGAATTTGGTTTTGAAAGATTTGGATTTTCAGTTGAGCTTTTGACAATAGAAGAGTGTTTCAAGTTTCTATAAAGATCTAAGCAGATCTGATTTTTGCTTCTGTTGATAAAAATGTAGCCCTTAAAATTATCTTTCAAACGAACTATTAAACTCTCAATTTGGACTTCTGGATTTAAAGTTATAGCTGTTTTTGTTCATGATAACTGTCAGTTTGGTATGCTGACTGTCAGTTTGAATATCAGTGTGTGTTAACTGACAATTGTCTAGAGAGTGTGTTTTTCGGGCTTAAAATTTTTGTACTAAACTGACTGTCAGTATGCGCATGCTGACTGTCAGTTGGGGTTTCGACCACAGTTGGTTTTATCTGAGTTTCTATTTAAATTGGTTGATGTTTTGGTCGAACTGACTGTCAGTTTGCATAACTGACTGTCAGTTTGGGGTTTCATGTTTCCACATACGACCACAAACGGCTAGCTATTTTTTATCCGTAAATTTTGTCGGCCGTTGTGTATGAAACTGACTGTCATTTTGAGTTGCTGATTTTCAACCCTAGCTCCAACGGTTCTTTTGATCCTTGAGGCTATAAATAGAGGCTTTGAGCTCGTATTTTACACAACAAGCAGCCTCCTCTCATACACATTCTTGAGCTTTAGTTTCTTATACAAAATCTTGATCTTTTGATTTAGTCGAGTGCTTTTCAGATCCACCAAGTGCTTTTTGTTCGTATCTTTTACATCCTATTAGTTTCTCGGTGATTGTTTGGAGGTCTAGAGAAGACCTTGCTGCCTAATACTCTTGGTGACCGGCCTCACCTAGACAGTTCGGAGGCGTGGTCGTTGATCTCTCCGTTCGGAGATTGTAGGAGAGACTCGGCGCATTTGTACAAGGCATCAGTGCTTGCCTTTCTGGAGTGGACAAGGAGCAACCAATAGTGGATAATATCCTTCGTGGATATTGAAGCAAGACTTAATTTATTTGAGTGCTTCAACGAGGATTAGGGGAGACTGGGCGAGTCTCCGAGACCTCAGTAAAAATTGTTGTGTTCGTTCTCTCTGACTCTTTATTTCAATATATCAAATTGCCTTTGGTTCTTATCTTTGCAACATTTGTTTTTAATTGAAAAGTTTTTAAAAGCCTCCTATTCACCCCCCCACTCTACTCGGCATCCTTGATCATACAGAGCACAGGTTAGCAATTCGACCTGGACAGCGACCAATAAAGCAGAAGCTCAGGCATTTTGTTGTTGATCGGCAGGAAGCCATCCGAGTGGAGTTAGATAAACTCTAAATGGCTGGATTTATTTGAGAAGTCGATCATCCGAAATGGCTTGCAAATTTGGTCATGGTCCGCAGGTGTAATGGCAAGTGGCGCATGTGTGTCGACTACACCAGCCTAAATAGTGGCTGTCTGAAGGATGACTTTCCTTTCCCCGCATCGACCAGCTGGTCGATTCTACCGCGGGTTGAGAACTGATGAGTTTCCAGGACGCTTACTCAGGATATCATCAAATTAGCATGGCAGAAGAAGACGAAGAGAAGACTGCCTTCATTACACCATTCGGCACCTACTGCTATGTTAGAATGCCGTTTGGTCTCAAGAACGTTGGTTCCACGTACCAGCACTTGATGCAAAAGACCTTTCTTTCCCAGATGGGGCGTAATCTTGAAGCTTATGTAGACGACCTGGTTGTAAAAAGTTTAAAAAGTTCGTCTCATTTAGACGATCTTACTGAAACCTTCTGTAATTTGAATCGATATGAAATAAAGTTAAACCCGAGAAATGTTCTTTCGGGGTTTCATCTGGAAAACTTCTTGGTTTTCTTGTTCGTTCCAGAGGAATTGAGGTTAATCCTAAAAAAATCCGGGCTATCAAACAAATGAGGTCTCCCTCGACCATCAGAGATGTTCAGCGCCTAGCAGGTCGCATGGCGGCATTGAGCCGGTTCATCCCGCGACTAGGCGAAAAGGGACTACCTTTCTTCAAAGCCCTGCGCAAACACCATAATTTTACTTGGTCCGATGAGGCCAAGAAAGCATTCCAGGAGGTCAAAGCATATTTATCTAGTCCGCCGGTCTTGGTTTCTCACAATAAAGAGGAGCCATTGCTCATTTACTTGGCGGCCACACCTTACGCGGTCAGCGCTGTCTTGATCGCAAGCAAAGAATGTGTGCACAAACCCGTCTACTATGTAAGAGAAGTACTTCATAGTCCTAATGAGCGATACCGTGAGGTCCAAAAGATACTTTACGCACTACTAATGGCTTCCCGTAAGCTACAACATTACTTCCAAGCACATAAGATCACAGTGCCCTCATCTTTTCTACTGGGGGACATTGTCCGCAATCCGGACAAATCTGGTCGGATCGCCAAATGGGCTGTCGAACTCGGAGCTTTCGACATCCATTTCATGCCCCGCACTGCGGTCAAGTCTCAGGTCCTGGCCGACTTCGTGGTCGAATGGACTAATCCTGAGCCGCCCGTGCAGGCATCCGAAGATTTGGAACGCCCCGATCACTGGACAATGTACTTTGACGGCTCTCGTAGTTTTCAACACTCGGGGGCTGGAGTGGTCTTAGTTATGCCTCAGGGCGAACAACTGAAGTATGTCATTCAACTACACTTTGTTGTGACCAACAACGTAGCCGAGTATGAAGGTCTTATTGCAGGGCTCTGGGCAGCAAAATCCCTCGGAGTCCGTCGATTAGTGGTGAGGGGAGACTCACAGCTGGTCGTAAACCAGGTAAACAAGGAGTACAGCACCTCTGATGAGACAATGGCTCATTACCAGGGGGAAGTGAGGAGATTGGAAAAACACTTCAGTCATTTCGAAGTCCAATACATCTCGTGAAAGGACAACATTCTCGCAGACCAATTATCCAAAATTGGGTCCTCACGCACATCCGCTCCGGCAGGAGTGTTCGTCGAAAACTTGGAACATCCCTCGATCATGACTACGGTCGAGGATGATCTGGTAACAATCTGCGTTATCAACTTCGGACAGGAACGAGATTGGACCCGTCCACTGAGGGTCTATCTCGAACGAGGGACCTTGCCTGACGACGAAACCGAGAGCGATCGGTTAGTTCGAAAAGCGCATCTATACAAACTTATAGATGGAGTTTTGTATAGAAAGGGTACTCAAGGAGTTTTCATGAGCTGTGTCTCAAGAGGAAGGTAAATCCTTCTTGAAAGAAATTCATGATGGTATATGAGGTGCGCACGCGTCATTTCGTACACTGGTCGAAAAAGCTTTCCGACCAGGATTTTACTGGCCTTCTGCACTTGATGATGCCAAGAACATGGTCAAGACATGTCCTCAGTGTCAATTTCATGCGAGACAGGTTCATCAGCCTGCCTACGCTTTACAAACTATCCCTCTGTCATGGCCCTTCGCGGTCTGGGCGATGGATATTGTTGGTCCTATGCCACAAGCGATCAATGGATACAAGTTCTTATTCGTAGCTATTGACACGTTTACAAAGTGGATTGATGCCGAACCAGAACACAATATTACTGCGACTGTTGCACAAAAGTTCTTTCATAAGAACATTGTGACTCGATTCGGTGTTCCAAATCGTCTCATCACTGATAATGGTTCCCAATTCGCTAGCGGTCTCTTTTTGGACTATTGCGACACCATTGGAACCAAGGTGTACTTTGCTTCTATAGCTCATCCACAGAGCAATGGTGCCGTCGAACGTGCCAATGGGCAAATATTGCAGGGTATCAAAAAGCGCATTTTTGATTGCCTTAAGACACACTCGGGGGCTTGGGTAGACGAGCTCTATATCGTTCTATGGGCACTACGCACTACTTCTAGTCGAGCCACCGATGAGACACCTTTCCATCTGCTATATGGAGCTGAGGCTGTGTTACCTATGGAAATTAGTATTGGTTTTGTCTGAATAGATCAATTCAAACAAGGTGATCATAACAGACAACGATTACAAGATCTAATTCTCCTAGAAGAAAAGCGTGATCGAGCTCTGGTCAAGTCTGTGCTGTATTTGCAAGCTTTTTGCAAATACCATAACAAAAGGGTGCGACCACGTAGTCTTCAGGTGGGCGATCTGGTTTTACGTAAAATACAAAACCAATCTAATCGCAACAAGTTCTCCCCACAATGGGAAGGCCCCTACACTGTTGTCTTGGTGCCGCGACCGGGATTAGCTCGGTTAGCAATGGAGGATGGACAGATCTTATCCATTACATGGAACATCGATCAACTACGCAAGTTCTACGTGTAAGTTTCCCATCCCTTTTCCTTTTCAATTAGCATGATTTAACAAAATCAGCACTTTTGGTTGTTTCATGTGACAATTATTCTTTGTGCCCGTATGTTACGAGTCTGACTCGAGGGCTGGTCACCGATGATTGTGACACTATAATACCCTGATCGGATTCGCTGGCCGATCACGTGATCACTTCCAGACAGGACACCCCTCAATAAGCCGTTTCTCAACGCACACGGGGCTTGCTTGCATGTCCTTGGTCATCAGAGTGGCTGCCGGTTTGCAATAAGGTCGGGTGTTGTATCGAACATGATTGTCGATCTGGTCGGATATTCCTAGTCATCGTTACACCCATATTTTTCCTGTGCTTATAATACTAAGTCTTCAGTATACATAATCACAGGAGGGGGCTAGGGGAATATGGTCGCAACATGAAACAAAAAGAAGCGTTTTCTTTCAAAAAATAATGCATACATTTGCATTGTATAAATTATATCTGTACAGGTACAGGGTTTACAACAGGCCGAGCTCTTTCAAGAGATCTTCTACTAGAGGTTTGACTTCCTCCATTATGACCTCAAGTTGGTCTTCACTCTCAACCTCTGCTTCTCCCAGCACTGGATTCAGATCAAGAGCTGGGCCATGGTGAAGACGAAGCCGGCAGAGGATGGCGGAGGCCGCTGATCGCACTCTTGTCTCGATCGCCTCTTTTTGGCGCCTTGTATCTTCAGGAAGATACTCGAGAAGTGACTCCGCTTGGGTCGCGACCAGTGTGGTCCAGTTGCTGAGGCTGAGGTCTTCTTTTTCGGTTTCGACCACATCAACTCTTAGCAAACTGGCCACCATCTTCTGTTTTTCGAAGATGTCCTGTTGAGTATTGCTGTAGGATGAGAGTGACGCCTTCAAGTCCTTGTTCTCCAGGCAGACAGACTCAACTTTCGAGTTCTGCAACTCGATGGTCGCTTGGACATCCTTTTTCTCTTGACAAAGCTGGCTTATTTGGTCGTCTCATGCTGAAATAAGCGACCATCACAAACAGTTCGCATGATAGATTAATTCACTCTGGTCGGAAGTATACTTACAGGAGAGCTGTGACCGCAGCTGTTGGAGTTCAGTCTCCAGGAAGGAGATCTTGGTAGCCGCCCTGAACTCCCAGCTTTCCCGATCACCGAGGCTTTTGATCAGAAAGGAGTTTTCTCTGTGACAAAAGAGACAATTGTCAAAATAGGACTAACATTTAGGCAAATGAAGAAACATCTTCCTTACCGCTGCAGGCGAATCGTTTCCTGTTGTGCGACCTCGATGCGATGTGTTAGGGCCATCGACTTGGTCGCCATGCGAGTCAGTTCCTATGACATGGAAGGAGATCAGTTTCACAGCCTGGATATTCCTATGCAAATGCGAACTTGAAAGTCACAAAAGGTGTTTTACATACCTCAACATACTCGCTGAACGAGTCACTTTCTGGTTCAGCCAAAGGATGAGTCTCTCGACTCGCCTTATCCCTAGTAGGAGCAGTGGATGAGTTTTCTTGCTAAGCCTCCTCCATAGCTGGGGTCGCAGATTCCAATCTCTGCGATTGGACCTCTGCAGCCATCCCGTATATAATGGCACGAAGAACTTCCTCTGCCCCATGGATGGAACTTTGCTCGCCCGTGACCTCGGTAGTAGGGGAAGCTTCAACACTTGTAGAGGTCACTGGGGGGGTTTGGCGCTACATCTCTGCGCCTAGTATAAGCAAATAGGAGGACCATTGGTTAGGATCTCTTCAATCGATCACTGTAATACGACCCTGTCCAAACGGGAGAGATTCTTACCTTACTCGAAATCCTACTAATTTCTGTGATTTTGAAGATGGCTCCCCAAGGAAAAGACGACAGTCATCGTCTGTCTTGGTCTTCCTCTTCCTAAATAGGACCTTGTCCTTTTCTCCCTGTGTGCAGGCAAATTTATAAGAACACACATGAGGAATGATGAAACCTAAGGTTGCAAGGGTCCTTACTAGGGTAACTTCTTCAGTCGGTTGGGAAAGAGCCATTGGTCCTGCAGTCTCCTGGACCACAGGCACTGGGACTTCATCCACGACCATGAGGTTGGTAGTGGTCGTGGTGTCCTGTTCAGTTATTCCCACTCCTGTCAACAGGAGTGGAGTGCTCACCGCCCTAGGACTGGCAGGAGTCATTTGGCGGTGGATGAGGGGAATGTCATCTTCCTCTTCCTGTGTGAACATAACATAACTCAATGGATGTGCGCAGATGAACGAAAACATTCAGGATTGTGAGAAATCTTACCACAGTTGCCCCTTCTGTCAAAAGGGGAAGTGTTACATCCTGAGGCTTCATAAGCTTTAGGCACTGGGGGTTTCACCCGTAACCACAGGATTACCAGTGGTCATGGGGCCCGTTGTAGTTGTCTCTGTCCCTGCGGTCAGAGATAGGACCTCGCTGGTTTGAGGAGCGATCGCCTTCCTCTTACGACGAACCAGAGGAATGTCATCCTCCTCATTCTCGCTCCCTTCACCCTGTACAACGAAGAAGTAATTTCTACTCATACCTGGGGTTACAGGAGGCACAGAATATCTTACCGCAGTCCTTTTCACGATAAGACGTTTCTGCTACGAAGAAGCCTCTCCCAGAATCTTCTTGGACTTCTTGGGAGCAGGTTCCTTCGTCACGCGCTTCGAAGAGGTCCTCTTCACCCTCTTCACAGCTGGTCTCCCCGAGGGACCAACGTCATCGCTTGGACGCGAAGCCTCGACAAACTTTCCCAGAAGCTATGTCATTCCAAATGTTCTCGTTAATACAGGACAAGCGAATGGTCTACAACAGAGCTTGATAAGAAAGGCCATACCTTTCGGTGCTCCTGTTTGAGATTGTCGCTGGCATTGATTAGGCTTTGGGGGCGTGGCGATAATTTGTCCATTTTTTAATTTTGGACAAAGGCAGAGCTGCGTCGCAAACAAGCATGTTAACAAAGACGACATTTTTTTAGTAAAAATGTATGTTTTGTTGACTAGAAGACATACCGTTATTATAGTCCAAGGTACTATCTCCCATGGACTGGATTTCCCAAGCTGGATGAGCCCTTTCACACAGGGGGCTTATCCGGTGTCGACGATTCGGACTCGGGGTCCTCAGTCGAACTTATGCAGAATTTATAATAGCGAGACCTTTCAAGATGACCCTCCAGGAAGGTATGCAGAAATATGGAGAACAGGAGCACAGAGAGGTTTATACAGGTTCGGGCCCTCGATGGTTTGAGTAATAGCCCTACGTCCTGTTGGGATTTCACTATAAGTGGTAAAGATTTACAAGATGGCGGGAAAAAACCTTCACAGGCGAAGGGTTTTTCCTATGTAGTGTACAGAAAGAAGCCAAGGAGGCTTGTAAAAACTATCCAATCTAAGCCGTAGAGTTAGCTGTTTGAACGGTTGAGATGTGTTGTATCTCACTTGTATTAGAGACGTTGATCTCTTTTCTCCCTTTCTGTTTGATGCATCTTGCCACCCTTTTATATTAGTCGAAAGAGTGCCATATCGTAACTGCATCAGACAGTTGCTTGGATAGTTGGATACGGTTTTAGAGAACCGCTCTTAACCTCCATGCAGGTTTAACATGTGTTATTTATGGATAACTGCATGATTAACCTCCTGACGGTTGATCTTCCACGTGGAAGAATCTCCAGGATACTTGGGATATTCCTGCTATAGGGACAGCTGGACAGATGAACCGCAAGTACCCCAGTCAAAAATGCTCTGATCGCGGGATGTTGGCTGACCGCGCAACATCTCCGACATTCTGTTCGCGTATAGCACACGAATCCCTGACCGCGGACTAGCTGCGGCCTGATCGCGCAAAGCCTGCGACCTTGGGCTGATGCTTCTCAGAATAACTTGAGTTTACACCGCCAGGCACGTGTATGGCTCGAATCTGTCCTGAACCAACAGTGCATTTATTTGAATTGACTCGGGTGTCAATCATCGTCAGCTAGCCCCCAAATTCGAAGAAAACAAAGGGACGTGTTTACTTTGAATTTAAAGACATGCATCGGATTTTTAACCCGACTCTTCAAATCCCCCGCTTAGTGCGCACTAAGTGGGACGGTTGGTTCCCCGAGACGGGCTCTGGTCATTACGTGACAGGTAATGATGGCGCCATTGAAATGTTTTTTAACCCGAGGTGAAATTGTAAATGCTTTTTAAAAAACCCGAGGCGCTCAGAATGTGAACCGTCACCTTGGCGGTTATAAATACCGAAGCCTTTCGAATTACAAAGCTATACAATTTCTTCTCACAGTTAAGTTCTTTCTAAAGTCACCTTCATTCTTCTCTTCATACACCTCCCGATGGCAGATCACAACATCATTGAGATTGAAAGTGATGAAGAGGAAGTTCTCAAGCAGGAGCCCCAAATGCCTGAAGATCCATCTCTTTCAAGGAGGAAACCCAAGGTTGACGAAGGATCCTCTAGCAGAGCAAAGGTAGAAGATATATCAACATTCTTTCTTCCTTCTGTTCTTCACTCCAACACTCCCTGTTTTTGTTTGGGTGATCGATTTTCTGGTCGGCAAGCGGTGGCTACCCGACCAGAAGATCCATAACTTGTGTTGGAGAAGCAATCACCTGGTGGGAAGGTTGCACTTCCATCATTTGGTGATCATCCGCTTTTATCGGATGATCTACTTTCCAGGATGGTTATATCAACCTGTCATGAGCATAGACAGGTAATGATCCTCATCTCCTTTTGTTGATTCTATGGTTAACACCACTAACTTTTGCAAATGTAGGAGATTGGAGGCCCTAGTGATCAGCCTACTACTACTCCGTCTCTTCCCCTCGAGGAGAAGAATGCCCTGGAGAAGAAGACCGCAGAGATGTCTTCGGCAATTCTGCATCTGGCAGAATGTTTTGAACGATCCCGTGAAGAAGCGCACCAGTTCCGTCGAGAGAGGGACCACGTTCAGCAGCAGCGGGAACTCTCTAATTTGATTAGGAACAGTAGTATATCTCTTGTTAGGGATGATGTAGATAGGCTTAGATTAGTTGCTAGTTCTCTGGGGGTTGTCAGTGTAGATCCTACTGACAGCAATATGTCCCTAGGAGAACTCTGCAAACTTCTTGCGGATCAGGTCGACGCTCTGGTCGCCGGTATCCCTTTTGTATGTAAAGAATGCAAGAAATAAAATCTCTTTCTACATATTTTTAATATCTTCTGTGCGAATATATGGCCGTAAATAATGTCTTCGCGACCACTCATACACAGGGAAACTTTAGTTCTGCGATCAGAATCACGCTTTTATAAGAGTATCGCGACCAGCTCTGATACCGCGATCAGACTTAAAGCTGCGGTTAGAACTGAAGCTTACTGCGATCAGAATTGAGGCTCGGTTAGACCATCGCTTCGATTAGAACCGGAGTTTAATCAAGAGCATGGTCTCGATCATACCACAACCCGATCAGAATATATCCATACGTCCAAAAATTGGGCCATAGGATTTTTTCATGAAAATATTCAAGGCACATAAAGGAAAACGCCCTTTGAAGAGCTCTGAAAAACTTTTCAGGCTTTTGTACTTTCAGACTCTGAAACAAAGAAGTCTTTTTGTTTCAGATCCTTTGCCTGGAACACTTTAATGGGTCCGCCAGAGATAGTATCCATTATGGGAAATAAATAAAATACTGAGCAGAACGTTTGAATGGAACGTTACCCACATTAGTGTGTCTCCTCGAGTCTATAAAAGGAGCAGGTAGTTTCTTGAGGAAGCCACATGACCGAAACCCTTGCCATTCCCGCCGCACAAAACCCTAGTCCTTCTCAGCCTCCATCTTCGCAAAGTTGCCAACTTTCTCCCCCAATTCCTCACCAAGAATGGCGTCTTGGAGCCGATCAATCCACCACTCTGAGGAAAGCTTGTTGGCGTTGAAGAGGAGGAGATCCTTCCCCCGCGGCTGCTAATCAACTGGTGGCCTGCGGAGAAGGACCAAGAAACCCCAACCGTCGGAGAGGGCGAGTTGGTGGTTTTTGAGGAATACCTGCGGTGCGGGTTCCGATTCCCCGAGAGTCGGTTCATGAAGGACGTCCTCGAGCATTACGGGTTGGAGCTGATCAACGTCCACCCAAATGCAGTGCTGATCCTGGCGGTGTTCTAGCACCTATGTGAGGCGTTCGTCGGAGTGTATCCCAACGTGGATCTTTTCCGGCGATTTTATTTCTCGGTGTGGTCGAAGAGTGCCAACGCCGCCGGATGCATCTACTTCCGGCTAAGGGAGAAAAAGGAGTATCCCTTCCCACCCCTGCGAGACTCAGTGCACGGGTGGCACCAGAAATGGTTCTACTGCACCCCGCCAATCGAGAGCGGGCTGTGGTTCGAGAACTCGCGGCCAGAGAAGCCAAGCGAGTTGGATTCTCTCCCGACGATGAACGCGGAGTTCATGAAGCACGCCGAGGTCATTCTTCACCTAGTCCAAGAGGGACTAACAGATCGCGACGTCATTCGCGATTTTGTGAAGAATCGGGTGAGCCCCCTGCGTGAAAGGGCTCATCCGGCTTGGGAGATAAAGTCCATGGTGGACAATACCTTGGACTATAATGAAGGTACCCATTTCTGGCACTTAAAACTCTTTATTTTTGAAATGCACTAGTTAACTCACATTTGGGAACAGTCCTGCCCTTATCCGAGATCGAGAGGCGGACTAACTACCTTCTCAGGGCTTACAACACCGAGGTAGAGGGTCCCAAGGGATCGCCTCGCCCCCAGAGCTTGATTCACGCCGGCGACAACCTTAAACAGGAGCGCCGAAAGGTACGTTCTCACTTGGCCTCTGTTTTGCAGGTCTTATGTATGTCCAGCACTAACAATTCCATTGGAATGAGAACAGCTCTTAGGGAGGTTCGCCGAGGCGACGTTCCGCAGCGAGAACGTCGGTTCCCTGGGGAAGCCAACGATGAAACACGTGAAGAAGGTTTCCTCGAAACCCAGGCTGAGGAATCCCGCCCCCAAGAAAGCCAGGCTAAATCTTGGGGAAGGGTCTTCACGAAGCGTCCCTCCTACCGCCAGGAAAACTGCGGTAAGATATCATGTCCCTCCTATGTTTCCAGGTGCGGACTGGAATCACTTCTTCGTCGTACAGGGAGAGGGGAGCGAGAAGGAGGAAGATGATGATGTCCCCTTAATTTGCCGGAGGAGGAAGATTGCGGACTCTCCATCCGGTGGCGCTCCAACTCATTCCGCAGAAACAACTGCTATCGCAGGAGCAGCAGCAGAAGACTCCGCGGCCACCGAAAGCCCCGTGCTCGCGGATAACACCCCAGCTCCTGAAGCCCCCAAGGCTCCAGGGCCAGTAGCCTCTACTTCCCTGGTCGAAGGGGCGACCATGGTAAGATTCCTTCACAGTCTTGTTTTCTTCAATTCCCCCTGTATATTCATTAAGTTAACGCTTATGCAGAGAGAAGAACTTCCCCCTGCAACTCCTGTGAATTCCAGGGAGGAAAATCCTCCACCTCCGCAGACAGGAATGGAGGTGGTCGGACAAGATCCTGTTGCGGTTGCAAACGAGGTGTCGGCCCCAGAAGTCCAGGAGCCATCCAGGCCTTCGGATGCAACCCCGCTAACCGGACCGGTTGCCCAGGTAAAAACTCTTATCATTTGTCTTTATCTTCCCTTAGAAATGTGCTTACAGAGGAACACACTTAGGGGGGAAATGCCTTGTTCACCAAGAGGAAGACCAGGACAGACGACAGTTGTCCCCTTTCTCGAGGAGAGCCTTCCTAGAAATCTCAAAAGCTGATGGGATTTCAAATAAGGTAAGAACCTTTATCTTGGTTGTATTAAAATAAATCGTGATGATCACGAATTATGATTGCTTGGTTCATCTTTCCTTTGACAGGCGAAAAGAAACAGCATCCGGCCCTTCAACCGCTCCAGGGAGGGTTGAAGTTGCTGCTAGTGCAAGAGCCTCCAGTGAGGAGCGCTCCGCCCACTCGGTCCAGGAAGCAGTTCGGGCCGCGAGGGGAGAAGCAGGCGCGGAGACCTAGTCGCACCCAATAGAGATTGGGGGTAGTGCCCAGCAGGCACTCCCACGGGCTGCCCTTGTTGTGGCCACGACGGGGCCTTCAACGAGTCTTCCTGTTACTCCGGAAGACGTTTCCTTACGGGAATTCATAAAGGTATGATGAACTTCTCTTTTGGTGCCTGAATTGTACATAGGACACCTTTAACTTCTTTTTGCATTATAGGAGCTGTCCCATATGATGGCCAAGTCGCGTGCCACGATGGCGAGCGTTGAGGCCATAGAAAAAGAACGAGATAGCTTGCGCAGGTAAGGATCATTACTCTTCAACTTGTATAGATACAAATTGGTTATGACCACTCCTTCTGTTCTACTACGGAGAGGTGGCATTACTGAAAAAGAAGTGGCCACGGTAAAGCTTCATTCGATCTCAGTGACTACAAATCAAGAGATCAAAAACAACAAGCTGCGGTCACAACTCTTTGGTAAGTCGATTCCTGATTAGGAAGACTTAACTTCATAACAAGTAAGTAATCCTTCCTCTTACTGTAGTGCAAGCGGGTCAGATAAGACAACTCAGTCAGGACAAGATGGTCCTCCAGGGCTCTATTCAAACTTCCGAAAGGGCGATCAGAGAGCTAAGCCGTTCGATCTTCGAAAAACTGAAGGCGGTGGCTCGTCTCTTGAGGGCTGATGTGGTCGAAACCACAAGAGGTAATTTCAGCCTAAATGACTGGTCTACGCTAGTCATGGCCCAGGCGGAGTCACTTCTCGAGTATCTTCCTGAGGATACACGGCGACGAGAAGAGGCGATCAGAACCAGGGTTTGGTCTGCCGTTTCCGCCATTCTCAGCCGGGTTCGACTTCACCATGGCCCAGATGCAGATATGAATCCATTGGTGGGACCGGTTGAGGTCAAGAGTGAGGAAAAACTAGAGGCCGTCATGGAGGAGATCAGGCCACTTGTAGATAAGCTCCTGACTGAGCCTGGGATCGAGTGATCCCTACTTCTGTACAAAAACAGTTGTATGCGATGCAATGTATGTTGAAACCCATTTTAAAAAAAATGAATATATATATTCTTGTTTTGTGTCGTTTCATATTATAAACATATCCCCCTATCCCCCGCCTGTGATTGTAGATACTGAAGACTTAGTATTAGAAACACAGGAAAGAAGTGAATATAACGACCAGGGATGTGTGATCGAACCAACAATTATGATCAATGTAACGCCTAGCCTTGTTTGTAAACTAACAGCCACTCAGATGACCGAGAACTTGCCAGAAAGCCCTGTGTGCGTTGAGAAACGGCTTATTTAGGAGTGACTTGCCTGGAAGCGGTCATGAGATCGGCCAGCGAATCTGACTAGAACGTTGTAATGATCTAACCGCCGGCGACCAGCCCCCGAGCCGAATTCGCAACACATGGGCATAAAGGGAAATATTCATCGAATGAAACCAAAACGTTTTTTGTTTTATGAAAAGATGCTAATTGAACAGGAAAAGGGATTGAGTACTTACACGTAGAACTTGCGAAGTTGATCGATGTTCCAAGTATTGGACAAAATTTGACCATCCTCCATGGCTAACCGCGCGGATCCTGGTCGCGGCACTGAGACAATAGTATAAGGGCCTTCCCACTTCGGGGAGAATTTATTGCGACTAGACTGGTCTTGGATTTTTCGTAACACCAAGTCGCCCACGTTAAGACTACGTGGTCGCACCTTTTTGCTGTGATACTTGCGCAAAGCTTGCAAGTATGTCGCGGATTTGATCAAAGCGCGATCACGCCTTTCTTCTAAGAGGAGGAGATCTTGTGATCGCTGTTCGGATTGATTAACTTGTTCAAATCGTTCTGTCCGAACAGACCCAATACTAACTTCCATAGGCAACACAACCTCGGCCCCGTACACCAGATGGAAGGGCGTCTCACCGGTGGCTCGACTAGAGGTAGTTCGTAGCGCCCATAGAATGGTATAGAGCTCGTCTGCCCAAGCCCCCGAGCGAGTCTTAAGGCGATCAAAAACACGTTTTTTGATGCCTTGCAATATCTTCCCATTGGCCCGTTCTACAGCACCATTGCTTTGTGGATGTGCCATAGAAGCAAAGCACACCTTGGTCCCAATCTGATCGCAGTAGTTTAGGAAAAGGCCACTGGCGAATTGAGACCCATTGTCAGTGATAAGACGGTTTGGAACACCAAATCGAGCCACAATGTTCTTATGAAAGAACTTTTGTGCTGCTGACGCGGTAATATTTCATACCGGTTTGGCCTCAATCCACTTTGTAAATGTGTCAATGGCTACGAACAGAAACTTGTACCCATTGACCGCTTGTGGCATAGGGCCAACAATATCCATTCCCCAGACCGCGAAAGGCCATGCAAGGGGAATGGTTTGTAACGCACAGGCAGGTTGATGAACCTGTCTCGCGTGGAACTGACACTGAGGACACATCTTGACCATATGCTTGGCATCATCGAGTGCCGAAGGCCAATAGAATCCTTGTCGAAAAGCTTTTCCGACCAGTGTTCGATATGACGCGTGCACACCGCATACACCATCATGTATTTCTTTCAAGAGGGATTTTCCTTCCTCCTGAGATATGCAGCGCATGAATACTCCTTGAGTACTCTTCCTGTAAGAGCTTGTACAAACACGTTTTTCGAATTAACCGATCTCTTTCGGTTTCGTCCTCGGGTAGGGTCCCATGTTCAAGATAAACTCTCAATGGATGAGTCCAATCCTGTTCCTGACCAAGGTTGGTAACGCAGGCTATTACCGGATCATCCTCGACCGAAGTTATCATCAAAGGACGGTCCAAGTGTTCAATGAACACTCCTGCCGGAGCGGATGTGTGTGAGGACCCAATTTTGGATAATTGGTCTGCGAGAATGTTGTCCTTTCGTGGGATGTATTGGACTTCGAAATGACTGAAGTGTTTTTCCAATCTCCTCACTTCCCCCAGGTAATGAGCCATTGTCTCATCGGAGGTGCTGTACTCCTTGTTTACCTGTTTTACGACCAGCTGTGAGTCTCCCCTCACCACTAATCAAAGGACTACGAGGAATTTTGCTGCCCGGAGCCCTGCAAGAAGACCTTCATACTCTGCCGCGTTGTTGGTCGCAACAAAGTGTAGTTGGATGACATACTTAAGCTGTTCGCCCTGAGACGTAACTAAGACCACTCCAGCTCCCGAGTGTTGAAAACTACGTGAGCCGTCAAAGTACATTGTCCAGTGATCGGGGCATTCCAATTCCTCTGGCACCTGCACGGGTGGCTCAGGGTTGGTCCATTCGACCACGAAGTCGGCCAAAACTTGAGACTTAACCGCCGTGTGGGGCGTGAAATGGATATCGAAGGCACCGAGTTGGACCGCCCATTTAGCGATTCGACCAGATTTTTCTGGATTTCGGACAATATCCCCCAAAGGAAAGGAGGAGGGTACTGTGATCTTGTGAGCTTGGAAGTAGTGTCGTAGCTTACGGGAAGCCATCAGTAGCACGTAAAGTATCTTTTGGACCTCAGGGTAACGCTCCTTAGGACCATGAAGCACCTCGCTCACATAGTAGACGGGTCTGTGTATTCCTTCCCTATCCGCGATCAGGACAGTGCTGACCGCATGCGGTGTGGCCGCCAGATAAAGAAGCAATGGTTCTCCTCTGTCGGGAGACACCAACACGGGCGGACTGGATAGATACGTCTTTACCCCTGAAACACTTTTTCGGCCTCATCCAACCATGTGAAATTGTGATGCTTCCGCAAGGCTTTGAAGAAAGGTAATCCCCTTTCGCCTAGTCGTGATATGAAGCGACTTAAGGCTGCCATGCGACCAGCCAGGCGTTGAACATCTTTCATGGTCGAGGGCGACCTCATTTGTTCAATGGCCCTGATTTTCTCAGGATTAACTTCAATGCCCCTGGAACAAACAAGGAAACTAAGGAGTTTTTCTAAAGACACCCCGAAAGAACATTTCTCCGGGATTAATTTTATTCCAAAGCTATTCAAATTACAGAAGTTTTCAGCGAGATCGTCCAAATGAGACAATCTCTTGGTACTTTTTACAACCAAGTCGTCTACATATGCTTCGAGATTACACCCTATCTGGGAAAGAAAGGTCTTTTGCATCAAGCGCTGGTACATGGAACCTGCGTTCTTGAGACCGAACGGCATTCTGACGTAGCAGTAGGTGCCGAACGGGGTGATGAAGGCAGTTTTCTCTTCATCTTCTTCTGCCATGCTAATTTGATGATATCCAGAGTAAGCGTCCAGGAAACTCATCAGTTCGCAACCCGCGGTTGAGTCAACCAACTGGTCGATGCGGGGAAGGGGAAAGTCGTCCTTCGGGCAGGCACTGTTGAGGCTAGTGTAGTCGACGCACATGCGCCACTTGCCATTTGACTTGCGGACCATGACCGGATTGGTGAGCCATTCCGGGTGATCAACTTCACGAATGAACCCGGCCTTTAGGAGTTTGTCTAACTCCTCTCGGATGGCTTCCTGTCGGTCAACAGCAAAACGACTGAGCTTTTGCTTTATTGGTAGTTGTCTAGGTCGAATTGCTAACCTGTGCTCGATTACTTCCCTTGGGACGCTGGGCATGTCGGACGGTTTCCACGCAAACACATCTGCGTTAGCCCGGAGGAAAGTAATGAGCTCGAGTTCCTATTTGTCATCCAGACCTGATCCGACCCGAATTGTCTTGGATGGATCATTCGGGCATAATGGAACCAGTTTGAGTTTCTCATCTGGTCGAGGAGCAGCTTTGATCGCGTCGGTGGCGGCGGTGGCGACTTGGGCGTCCCGGAGGGGAAGTTGATCGACCATCTCCAGAGATAGCCGGTCACACGTGAGTGCCACGTTGCGACTGCCTCAGACCGAGATGACACCTTTAGGGCCAGGCAATTTGCCGCACTGGTAAGCATAGTGCGTCGCCATCATGAATTTAGCCAGAGTTGGCCTGCCAAAGATTGCGTTATAAGCCGAGTCACAATCGATTACATCAAAAGTAACCAATTCTGTTCGGAAGTTATCCAGTTCTCCCAGTGTGACCGGGAGGTCAACTTGCCCCAACGGCATCATAGAAGGGCCTGGGATTATCCCATAAAACGGATGGATTATGGGCTTAATCTTCGAACGAGGAATTTGCATCTCGTCGAGGGCCTTGACCAATAAAATGGCAAGGGAGCTCCCTCCGTCAATCAGGACCCTTTTGACTCTCGCGTTACTGATGATCGGGGTGATGACCAGAGGGAGCCTCAATGGTCGAGTAAGCCCCGCGGGACAATCAAAGCAATCAAACGTCAAAGGTGTGTCCGACCAACGGGGGTATTGAGGTTCACAAAGGGATGTCTCCGTTTGGTTAACCTCTCGGTAAAAGGCTTTAAACTGCCTTTTGGAAACAAAAGAGGAAGAACCCCCGAAAATAACATTAATATGATTTTGAGGTACCTGATAGGACATTTCCTCGTCTCCGTCGGCGTCTCTAAGTCCGCATGCCTGTTCTTTAGCTGGTAAGGTCGGCATTGGCCCAACTCCCTGGTAGAAGTCATCCAATTGCTTCAACCAACTCCTGCAGTTCTTGAGGTCGTGGCCTGCGGAGTCGTGGAGTGGACACCACTTCTTGCCTTCCTACGGATTAGTTGACTTTTCTGGCTGGTCGGCACTACGACCACCAGAAGCAGTTTTATTCTTAAACAAAGGCTTGTTACCTTTGGTCGAAGGTGGCTTTTTTGTGACTGCGACCTCGCGGTACTATCCAGAGTGGTTCCTCTTCTTTCCTGGCGTCTTTGAAACCTGGTTGAGGTGGCTGGTCGCCCTTGTCGACCATCCGGTTCCATTCGACTGCTTCGGCTGCGTCGGAGTACCGATCGGCCACGTCGAACAGATCGGCCACTGATTGAGGTGGGTGGATAAGCAAGTCTTCGGTAAATCTCCGGTATCGAACGGCATGTTTGAATGCTCTGATAACGGAGCCGTCGGATATGTTCGGGATGGTATTCCTCACCCCGACAAACCTCTTGACAAACTGCCGAAGAGTTTCGGTCGAAGTTTGTCGTAAACGATGAAGATCGTCCTCTTTACCCGGCTTTTGATAACAGTTTTCGAAATTGCTGAGGATAGCGTCGCACAGCATTTCCCAATTGTAGATGGAACCCTCGAGCTGATTAAACAGCCAGGTTCTAGCCGGCCCTTCGAGGACTGTAGGCAGGTAGTTGGCCATGACCCGGTCATCGCCCCCTGCCGCTTGGATGGCAGTGATATAGATTTGAAGAAACTCGGATGGGTTCTGAGTTCCGTCGAACCTTTCAATGGCCCCTGGTCGAAACTTATCAGGCCAAACGACCGCACGTAGGCCGGGCGAGAAAGCTTTACAACCGACGTAGGGATCGTGAACGGCCCTGTGACTCTCGACCGGGTCACGGGCGACTTCACGCAACGATGAAGATGTTCGTGGTCCCAAACGAGAGTGGACAGGGACCCGATCCCTACCACGAGAATCCTGCGTGCGCCTGTACCTGTCCTGTCGGGACGGTACGGGTGGCGGGTAACTTCGCCGGCCAGAATCATAGCGAGAACGTGTTACCGACCGGGAAGAGGCCGTTGGGGTCGCCTCAGACGCGACCTCATCCAGTCTTTCTGCCAGGATCCTGGTGAAGGCTGGCTTCTGCGCATCCGTGATCGTAGGAGGGAAGTTACGCATGACTTCCGCGATAGATCGCAGTCGACCATGGGTACTTCTCCTAGGGGCACCAGGTGTTACCGTTTCTTCGTCCACGGGGAATCGCTCCGGAGGCAAAGAAGGGGTCTGGTCGCGTCTGCGACCACGTGACCGTCGAGAAGAACTCGGAGCAGCATCGTAACGAGCCTGCGCATCTTGAAGAGCCTCTAGGGCAGTTCTGCGTAGTTCGTTGTTTTGTTGCTCGAGGTCTTGATCCTCCTTCTGTTTGCGATCCCGTTCTTCCCTAGCAGCCTGTTGATCAGGAGTTTCCTCCGACAAGGCAGCGAACTGTCTAGGGAGAGAGGTTGCCAATGGGGAAAACATCTCAGTTTGTTCCGAGTCGGACTCGAAATCAAAAAGACGGTGAAGGTTATCAGGGTCGAATCTCCCGGGCTGATTTCTAGGTCGATATCATCCTTCCCCTCAGCAGGGTCGTATGACGGACCGGATTCACCCTCTGGCGCATTAAGAACCTCGGTGGGTTCTAACCTTGCACTAATCGCTCCTTGGTCGATGGACATGACCTGGAGAGATGATTCAACCTATGGAAGATTTTGTCCCTCAACCTCCTTCATCAGAACAGGATCGCTTGGAGAAGGCATTGGAATGTGAGCATAATCCTCGAGATCAAAATCGTTCTCGGAATCATATACTCCAGCCATGTTTCACCGAACCTCCGGATGAAAATTAGGACGCCTTCAGAAAGGCCCCACGGTGGGCGCCAGCTGTCGATGATTCGGACTCGGGGTCCTCAGTCGAACTTATGCAGAATTTATAATAGCGAGACCTTTCAAGATGACCCTCCAGGAAGGTATGCAGAAATATGGAGAACAAGAGCACAGAGAGGTTTATACAGGTTTGGGCCCTCGATGGTGGGAGTAATAGCCTTACGTCCTGTTGGGATTTCACTATAAGTGGTAAAGATTTACAAGATGGCGGGAAAAAACCTTCACAGGTGAAGGGTTTTTCCTATGTATGTGTACAGAAAGAAGCCAATGAGGCTTGTAAAAACTATCCAATCTAAGCCGTAGACTTAGCTGTTGGAATGGTTGAGATGTGTTGTATCTCGCTTGTATTAGAGACGTTGATCTCTTTTCTCCCTTTCTGTTTGATGCATCTTGCCACCCTTTTATATTAGTCGAAAGAGTGCCATGTCGTAACTACATCAGACAGTTGCTTGGATAGTTGGATGCGGTTTTAGAGAACCGCTCTAAACCTCCACGCAGGTTTAACACATGTTATTCATGGATAACTGCATGTATTAACCTCCTGACGGTTGATCTTCCACGTGGAAGAATCTCCAGGATACTTGGGATATTCCTGCTATAGGGACAGCTAGACAGATGAACCGCAAGTACCCCATTCAAAAATGGTCTGATCGCGGGATGTTGGCTGACCGCGCAACATCTCTGACATTCTGTTCGCGTATAGCACACGAATCCCTGACCGCGGACTAGCTGCGGCCTGATCGCGCAAAGCCTGCGATCTCGGGCTGATGCTTCTCAGAATAACTTGAGTTCACACCGCCAGGCACGTGTATGGCTCGAATCTGTCCTGAACCAACAGTGCATTTATTTGAATTGACTCGGGTGTCAATCCTCGTCATCCGGTACTTCACAAAGTCGTATATGATGTCGCGCACGTTAGTCGTTGCTAGACTAAGTGAAGAATGACTTGGGCCTGCTTCTTCTGCGTTGCGCTCAGAGAAGGAAGGGAGTCCAGCTCGCTGGCCTTCTCCGGTCGGGAGTGTTGACGATTCGGACTCGGGGTCCTCAGCCAAACTTATGCAAAATTTATAATAGCGAGACCTTTTAGGATGACCCTCCTGGAAGGTATGTAGGAATATGGAGAACAGGAGCACAGGGAGGTTTATATAGGTTCGGGCCCTCGATGGTGGGAGCAATAGCCCTACGTCCTGTTGATATTTCACTATGCGTGGTAAAAGATTTACAAGATGGCGGGAAAAGACCTTCACAGGCGAAAGTTTTTCCTATGTAAGTGTACAGAAAGAAACCAGGGAGGCTTATAAGAACTATCTAATCTAGGCCGTAGACTTGGCTGTTTGAGTGGTTGAGATGTGTTGTATCTCGCTTTGATCAGAGACGTTGATCTCTCTCCCCCTCTTCTTGTTGTTTGATGCATCTTGCCACCCTTTTATACTAGTCGAAAGGGTGCCATGTCGTAACTGCCTCAGACAGTTGCTTGGATGTGGTTTAGAGAACGGCTCTTAACCCACACGTAGGTTTAACACGTGTTATTTATGGATAACTGCACGTATTAACCTCCTGACGGTTGGTCCTCCACGTGGAAGAATCTTCGGGATACTTGGGATATTCCCGCTATAGGGACAGGTGAATCCAAAATACCCTGGTCGAAAGTACTCTGACCGCTGGATGTTGGCTGACCGCACAACATCTCCAACATTCTGTTCGCGTATAGCACACGAACTCCTGACCGCGCACTAGCTGCGGTCTGATCGCGCAAAGCCTGCGACCTCGGGCTGATGCTTCGCAGAATGACTTGAGTTCGCACCACCAGGCACGTGTCTAACTCGAATCTGTCTTGAACCAACAGTGCATTTATTTGAACTAACTCAGGTGTCAATCCTCGTCAGCTAGCCCCCAAGTTCGAAGAAAACGAAGAGACGTGTTTATTTCGAATTTTTAAAGACATGCATCGGATTTTTAACCCGACTCTTCAAATCCCCCGCTTAGTGGCGCACTAAGTGGGACAGTTGGTTCCCCGAGATGGGTTCTGGGCATTACGTGACAAGTAATGATGGCGCTGTTAAAACGTTTCTTAACCCGAGATAAAATTGTAAATGCTTTAAAAACCCGAGGCGTTCGGAAAGTGAACCGTCACCTTGGCGGCTATAAATTCCGAAACCTTTGAATTGTAGAACCCCACAATTTCTTCTCATGGTTAAGTTTTTCAAGAATTGCCTTCATCCTTCTCTTCATACACTTCCCGATGGCAGATCACAATATCATCGAGATCGAAAGTGATGAAGAGGAAGTTCTCAAGCAGGAGCCTCAAATGCCTGAAGATCCATCTCCTTCAAGGAAGAAACCCAAGGTTGACGAAGGATCTTCTAGCAAAGCAAAGGTAGAAGATATATCAACATTCTTTCTTCCTTCTGTTCTTCACTCCAACACTCCCTGTTTTTGTTTGGGTGATCGATTTTCTGGTCGGCAAGCGGTGACTACCCGACCAGAAGATCCATAACTTGTGTTGGAGAAGCAATCACCTGGTGGGAAGGTTGCACTTCCATCATCTGGTGATCATCCGTTTTTATCGGATGATCTACTTTCCAGGATGGCTATATCAACCTGTCACGAGCAGGGACAGGTAATAATTCTCATCTCCTTTTGCTGATAGTTATAGTTAGTACAACTAACTTTTACAAATGTAGGAGATTGGAGGCTCTGGTGATCAGCCTGCTACTACTCTGCCTCTTCCCCTCAGACAGATTCTTCAAGAAGAGAAGAAAGCCCCAGAGAAAAAGACCGAAGAGATGTCTTCGGTGATTCTGCACCTGGCAGAATGTTTTGGACAATCCCGTGAAGAGGAGCATCAGTTCTATCGAGAGAGGGACCACGCTCAACAACAGCGGGAACTCTCTGATTTGATTAGGAACAGTAGTGCGTCTCTTGTTAGGGACGATGTAGATAGGCTTAGATCAGTCGCTAGTTCTCTAGGGGTTGTCAGTGTAGATCCTACTGACAGCAATATGTCCCTAGGAGAACTCTGCAAACTTCTTGCGGATCAGGTCGACGCTCTGGTCGCCGGTATCCCTTTTGTATGTAAAGAATGCAAGAAATAAAATAAATATTCTTTGCATCTTCTGTGCGAATACATGGCCGTAAGTAATGTCTTTGCGACCACTCATACACAAGGAAACTTCAGTTCTGCGATCAGAATCACACTTTCATAAAAGTACCGCGACCAACACTGATAGCGCGCTCAGACTTAAGGCCGCGGTTAGAACCGAAGCTTACTGCGACCAGAATTGAGGCTCGGTCAGACCATCACTTTGATTACAATTGGAGCTTAATCGAAGGCATGGTTTCGATCATACCACAACCTGATTAGAATATATCCATACGTCCAAAAATTGGGCCATAGGATTTTTTCACGAAAACATACAAGGCACATGAAGGAAAACGTCCTCTGGAAGGCCCTGAAAAACTTTTCAGGCTTTTGTACTTTCAGACTCTGAAACAAAGAAGTCTTTTTGTTTCAGATCCGATGCCTGGAACACTCTAACGGGTTCACCAGAGACAGTATCCATTATGGGAAATGAATAAAATATCCAGTGGAACGTTTGAGTGGAACGTTACTCACAAAAATGCGCCTCCTTGGGTCTATGAAAGAAGCAGGTAGCTTCTTGAGGAAGCCACACAACCAAAACCCTTGCGATTTCCGCCGCACAAAACCCTCGCTCTTCTCAACCTCCATCTTCGCAAAGCCGCCAACTTTTCCCCCAATTCTTCACCAAAAATGGCGTCTTGGAGCCGATCAATCCACCACTCTGAGGAGAGCTTGTTGGCATTGGAGAAGGAGGAGATCCTTCTTCCGCGGCTGCTAATCAACTGGCGGCCAGTGGAGAAGGACCAAGAAACCCCAGTTGTCCGAGAGGGCGAACTAGTGGTTTTTGAGGAGTATCTGCGGTGCGGGTTCGGATTCCCTGAGAGTCGGTTCCTGAAGGACGTTCTTGAGCATTATGGGTTGGAGCTGATCAACCTCCATCCAAATGCAGTCCTAATCCTTGCAGTATTCCAACATCTGTGCGAGGCGTATGTCGGAGTGTATCCCAATGTGGAACTCTTCCGACGCTTCTACTGCTCGGCGTGGTCAAAGAGTGCCAACGTCGCCGGATGCATATACTTCCGGATAAGGGAGAAGAAATACTATCCCTTCCCACCCCTGCGTGACTCAGTGCACGGGTGGCACCATAAATGGTTCTACTGCACCCCGCCAACCGAGAGCGGGCTGTGGTTCGAGAACTCGCGGCCAGAGAAGCCGAGCAAGTTAGACTCCCTCCCGGCGATGAACTCAGAGTTCATGAAGCACGCCGAGGTGATCCTTCACTTAGTCGGACAAGGGTTAACAGCACGTGACGTCATCCGAGACTTTGTGAAGAATCGGGTGAGCCCCCGGCGTGAACGGGCTCATCCGGCTAGGGAGATCAAGTCCATGGCAGATAGTACCTTGGACTACAATGAAGGTACCCATCTCTGGCACTGAAATATTTTATTTTTGAAATGCACCAGTTAACTCGCATTCTGGAACAGTCCTGCCCTCATCCGAGATCGAGAGGCGGACTAACAACCTCCTCAGGGCTTTTAACGCCGAGGTAGAAGGCCCCAAAGGATCACCTCGCCCCCAGAGCTTGGTTCACGCCGGCGACGACCTTAGACAGGAGCACCGAAAGATATGTTATCTTTCACTTGGCTTCTGTTTTGCAGGTCTTATGTATGTCCAGCATTGACAATTTCGCCGGAATGAGAACAGCTCTTAGGGAGGTTTGCCGAGGCGACGTTCCCAAGCGAGAACGTCGGTTCCCTGGGGAAGCCGACGATGAAGCACGTGAAGAAGGTTTCCTCGAAACCCAGGATGAGGAATCCTGCCCCCAAGAAAGCCAAGCCAAATCTTGGAGAGGGGTCTTCACGGAGCGTCCCTCCTACCGCAAGGAAAATTGCGGTAAGATATCACGTTCCTTCTGTTTTTCCAGGTGCAGACTGGAATCACTTCTTCGTCGTACAGGGGGAGAGGAGCGAGGAGGAGGAGGATGATGATGTCCCCCTAGTCCGCCGGAGGAGGAAGACTGCGGGCTCTCCATCCGATGGCGCTCCAACTTGTCCCGCAGAAGCAACTACTACCGCAGAAGCGACTGTAGCAGACTCCGCGGCCACCGAAAGTCCCGTGGTCGCGGGTAACACCCCTGCTCCTAAAGCCCCCGAGGCTTCAGGGTCAGTTGCCTCCACTTCCCTGGTCGAAGGGGCGACCATGGTAAGATTCTTTCACGGTCTTGTTTTCTTCAATTCCCCTTTTATACTTGTTCACTGAGTTAATGCTTATCCAGGGAGAAGAGCTTCCTCCTGCGACTCCTGTGAGTCCCAGGGAAGAAAATCTTTCACCCTCGCGGACAGGAGTGGAGGTAACCGAACAAGGCCCCGTGGTAGTTGCGGACGAGGTGCCGGCCCCAGAAGTCCAGGAGCCATCCAGGCCTTCGGATGCAACCTCGCCAACCAGACAGGTTGCCCAGGTAAGAACTCTTACCATTTGTCTTTATCTTCCCTTAGAAATGTGCTTACAGAGGAACACACCTAGGGGGAAAAGGCCTTGTTCACCAAGAGGAAGACCAGGACAGACGACGACTGTCCCCTTTCTCGAGGAGAGCCTTCCCTGAAATCCCAAAAACTGATGGGATTTCAGATAAGGTAGGAACCCTATCTTGGTTGTATTGAAATAAGTTGTGATGATCATGAATTGTAACTGTTGGTCCATTTTTCCTTGTTAGGCGAAAAGAAGCAGCACCTAGCCCTTCAACCGCTCCGGGGAGGGTTGAAGTCACTGCTAGTGCCGGAGCCTCCAGTGAGGAGCGCTCCGCCCCCTTGGTCGAGGAAGTAGTCCGGGCCATGAGGGGAGAAGCAGGCGCGGAGACCCAGTCGCAAGCAACAGCAACTGGGGGTAGTGCCCAGCAGGCACTCCCACCGGCTGCCTCTGTTGTGGTCGCAACGGGGCCTTCAACAAGTCCTCCTGTCATCCTGGAAGACGTTTCCTTCCGGGAATTCACAAAGGTATGATGAACTTCTCTTTTGGTGCCTAGATTGTACATAGGACACCTTTAACTTCTTTTTCCATCGCAGGAGCTATCCCAGATGACGGCCAGGTCGCTTGCTATGATAGCGAGCGTTGAGGCCATACAAAAAGAGCAAGACAACTTGCGCAGGTAAGGATCATTACACTTCAACTTGTATAGATATAAATTGGTTATGACCACTCCTTCTGCTCTATCACAGAGAGGTGGCATTTTTGAAGAAAGAAGTGGCCACGGTCAAGCTTCATTCGATCTCAGTGACTTCACACCAAGGGATCAAGATCAACAAGCTGCGCTCACAACTCTCGGGTAAGTCGATCCTGATTAGGAAGACTTAACTTCATAACCTGTGAGTAACCCTTTCTCTTACTGCAGCGCAAGCAGGTCAAATAAGACAACTCAGTCAGGACAAGGTGATCCTCCAGGGCTCTATTCAAACCTCTGAAAAGGCGAATAGAGAGCTGAGCCGTTCGATCTTTGAAAAGCTAAAGACGGTGGCTCGTCTCTTGAGGGCTGATGTGGTCGAAACCACAAGAGATAACCTCAGCCAAAATGACTGGTCTACGCTAGTCATTGCCCAGGCGGAGTCACTACTCAAGTATCTTCCTGAAGATACACGGCGCCGAGAAGAGGCGATCAGAACCAGGGTTCGGTCAGCCGCTTCCGCCATTCTCAGCCGGTTTCGACTTCACCATGGCCCAGATGCAGATCTGAATCCATTGGTGGGACCGGTTGAGGTCGAGAGTGAGGAACAATTAGAGGCCGTCATGGAGGAGGTCAGACCCCTTGTAAATAAGCTCCTGACTGAGCTTGGGATCGAGTGATCCCTACATCTGTATAGAAACAGTTATGTATAATGCAATGTGTGTTGAAACTCATTTTTGAAAATGAATATACTTTCAAATATATTCTTGTTTTATGTTGTTTCATATTATAAACATATTCCCCTAGCCCCCGCCTGTGATTGTAGATACTGAAGACTTAGTACTACAAACACAGGAGAGAAGTGAATATAACGACCAAGGATATGTGATCAAACCAGCAATTATGATCAATGTAACGCCTAGCCAGCAGCCACTCAGATGACCGAGGACTTGCCAGAAAGCCCCGTATGCGTTGAGAAATGGCTTATTTAGGAGTGACTTGTCTGGAAGCGGTCATGAGATTGGCCAGCGAATCCGACTAGAACATTGTACTGATCTAACCGCCGGCGACCAGCCCCCGAGTCGAATTCGCAGTACATGGGCATGAAGGGAAATATTCGTCGTATGAAACCAAAACATTTTTTGTTTTATGAACAAATGCTAATTGAACAGGAAAAGGGATTGAGTACTTACACATAGAACTTGCGAAGTTGATCGATGTTCCAGGTATTGGACAGGATGCGACCATCCTCCATGGCTAATCGCGCTGATCCTGGTCGCGGCACTGAGACAACAGTGTAAGGGCCTTCCCACTTTGGGGAGAATTTGTGCGATTAGACTGGTCTTGGATTTTTCGTAAAACCAAGTCACCCACGTTAAGACTACGTGGTCGCACCTGTTTGATGTGGTACTTGCGCAAAGCTTGCAAGTATGCCGCGGATTTGATTGAAGCGCGATCACGCCTTTCTTCTAAGAGGATAAGATCCTGTGATCGCTGTTCGGACTGATCAACTTGTTCGAATTGTTCTCTCCGAACAAACCCAATAGTAACTTCAATCGGTAACACAGCCTCGGCCCCATAGACCAGATGGAAGGGCGTCTCACCGGTGGCTTGACTAGAGGTAGTTCATAGTGCCCATAGAACGGTATAGAGCTCGTCTGCCCAAGCCCCCGAGCGAGTCTTAAGGCGATCAAAAACACGTTTTTTGATACCTTGCAGTATCTGCCCATTGGCCCGTTCTACAGCACCATTGCTTTGTGGATGTTCCACAGAAGCAAAGCACACCTTGGTTCTGATCTGATCGCAGTAGTATAGGAAAAGACCACTGGCGAACTGAGAACCATTGTCGGTGATAAGACGGTTTGGAACACCAAACCGAGCAACAATGTTCTTATGAAAGAACTTTTGTGCTGTTGATGCGGTAATATTTCGTACCGCTTCGGCCTCAATCCACTTTGTAAACGTGTCAATGGCTACGAACAGAAACTTGTACCCGTTGACCGCTTGTGGCATAGGACCAACAATATCCATCCCCCAGACCGGAAATGGCCATGCGAGGGGAATGGTTTGTAATGCATAGGCAGGTTGATGAACCTGTCTCGCGTGGAACTGACACTGAGGACACATCTTGACCATATGCTTGGCATCATCGAGTGCCAAAGGCCAGTAGAATCCTTGTCGAAAAGCTTTTCCAACCAGTGTTCGATATGACGCGTGCGCACCGCGTACACCGTCATGTATCTCTTTCAAAAGGGATTTCCCTTCCTCCTGAGATATGCAGCACATGAATATTCCTTGAGTACCCTTTCTGTACAAAACTCCATCTATGAGCTTGTACAGGCGCACTTTCCGAATTAACCGATCGCTTTCGGTTTCGTCCTCGGGTAGGGTCCCATGTTCAAGATAGACTCTCAATGGATGAGTCCAATCCTGTTCGTGACTGAGGTTGGTAAGGCAGGCTATTACCGGATCATCCTCGACCGAAGTCATGATCGAAGGACGGTCCAAGTGTTCAATGAACACTCCTGCCGGAGCGGATGTGCGTGAGGACCCAATTTTGGATAATTGGTCTGCGAGAATGTTGTCCTTTCGCGGGATGTATTGGACTTTGAAATGACTGAAGTGTTTTTCCAATCTCCTCACTTCCCCTAGGTAATGAGCCATTGTCTCATCGGAGGTGCTGTACTCCTTGTTTACCTGGTTTACGACCTGCTGTGAGTCTCCCCTCACCACTAATCGACGGACTCCGAGGAATCTTACTTCCCGGAGCCCTGCAAGAAGACCTTCATACTCTGCCGTGTTGTTTGTCGCAACAAAGTGTAGTTGGATGAAATACTTAAACTGTTCGCCTTGAGGCGTAACTAAGACCACTCCAGCCCCCGAGTGTTGAAAACTACGGGAGCCGTCAAAGTACATTGTCCAGTGATCGGGGCATTCCAATTCCTCTGGCACCTGCACGGGTGGCTCAGGGTTGGTCCATTCGACCACAAAGTCGGCCAAAACTTGAGACTTAACTGCCGTGCGGGGCGTGAAATGGATATCAAATTTTAGCGATTTGACCAGATTTTTCTGGATTTCGGACAATATCCCCCAAAGGAAAGGAGGAGGGTACTATGATCTTGTGAGCTTGGAAGTAGTGTCGTCGCTTAAGGGAAGCCATCAGTAGCGTGTAAAGTATCTTCTGGAGCTCAGGGTAACGCTCCTTAGGACCATGAAGCACCTCGCTTACATAGTAGACGGGTTTGTGTATTCCTTCCCTATCCGCGATCAGGACAGCGCTGACCGCGTGCGGTGTGGCCGCCAGATAAAGAAGCAATGGTTCTCCTTTGTTGGGAGACAACAACACTGGCGGACTGGATAGATATGTCTTTACCTCCTGCAACGCTTTCTCGGCCTCATTCGACCACGTGAAATTGTGATGCTTCTGCAAGGCTTTGAGGAAAGGTAAACCCCTTTCGCCTAGTCGTGATATGAAACGACTTAAGGCCGCCATGCGACCAGCCGGGCGTTGAACATCTTTCATGGTCGAGAGCGACCTCATTTGTTCGATGGCCCTGATTTTCTCAGGATTAACTTCAATGCCCCTGGAACAAACAAGGAAACCAAAAAGTTTTCCTGAAGAAACTCCGAAAGAACATTTCTCCGTGTTTAATTTTATTCCAAAGCGATTTAAATTAAAGAAGGTTTCTGCGAGATCATCCAAATGAGACAATCTCTTGGTACTTTTTACAACCAAGTCGTCTACATATGCTTCGAGATTACGCCCTATCTGGGAAAGAAAGGTCTTTTGCATCAAGCGCTGGTACGTGGAACCTGCGTTCTTGAGACCGAACGGCATTCTGACGTAGCAGTAGGTGCCGAACGGGGTGATGAAGGCAGTTTTCTCTTCATCTTCTTCTGCCATGCTAATTTGATGATATCCTGAGTAAGCGTCCAGGAAGCTCATCAGTTCGCAACCCGCGGTTGAGTCGACCAGCTGGTCGATGCGGGGAAGGGGAAAATCGACCTTCGGATAGGCACTGTTATGGCTAGTGTAGTCGACGCACATGTGCCACTTGCCATTTGACTTGCGGATCATGACCGGATTGGCGAGCCATTCCGGGTGATCGACCTCGCGAATAAACCCGGCTTTCAGGAGTTTGTCCAACTCCTCTCGGATAGCTTCTTGTCGGTCAACAGCAAAACGCCTGAGCTTTTGTTTTATTGGTCGCTGTCCAGGTCGAATCACTAACCTGTGCTCGATTACTTCCCTTGGGACACCGGGCATGTCGGACGGTTTCCATGCAAACACATCTGCGTTAGCCCGGAAGAAAGTAATGAGCTCGAGTTCCTATTTGTCATCCAGTCCTGATCCGACCTGAATTGTCTTGGATGGATCATCTGGGTACAATGGAACTAGTTTGAGTTTCTCATCTGGTCGAGGAGCAGCCTTGATTGTGTCAGTGGCGACAATGGCGACCTGGGCGTCCCGGAGAGGAAGTTGATCGACCATCTCCAAAGATAGCCTGTCGCACGTGAGTGCCACGTTGCGACTGCCTCGGATCGAGATGACACCTTTTAGGCCAGGCAATTTGCAGCACTGGTAAGCATAGTGCGTTGCCATCATGAACTTAGCAAGAGTTGGCCTGCCAAAGATTGCATTATAAGCTGAATCACAATCGATTATGTCAAAAGTTACTAATTCTGTTCGGAAGTTATCCGGTTCTCCCAGTGTGACCGGGAGGACCACTTGTCCCAACGGCATCATGGAGGGGCCTGGGATTATCCCATAAAATGGATGGATTATGGGTTTGATCTTCGAACGAGGGATTTGCATCTCGTCGAGTGCCTTGACCAATAAAATGTCAAGGGAACTTCCCTCGTCGATCAGGACCCTTTTGACTCTCGCATTACTGATGATCGGGGTAATGACCAGAGGGAGCCTCAATGGTCGAGTAAGCCCCGCGGGACAATCAGAGCGATCGAACGTCAAAGGTGTATCCGACCAACGGGGGTATTGAGGTTTAACAAGAGACGTCTCTATTTGGTTAACCTCTCGGTAAAAGGCTTTAAATTGCCTTTTGGAAACAAAAGAGGATGAACCCCCGAAAATAACATTAATGTGATTTTGAGGTACCTGGTAGGACGTCTCCTCGTCTCCGTCGGCATCTCTAAGTCCGCATGCCTGTTCTTTAGCCGGTAAGGTCGGCATTGGCCCAACTCCCTGGTAGAAGTCATCCAATTGCTTCAACCAACTCCTGCAGTTCCTGAGGTCGTGGCCTGCGGAGTTGTGGAGTGGACACCACTTCTTGCCTTCTTGCGGATTAGTCGACTTTTCTGGCTGGTCGGCACTATGACCACCAGGAGCAGTTTTATTCTTAAATGAAGGCTTGTTATGTAACACCCTGAGTTTAGGGGTAAAAACTCTCTTTTTCATGAACATCATGCATGCATAACACCATGGATCTGTAGCAGTAACAAGATCAGTTCAACCCTAATCTATCTCAAACCTTAAAATCTCAAAATCTTCCCTGTGAACCTAAATCAAGATCAGATTACTCAGATATGATCTACCAGTTACCCTAAATATAAAAGTCTTCAGAAGCCAGATTCAAATCTATGTCTAACTTCCAGATCTAATCAATTCTTTTCTGTTTTCGAAAACAGGATTCTAATTACTATTCTAATCTAATTACTCTAAATATTCTGAACTCAGATTTAGCAAAATCTTGACCTAATTCAGACCAGATTATTCTTGGACTATGGTCGTGGGTATGCCAATACCTTAATCCAGAAAGTTGGCAGCCAAATTATATCATCTAAGTCTTTTTCACATACCAATCCAAATTATATCGCAATTTAGTCCTTTATCTGATATTTGGAAACCCAAAAAGGCTAAAATCTTCAGATCAACTCCAAATTCAGAATTTCTTTAGCAAATCTTTTCCAAATGCTATTTGATACAAATTTCCCTTCTGTCCAGATTACAAAATTACATCTTAAAGGCCAGAATTCGAAATCGACAAAACTCAGATCTTATTTTACCCTAAAGTACCCTATTTTCAGTTTATATCAAAAATCATCAAATTGTGCCAGATTTTACCAAATCTCTTGCTAGATGAGTATAAGGTATAAGTTTATACTCAGCTGTGAAATCAGATTGTAAATTAACCATTTCCAAACCAGAAATTACAATTCAGTCCACAGCCAATTTTCAGAATTTGCAAATCAGTCCAAATGGCTGTTTCTACCAGCAGCCACCAGCTGCTGCGACCAGAGGAGTAGCTGCTCGCGACCAGGAATCAGCTCTTCGATCCCACCCACTGTTTGCGACCAAACCAATAGTGCACGGCGACCTCGACCACAGCCGGCACAGTGCACAGCGTTGCTTCGACTTCGACCGCGACCACGCCGTGTTTCGCCGTTGAGCAGCGCCGCTTTAGCCAAGATTTTTGCAACCGCCTTTGCACAAGCACACGTGTTAGCACCGTAGCTATTGCTGTGGCAGTTCCCGTCCAGCTCACCAGCTACTGCACGCCAGAGAGAAGCTTGCTCGCCGTTGCTTCAACCCGAAGCCTTCTTCTTCACCGGCGCAAGCAAACAGCGAGCTTAAGCTTCGTACACTTCGCTTGCCTATAAATAGCAACCCCAGAGAAGCTTTTCTACCTTTAGCAGAGCTCTCCAACACCCTCAAGTAGTTAAACCATATTTCTCCTTGCTACAGTCTTCTTCTCCGGCGAGTTCAGCACAGAGGCTCACGGTGACAGCCTCAACCGCAGCCTCTACCTTCAAATTGATAGCATCAGTGAGTGACCCTCACCCATCTCATCGTTCTGTAGCAATTAATTGAACCTCATGCATCTCGTCGCCGGTGATCGCCGGAAATGTCAGAATGCCCTGTTCCAGCTTTGCAACTCAAATTAATTCGAATTAGCCTTCGATTCAATAGACAAAAATGATCAGTGAGCTATTTTAAGCAAGCTTGTGAAGTCAGATTTCAAAATTTAGCAAGAATTGAAGCTTTTCCCTAGCCCGAGCTTCACCAGCCGCCGGCGACCGTCGCCAGTCTTCTCCGGTGATTCTCTGATCAAATTAACTGTGCCAACAGTTTCCTCATACCTCTTGGATACTCTCCAAGCAAGGAATTGAGTTCAAATCGTGTATAATGGAAAACCCCAAATTCAATATCATCTTCTCCGGCGCCGGCCACCGGAAGTCTATTCCCGACCGATCCAGCTTCAGAAACCTTGTCCACCAGATGCGCCTTGATCTCCTGAGCAACTTTGTCTACTAGCTCGACTTCCAATTCGATCTAAATCAGAAGTTATAGCCTTGCCCTAATTCCTGTCCAGTACTGTGATTTCGAACTTCAGCCATCGAGTTCATCGCCGGTTTTCATCACTTTCCGGCCATCTCCTGCCCTAGATCCTATTGAGTGACTTGTTCCTGTTACTAAGGCCTACCTCCCAGACAAAGTGGTGCATCAATTGGAGCCCGAGATCAAAAGTTATGGCAAGCCCTAGTTTCTGGCCATGTCAGTTCAATGCCAGGCTATGCCAGCCAGTGGAATTAGCCCTTTTCACTTCCTTCCAAATGTGCATTTTGAGCATGACTTTGTTCCTTAGACTCCTGAGGTTGTGATCTACAATTTCTTCTTCTATCACAACTTGATTCGAGCCCTTGAACTGTATTTTATTCTTAGCCCTAGAATTTGACATTGTCAGCCCTATGCCAGAGCATGTCAGCCAGTGGCATTAGCTCTTTTCACCTCTTTCCAGTTATGCAAATTGAAAATAACTTTGTCCATCAGACTTGTGGAGTTGCAATCTACATTTCATTCTACTGCCACAAGTTGAGATAATCCTTCTATCATCTATCGACCCAATGTCGACGCCTTGAACCAAATGTCGACCTAAAGACGTTCGCTGTTTTTGAGCGAACCAGTCGCAACCTTGATATCATTCTGATACTTTGAGACATTTGGAACCTTGTAAACCTTTGACAACTAATCTTAACCCTAGTTTTCATAACTTAACCCTAATCAGCCTCTAAACCCAATCATTTCAGAATCATCCAATCATTCAGAATCATCGAGACATTCATCTTTGCATTATTGCATATAGTATATTAATGTATTGGAAAGGTTTGTGATTTTTGGTTACTTGTTTGATTGGAGAATAGATCAAGAGCCAGAGTTCGAGGACTTCACTGCTGATCCTACGTCAACTGCTGTCTCTCACGACGCGGAAGGCAAGTCAAAGTCTTGATCATCTTGAACCTATATTTTATGAATTGCTATGATATGACCATGAATATAAGTAGTATTGCATGAGAATTGATGAACTGTGAATTGGCAGTACTAAGCTGGATGCCTGTGAAATGTGAATTGATTAAATAGTGAGCCATGAACTATCATAAATATATTTATATATATTCATGAAATAAAACCCCCAGCCGTGACCAGAAAAATGGTATGGATGGCTATAGCACTGGAGGTGCTAAACTGCAAAGGATAGCAGGCACGGAAGGTGCAGGGTTGTGGATGGTCTGGTCACTGGCATATAAGGACTAGAACCTTGTGTTGTGCTTGTAGTGGCATGAAACACGTGCTAACCGCAAGCCTGGTATGGGACAGGCCTGAACAAGTACTTATGCGGATCGCACATGAAACCCCTGCATGAGTTGTGTAGTGATGCATGATTTACATGGAGAATGGCTCCCACATATATCACTGAAGGTGATCTTGTACACTGACCCAGCAATGGGGATATGAGTAGGGGTGGAATGTGAGTAAAACATAACAAAAATTCTTGTTATCTCCAGCTTGCCACTCACACATAGTTGTGAGGAAGGGTCTAATCATATTGATAGGATGGGCTTGAAAGTGGAATATCTTGTTGGTAAATTGGTACCTCTCTGCAGAGTTTAAAAATGTATTCGAATACTCCGAGCTCCCGGGTTTATAGGAGTCTGCTGCAGTGGATTAAATCCACGGGGTGTGGCACAAGTATATTTTCTAAATAAAATTTGATAAGTCAAGATTACCCAAATGACATGTGTTGTCATGATAAGGGGTGCTGCCGTGGGCTGTCGTGTGTCGACGTGTCGCGGTAGTGCTATAATCTAGTGAACAAGATTATCAATGTTATATTATGAGAAGTGCTGCCATAAGATGAGATGAGTTGAGTTGAGAAAGAAAAAGGTTATTTTATAAACATCCATAATTCTTGACTAGTCTAGGTTCATAACAATACTATTATATGTATCTACTCTTCCCTATGAGTTGCTGAGTACGTAAGTACTCACCCTTGCAACTTACAACGCAGAAGATGGAGTGTACCAAGATCAAGAAGAAGTCATGGAGAACTTCTTGGATCCGGAAGAAGGAGAGCCAGACCCGTCAAATCCCTGATGTGTTGTTCTGCCGTCAACTTCTTACTGTGGAAGGGACACCCATCATCCGCTGTGTAGAGGTTTTATTTTGCTTTAACTAAACCTTGAATGCCGCGAAGGTATTGTAATCTCTTTATGTAATATTAAGGCCAGCAGGCCACACTGCTTAATATTTTGTAAGTTTTTCTGCTGCAATGTGAATATACTCCTGTGCTTGACTTATCCTGGGAAGTCAAAGGTATGTTTATATGGGACTAGCTATAGCAAGCTAGGTCTCCACGGGAGTAGTCGTAGTCCCAGTTTTGGGGCGCGACAAAAAGTTGGTATTAGAGCAGCATGAGAACTTGACTGTAGGACGACACCTTTAGAAATTGGTTACGCCAGGAAGACGTAATTTATTTAGAAACTATTTGTTGAAAACTTTATTTTGAGAAAAATAATGAGCTTTGTAGCTCCTAAAAACTTCTATTTCAATATCTTATTTGGGTTTTCTAAAATTCGGTAAGATTGTGAGAGTGCGTTCTGTCATTTCAAAGTGTTTTAGGGGTGGTATAGATAGAGCTGGTGGATGCTCTTGATAGCCTTGTGATTCACTGTTGCTTATGCAATGGTTAACTTGTGTATTATGGCTAGTAGCCTAAGTATTTCATGCACTAAAGTAAGTTGCATTATTTTCTGCATTGCTATCTTAGTTGGCCCTAGTTAGTTAGATTGGTCTGGACCCTTTTTCAGAGCCACCATGGTTGATACAAGAAGGAGATCCCGAAGCGGTAGAGAAGACAGGGAGCAGACTCCGCAGGAAGAAGATACCATGATGAGAGACCCTTTGTTTCAGCCAGGATCTCAAAGCTCCAATCCTCCCCAGAGTGAACAACCCAGTATTCAGGAAATTCTCCTATCCATGGAGAAAAATCGTCAAGAAGCCCAAGTAGCTCATACCCAACTGCTGGCTCAGATAGTTCAGAGAATGCCTATTGGAGCCACAGAAGGAACTACTGTAGGTGCCAGACTAACGGATTTTCGAAAGACCCGTCCACCAACATTCTCTAGCGCGACCGATCCCATGGTTGCCGATGATTGGTTAAGGGATATCGAGAGGAAACTGGACACGGTCCGATGCAGTGACCGAGAGAAGGTTTTGTTTGGATCTCACCAGTTAGCAGGAGCTGCAGCTGCATGGTGGATGAACTACCAGGAGGCCCACCTTGACAAGGATAATATCTCTTGGACGGAATTCAAGGAACAATTTCGGAAATTCCACGTACCTACCGGCGTCATAGCTGCAAAACATCGGGAATTCCGTAATCTAATTCAAGGAAGCAAGACGGTCACCGAGTATCTGCACCAGTTTACTCACCTAGCCCGGTATGCACCTGGAGATGTTGATACCGAAGAGAAGAAAATAGAACGTTTTGCAGAAGGACTTCAACACTACCTGCAGTACCAAATCGCTTCCCATGAGTTCACTGAGTTTCAAACACTAGTGAACAGGGTTTTAAAGATAGAGGAGAAGAGGAATATGAGAGAGGAATATGACTTCCGCAATAGATCACAGTCGACCATGGGTACTTCTCCTAGGGGCACCAGGTGTTACTGTTTCTTCGTCCACCGGGAAACGCTCCGGAGGCAAAGAAGGGGTTTGGTCGCGTCTGCGACCATGTGACCGTCGAGAAGAACTCAGAGCAGCATCGTAACGAGCCTGCGCATCTTCAAGAGCCTCTAGGGCAGTTCTCCGCAGTTCATTGTTTTGTTGCTCAAGATCTTGATCCTCCTTCTGTTTGCGATCCCGTTCTTCCCTAGCAGCCTGTTGATCAGGAGTTTCCTCCGATAGGGCAGCAAACTATCTAGGGAGAGAGGTTGCCGATGGAGAAAATATCTCAGTTTGTTCCGAGTCGGACTCGAAATCAAAGAGACGGTGGAGGTTATCAGGGTCGAATCTCCCCGGGCTGATTTCCAGGTCGATATCATCCTTCCCCTCAGCGGGGACGTATGACGGACCGGACTCACCCTCTAGCGAGTTAAGAACCTCAGTAGGTTCTGACCTTGCGCTAGTCGCTCCCTGGTCGATGGACATGACCTGGAGAGATGATTCAACCTCTGGAAGATTTTGGCCTCCAACCTCCTCCATCGGAACAGGATCGCTTGGAGAAGGCATTGGAATGTGAGCATAATCCTCGAGATCAAAATCGTTCTCGGAATCATATACTCCAGCCGTATTTCAGTGAACCTCCGGATGAAAATTAGGACACCTTGAGAAACGCCCCACGGTGGGCGCCAGCTGTCGACGATTCGGACTCGGGGTCCTCAGCCGAACTTATGCAAAATTTATAATAGCGAGACCTTTCAAGATGACCCTCCGGGAAGGTGTGTAGGAATATGGAGAACAGGAGCACAGAGTGGTTTATACAGGTTCGGGCCCTCGATGGTGGGAGCAATAGCCCTATGTCCTATTGAGATTTCACTATGCGTGGTAAAAGATTTACAAGATGGCTGGAAAAGACCTTCACAAGCGAAGGTTTTTCCTATGTAAGTGTACAGAAAGAAACCAGGGAGGCTTATAAGAACTATCTAATCTAGACCATAGACTTGGCTGTTTGAGTGGTTGAGATGTGTTGTATCTCGCTTTGATCAGAGACGTTGATCTCTCTCCCCCTCTTCTTGTTGTTTGATGCATATTGCCACTCTTTTATACTAGTCGAAAGGGTGCCATGTCGTAACTACATCAGACAGTTGCTTGGATGTGGTTTAGAGAACCGCTCTTAACCCCCACGCAGGTTTAACACGTGTTATTCATGGATAACTGCACGTATTAACCTCCTGACGGTTGGTCCTCCACGTGGAAGAATCTTCGGGATACTTGGGATATTCCCGCTATAGGGACAGGTGAATCCCAAATACCCTGGTCGAAAGTGCTCTGACCGCGGGATGTTGCCTGACCGCACAACATCTCCAACATTTTGTTCGCATATAGCACACGAACTCCTGACCGCGCACTAGCTGCGGTCTGATCGCGCAAAGCCTGCGACCTCGGGCTGATGCTTCTTAGAATGAGTTGAGTTCGCACCACCAGGCACGTGTCTGGCTCGAATCTGTCCTGAACCAACAGTGCATTTATTTGAACTGACTCGGGTGTCAATCCTCGTCAGAGAGTTATTGAACCAGAATCCACTCTCCGACGGAGGGGTACAGTAGAACCACTTCTGCTACCACCCCTGCAAGGAATCCCGGAGGGGCGGGAAGGGGTACTCCTTCTTCTCCCGTATTCGGAAGTAGATGCACCCGGTGGCATTGGCGCTCTTCGACCATGCCGAGTAGTAGAAACGTCGGAAGAGCTCCACGCTTGGGAGTACTCCGACGAAGGCTTCGCACAAGTGCTGAAAGATCGCCATGATAAGGACAGCATTTGGGTGGAGATTCACTAACTCCAACCCATAATACTCCAAGATTCCCTTCAAGAACTGGCTCTCGGGGAATCGGAACCTGCAACATAGGTACTCCTCAAAGACCACCAACTCGCCCTCTTGGACGATTGGGGTTTCTTGATCTTTCTCCGCGCGCCGCCAGTTGATCAGCAGCTGCGGAGGGAGATCTCTTCCTTCTCAAGGGCCACCAGGCTTTCTTCGGTGTGGTGAACAGATCGGCTCCAGGAAGCCATCTCTTTCAAAAGATTGAGAGGAAAGGAGGTGACTTTGGAGGCGATGGAGATGAGGAATGCAAAAGAGGGTTTTGTGCGGCAAGAAACTCTAAGGCAAATGAAGGGTTTCTGGTTGTGTGGCTTCCTCAGGAAGCTACCTTCTCCTTTTATATGCCCGAGGCAACCCTTCGTTGAATACTTTATTAATTTCCCATAATGGGTGCCTTCTTTCTGGAAACCCGTTATGCACTCCCTACAGTGAATCCGAAACAAAATTGTCACGTCTGCCACGATAGTGACATCACCTGTGAGGAGCCCAGCTCGGTGCAGCTGGTCCCCTAACCACTTGACTTCCCAGGATGAGTCAATCACAGGATTACATTGCAGCAGCAAAATAGTACAATAGTCATAATTGTATGGCCATCAGGCCTTAGTACAAAACGAGGTACAGTGCCTTACAAGGCACAAGGGTTTAACAAAATAATACATCTAGTCGGCGGAAGCTAGGCCCAAAAGCAATCCACAGGAAACAGAGGTTGACAGCAAGACAGCACCACATCAGGGCTCCGGATGAAACTGCTCATCATCTCCTGGGTCCGCAGCATCTTCAGGATATCCTCCAAGGTGGTAGAACGCTCCATCTATTGATGAGTTGTTGCAAGGGTGAGTACTTACGTACTCAGCAAGTCATAGGGAAGGTAGAGATACATATATATATATATATATATGACATGAACCTATGCTATTGGGGAAAGAGTGAGAGGTTTTTCCCAAAATACATTTCTTTCTCAATTCTTACTCAACTTCTGATCATATCCAAGGCGGTATATCCTCATATCACATTATCTTTATTCAAGCCTTTCAATCTTATACTCATAACAGTATTTCATAACTTAGGGCATAAACCACATGCCTCTTAATTATTATATGATTTCTATATTATGGTATTACCGCGACACGTCAACACATGACAGCCCACGGCAACGCCCCTTATCGTGACAACACATGCCACTTGGGTAATCTTGAACTACCAAATTTTAGTTTATAAAACAATACTTGTGTCACACCCCATGGATTTAATCCACCGCGGCATACTCCTAAAACTCGGGAGCACGAAGTATTCGAATACATTTTTAAACTCTGCAGAGATGTACCTCTTTTTAAATCCACTTTTTCACTCGACTTCCAAGTCGGGCCAACTCCATGCGACTTATACGCATGTGACAAGGCCAAGATCACACAACGTTTTTGCAGTCTAGTATTAACAGTATCCCTGCCCGGTAAATGGACAATACCGTCCCAAGTACCGTTGTGGGTCCTCCCCACTGCCTTACTTCCTATCCTGGGTCTATGTTCCCGCAGGACACATAACCTCTTTTGATTACAGTCGCGCACGACTTAATCTGGCGTAGGGCGTCTTCCTTCTTTACACCTTATCCTCTCATAATTTTTCTGATCTCACATCACTCATGGACGAACTGTGTCCCACCAGTTCCCACGCGAGAAACCGGATCGACAAGCCATGCAGGGAACTAATAATACTAAGAAAGCTACTAGGTTGCGCCTGTCCCATACCAGGTAAGTGGTTGGTACGTTTTTCATGCCACTAGACGCATAACACAAGGTTCTAGTCCTTACATGCCAGTGACCAGATCATACCACAAACCATGCACCTTCAGTGCCTACACATTCAGTGCAGCCAAGCACCTCCAGTGCTACCACCATTCCATACCAAAATACTGGTCACGGCTAGGGTTCTATTTCATGAATATAAATGTACATATTTATACTTTTATTAGTTCGTGGCTTGCTATCTTATCAAGTTCACATTTCTCAAGTATTCAATCTACCACTGCCATGATATCATTGATCTCAACACATGTAATATTAACGAGATATCTACTCATGGGATAGCATAGCAATTCGTAAAATATGGGTTTCAATATGGTCAAAGTATGACTTGCCTTCCGCGTCGTAAGTATCAGCAGTCGATGATGGTTCAGCGACAAGATCTTCAACCCCGGACTCTGGCTCTGAACAAGATCAAACAAGCAAACAGGCATTACAATCAATCCTATTCTTACTAATCCACTACATGCAAAGATGCAAGGAGGAAATACTCTGGTGATACAAGGTTTGAAAGCGATTTGAGTTTAACTATGGAAACCAGGGTTAAAATTAGTTGTTAAAGTTTACAAGGTTCCAAAATATCAGGGTGATATCAAGGTGGTGACTGGTTCGCCCAAAAACAGCGAATGTCTTTAGGTTGGCATTCGGTTCAAGGCATCGACATAAGGTTGATGGGTGATAGAGGGCTCAACTCAAGTTGTGACAATAGAGAAAAGTGTAGATCACAACATCAGGAGTCTAAGGGACAAAGTTATTTTCAAAGTGCATGGCTGGAAGTGGGTGAAAAGGCTCAATGCCACTGGCTGACATAGGCTGACAGTGCTCTAGAATGGCATTGGCATGGTTTGAGCAATTTCCAGTGGCCAAAGTGGGTTTTGATTCAAGCATATGGTGCACAAGGTAGTGAGACAACTATTTGACAAAGTAATTTCTGTTTTACATGACCAGAGGTGGGTGAACAGGGCTAATGCCACTGGCTGACATAGCCTGGCATAGGCTTGACACGGCCAGAAACTAGGGTTAGCCATATATTTTGATTCAGGGCTCCGAATGATGCACCACTTTGTCTGGTGGTTAGGCATTTGTAACAGGAACAAATGTCTCAACAGGACCTAGGGCAGGGGATAGCCGGAAGGTGATGAAAACCGGCGAAGAACACGGTGGCCGAACTGTTCTCAACAGTTTCTGGACAAAACCTTGGCATGGCGATATCTCTTCATCTGGGCCGATCTAGGTGTCGAGCTAGAAGGCAAAAATACTCCTGGGGTCGAGGCACAACTACTAGACAAGGTGGCTGGGGTTGAAATGGCCGGGAACGAAATCCGGCGACCGGAGCTAGGGAAGAAGACACCAAAATTGGGCATTTCTGTTCTAGGGCAAATAAACTTAATTCCTTGCTTGTGGATGGTCTCTGGGGCATAAGTAAGCTAGGTGTGAAGCTAGATCGGCTGGGGAAACACCAGAGAAGCTTAACAGCGAGCTCCAGTTCACATGCAAGGTGCAAAGTTGGGGATTTTCATATTTTAGCAAATTCTTCGATTCTGGTTGCTTAGATGTGTTCTAATCAGTCTACTGATCATGTTTGATTATAGGCTCGAGAGCTAATTCACTCTGGTTAGAGTTTAATTGCTCGTCGGAGCTGCTGGAGAGAAATGGAAATTGCCGGCGACTGGAGAGGTTTGAAGTCAATTACATGCTCGAGTACGATGAGGGAGGTAAGAGGAGCTTACTGAAGTAGTTGGAATCGAGGAGGAAGCAGTGTAGAGGCTTGGCACCGTGAGCCTCTTCTCGAGCTCGCCGAAGAAGAAGAAGACACGGTGGAGTGTGGCGATTTCTGGTGCTTTGTTAAGTGGTGAAATTGGCTAAGTCCTGAGGGTTATTTATAGGCGATTTGGGGAGGCTGCAACGGCTGGAATTGCACGGGGAAGTGAAGCTCGAATTGATGGCGAGTTGACTGGCCGTGCGGGACAGCAGCGAAGCGACGTGCTCCAGCGGCCGTGCCGGCTTTGCAGGCTGGCGTGCGCTGTCCCGGGTGATGCAACGGCGAACTGACGGGCTCCTCCGGCATGCTTGCAACGTGGCACCGAGCTCCTGCAGTGGCTGCAGCGATGGCGTGCGCGCGCGGGCAAAATTGGAGATGCTGGTGCGGCCGCGGTGGCTCCACGGTGGCGAACGACGTGCGCACATGTGGTAGGAACGCGGTGGCAGGGGTGGCGACCACGGGGCTTCACCGGCGACGAAGTTTCTGGCGTGGCAGCGCGGTGGTCGCGGTCGTGCACAGCTGCTGGTCGCGCACAGTGTCTCTGGTCGAACCAGGGACCAAATTGCAAGGATTCTTATTTGAAATCTGGACTGATTTGCAATTTCTGTCTTAGAGATGGTTAATTTGAGGATTGATTTCATGGCTGAGTATAACATTTTTATTAGTACTCATCCAGCTCAAATTTAGAGAAAATTTGATAAGATTTGAGGGATTTCACCTATTTTCGAAAATAGGGTAAAATTAGGGTGAACTAAATCTAGATTTTGTCGATCTCGAATTCTGGTGATTGAAGAGAGATTTTGAAGCCTGATCAAAAGGGAGATCTGTATCAAATAGTATTTGGAAGGTGTTCCCTGAAGAAATTCTGGAGTTGGAATTGATTTGCAGATTTTAGCCTTTTCAGGCTTCCAGGTAAACAGAAAAGGACTTATTCGCAGTAAAATTTGGACTAAACTGCGAAAAGTGTTTAGATGAATTAATCTGGCTC
The DNA here is from genome assembly GCA_019359835.1 of Pharus latifolius. Taxonomy (NCBI): domain Eukaryota; kingdom Viridiplantae; phylum Streptophyta; class Magnoliopsida; order Poales; family Poaceae; genus Pharus; species Pharus latifolius. The sequence goes on along the minus strand of CM033328.1, from coordinate 25,259,218 downwards.
CCAACTTTTTGAAGTGAGTTGAGGATGAACCTAGGAACATATTCCAGGGGTTACTTGAGTCTGAATAAGGTTAATTCAAGATAACTCAATTATCTGGAAACTGGGGTACTTAGGGTAAATCTGAATTTTCCTGTTTTCGAAAACAGAGAGAGGCTTAGGTACTGAGAGTTAGGGTCAGAATTTGATCTGGACCCTGAAGACTTTTATCTTCGGGGTAACTGGTAGGTTAAATCTGGATGGTCAGATCTTGATCTGGATCTAGAGAATAGATTTGGAGATTTTTAGGGTTTGGGAGAGATTAGAGTTCAGCTGATCTGGCTACTACTACAGAGATACATGCATGCAGGGTTTTTATGCAAAACTTTTCACTCCCAAAACTAGGGTGTTACAAAAATATATTTTTATAATTTTTGTTTCTAATTCGGGGGCTAGGGTGCACACAAAAACATGAAAATTTTGCAAAGATTTTGGAGGGAGTGATCCTTCATGTCTTTTGTAAAGATAATTTTTATGTGTTGTTCACAATGCATTTCTGTGACCGCCTAAAAATTTGCATGTTGATCGCAGTGCAATTCTGTGATCACTGCAAGTAGGTAATCGCAAAATGCACAGTTATCATCCGATCAAGGCGTTATGTTTTTATCGTAATTTCAGTTCTGATCGCGGCTTCAGTTCTGATCGCGGCTTTAGTTCTGATCGCAGTACCAGTGCTGGTCACGGTATGACACATTAATGCGTTTCTGATCGAAACACTTGTTACCTCAGGTTTACCTGTGTATATTTGGTCGTAAAGACATTCCTTATGACCTGATCTGAGAGAAGGTATGAAAGGAAAAGGAAAAGGAAATTTTTATTTCTGGCAATCCTTACATACAAAAGGGATACAGGCGACCAGAGCATCGACCTGATCTGAGAGAAGGTTTCAAAGTTCTCCTAGGGACATATTTAGCATCAGTGGGATAAATACTGGCTGCCCCTAGAGAACTGGCTATGACTCTAAGCCTATCTACATCATCTCGAATGAGAGAAGCACTACTATTCCTGATCGTTTCGGAGAGTTCTTGCTGCTGCCGAGCATAGTCTCTCTCCAAGCGGAATTGGTGCGCCTCTTCGCGAGATCTGTCAAAACATTCTGCCAGGTGCAGAATGGCCGAAGACATCTCTTCGGTGTTCTTCTCCAGAGCCTCTTTTTTCCTCCTGGCAAGTCTGTTCGAAGGAAAGAGATTGGACCTCAGCAGGCTGGTCACTGGGGGCTCCAGAAATTTTCATCTCCTTCACATAAATGTGTTAGTTTTACAAGTTAAAACGACCAGCAGAAGAGATGAAAATAATTACCAATCCTCGCAAGTGAGAGGATGAAGTATTTCCCCCAAAAAGTAGATCACCCGACAAAAGTCAGGAACCATCAGGTCATGGAAGTGCAACTTTCCCACGATAAGATTGCTCACCCAACAAAAGTTGAGGATTATCTGGTCGCGGGAATGCAACCTTCCTAGCAGAAAATTGATAACCCATCAAAAGAGGGGGATTGCTTGATCGCAATGGAGAAAGCTGAGAAGAAGGCTTTGAAGGATTATTATGGACCTCGAAAGGTGGAGATGAAGGTTCGACCTGCCGAGTTGCATGGACAGGAAGGACTACAGGGGCCAAAGGAAGCGAGAGCAATGATGTATCCCTAACCCTTGTGCCGCTGGAAGATCCCTCGTCAACCTTGGGTTTCTTCCCTGGAGGAACCACATCTTCGGTCATATGTGAATTTCCAAAAAAATATTTTGGAAATGATCAGAACATAAGATGGCAACTTGAACCAGGGGTTCCAGAGAAGACTTACCTTCTGGAAGTCCTGGTCGAATTCTAGTGTCACTTCTTCTTCATCGCTCTCAATCTCAATGATGTTCCTGGAACCCTGATGTGCCATTGAGGTGAAAACAGAAGAGAAGAAAAGATAGCTATGGAATAGACTTAGCCAAGAAAAAGACTTGTGAAGTTTTAGGGCTAAGAGGCTTCGGTATTTATAGCCCCCAGGGGTGATGGTTCATTTTTCGAATGCCTCGAGTTCTTAAAACACATTTACAGTTTTATCTCGGGTTAAAAGACAATTCCGCGGTGCTATCATTACCTGTCAAACACAACCCAGAGTCCGTCTCAGGAAATAAACCGCCACACTTAGTGCGCCACTAAGTGGAGAAGTTGAAGCTTCGGGTCACTTATCCGATGTAAGATTTAAATTTAAAGTAAATATGTCCCTTCGTTTTCTTCAAATTTGGGGGCTAGCTGACGAGGATTGTTACCCGAGCTAGTTCAAAGTAATGTACATCTGGTTTAAGACAACTTCGAACCAGACAAGTGTCCGGAGGTCCGTTGGTATGATCTCGGATGGTCTGAGAGGCGCGAACAAATGGTCGCAGGCTTTGCGCGATCATGAGGCCGCAGACACAGTGCGCGGTCAGGAGGCCGTAGACACAGTGTGCGGTTAGGAGGCCGTAGGCGATGCACGGGCAGGAGGTCGCAGACAGTGTGCGGTCAGAAGGTCATGGACTACTCTCGACCAGGATGACTCAGGATTGTTTAAGCTCTACAACAGGCATATCCCGAGAATCACGAAGATCCTTCCACGTATGAAGACAACTACCAAGAGGTTAACTCATGCGGTTATACCTTAATTGCACGTGTTAAGCCTGTGTGGGAGTTAAGTGCAGTTATCGAAACTGCACCTGAGCAACCGTTCAAAGCCGTTGTGCATTGGCGCCCTTTCGACCAGTATAAAAGGGTGCACAAATATACCAGACGAGAGGAGATCTTCGACGAATTGAAGAGACATCAAGATCTGACAGATCGAACAGATACCAGAGATCGAACAGATCTGAGAGATCAACATCAACAAGCTTCCATAGGCTAGTTTAGTCATTTTCTAGACAATCACACGGAAAAGATCTTCACCTGTGATGATCTTTTCAACAACTTTGTAACCTTTTTCCCATACATAGTGAAATCACAACAGGATGTAGGGCTATTACTCCCACCATCGCGGGCCGAACCTGTATAAATCTCTTTGTGTTCCAACTGACATTGCTCATCATCCCTTCCCGGAGGGACGCCCAAAAAGGCCTCATAACTCACAAATTCTGGAAAAATTCGACTAAGGACCCCGAGTCCGAATCGTCGACACCGGCATCAGCTGGATCATGATGGAGCCGAAGGCTGACCTGGGTCCGCCCCTCATCACCAGTGGACCCCTCGCGAAGGGCTCGTAGAAATAGCGAAGAAGCCAGAGGGTGTGCTCCTATCTGATGGCTGTCTCGCACAGCCACACAAACAGCCCCATCCGAACGAGGGTGTTTGGGGTGAGGTGGTTGAGCGAGAGGCCATACGCCTGCAAGAAGTCCCAGAGCAATGGATGCACCGGGAGTTAGAGACACGCATCGACGAATGCCTTGAAAGGCACCACCTCTCCCTCCCGGGGGCTGGGCGCTAGCTCCTCTGGCCCTGGGACCCTGATATCCCCGGCCGTGAAGAACCCTCGCTCCAGGAAGGTCTCGAGGTCCCCGGAGGAGAACTCGGTAGCCCCGAGGAAATCAGATGTCACCTCCTCCGGGGGCAGATCAGACGCCTTAGCGTGGCTCTTCGACGCCATCAGGGACGAACTCGCCGGGAACTACCCGAAAAGTGTCACCGGGAGCTACCGGGAAAGTGTCACGGGTGAGAGGTTACCGGAAGCTACCGGAAACGAAACTACCAAGAGAGTGGGTGTGTGAGATGAAGTCGAAGATCCCGGGCCGGAGCCCCCCCCACCCCCGCATCTATTTATAGGCAATGGGACACGCCTCGGATGGGCGCCACGTGTTCCAGGGCCCATCTGGACCACCGGTTTCAAGCCGCCGCGTCGGTTAGAGGGTTCCCACGGGAACCGACACATCGGTTCGAGAGGTCGCACGAAGATCAAAGTGTCAGGACAGATAACCCAGAAGCCGAAGTGTCGCGCGTGGCTCAAAGCACGCTATGGAAGATGGAACGTCGCCCGGGGCAAGTTCTACACATGCTCTTCAGAGGCACTCCGTGCCCCTGAGGGCCTGGGGGCTACTGTTGCGGGAACTCCCGGGGGCTTACTGGGGAAAAACCACGGGGGTTTTCAGGGCCCTGGAGGGTCACTGAGTCCCGGAGGGTCCCCGGGTCCCTGGGCCAAAGAGGTTCACTGGGGCCCCGGAGGTCGGAGGGTCCCTTGGCCCCGAAGGGTCCCCGGGTCCCGAAGGGTCCCCGGGTCCTGGAGGTTAACCGGAGGCCCCGGTGGATCACTTGGCCCTGAAGGATCCCTGGCCCATGATGTAACCTCCCTATTTTTGCTATCTTTTCTGCTGGCGAGTCAGCATATCTTCTTTGAAATCTCAAATGTCTCAACCCTATTTGATCTCTTATCTCAAAATCATGATCTCAGGTGTGCCACTACGTTAACCTAAAAAGTTGGCCGCTAAACTTCATCTCCCAGATCATTTTCACCTTCAGTCCAAAAGTATTTCAGTTTAGTCCTTTTCAGAATCTTCAAAAAGCCCAAAAAGGCTAAAAGTCTCAAATCACCCCAATTCTAATCTGATCAAATGATTATCTTTCTTTCACTTTTCTGAACGCTTTTCCCTTCTGGAAGAACTCAAAAATCTCAACCGAAACCCTAGTTTCAGCCCCGACAAAAATGTCAAACCCTAATTACCCTATTTTACCCTGTTTTTGATTTTGTCAAAACCATCAGATCTTATCGGATTTTGCCATTTTCCTGCTAGATGAGTCCAAGTGTTTTGGTAGTACTCATCTGCAAAATCAGATTTCAAATCAGCCCTCCAGATCTCCATATTTGCAAGTAGGCCCAAATTCCTGAACCTAATTCCTTGCAGATTAGTCCAAACCTTCGCAAATCAGCCCAAAACCTTGCAAACAAGTCCCTGGCCCCTTCTTCGACCACGACCAGAAGCCCGCGTGCATGACCACGACCTGAGGACGTTCGACCGCAGCTACTGCCACAGTTTGCCGTGAACCACCGTAGCCTTCGCCGCCGACCAGATTCGCCACCACCAACGGCCGAATCCTACGTGTCCGCACGTGCTCACATCGTGCCAAGGAACGCCACCGTGGTGATGATCGGAGACCGCAGCTTCACCATTCACGCGCGCGTGCCTACCACTGTCAGAGCTTTACTGCCACATTGCTGCCATGCCGAGGCTCGCCATCCCGTCGTTCTGCAGAATCCAGATTTTGCGCGATACCTTCGTCTCTGGCAGAGCTCCCGTCGTGTTCCAATACGCCTCGTTGACTGCTCCGACGCCAGAGAGTATCCCCGTCGATTTGCTGTCGCTCCCGAGGACTCAACCCCACGGCTATATAATGCCCCCCCTCGCCAGTGCTTCACTCCACACCCACACTTCGCCAGCAACCCGAAACTTAGCTCTAGAGCTTGCCATTGCCATGGCCTACGTCTTCTTCCCCGGCGAGCCACTTCTGGAGCTCACGGTGCCGGCCCCAACCGCAGCATCTCTCTCCAATCCAAAGCTGCCAGTGAGTTCCTCTCACCTTCCTGTCCGTTTCATAGCTTTTAATTGAACCCCAGCGAGACCTAGCACCGGCGATCGCGGAGATTGTTTGTTGCCCTGTTCCCCTAATACCGAGTGATTCAAGCCAAATTGATCATCGTGCCAGTAGAGAAAAATGATCAGTAAGCTAGGAGAACTAAGCCCACAAGATTAGAGTCCCCAATTTTGGCCAGAGCGAAGAATCCCCAATTTCGGATTATGTCAGTTCACCGGAGAACGCCGCCGTGCTTCTCCAGCCATTCCCTGGCAAAATTAAGCACCCCAATAGCTTCCTGTTATTCCCTAGATGCTTCCCAAGTGTGGAATTGAGTTCAAATACCCTAGATCAAAAACGCCCAAATCAGTGCCTTCGTCTTCAGCTCCGATCACTGGAGTTCACTTTTCGGCCGAATTAGCTGATGCAACCTTGTCATTTACCTAGGCCTCAACCCCCTGAGTGCTTTACTCCACTAGCTCAAACCCTGAATCGGCCTGAATCAAAAGTTATGATCATGCCAAATTTTGTCCAGAGCCCTATCTGTGCCGTGTCGCCACCGTGGTTCATCGACGCCGTTCATCGCCGTCCGGCCACTTTCTGCCCTTGAGCCTGTTGAGTAATTTGTCCCTGTCATCAAGGCCTAACCCCCAGACAAAGTTTTGCATCAATTGGTGCCCTGAGTCAAAAGTTATGCCAAGCCCTAGTTTCTGGCCATGCCCAACACTATGTGAGTGCATGTCCACCAGTGGCATTGAGTGATTTAGACCTGTTACATTTGAGCTATTGAAATGCCACTTTGTCCACTAAGCCTTTGAAGCCATGTTCTACAATATTCCCTACTATCACATCTCCAGAAAATAGACATATAGCCAATTTAGGGCTATGTCAAGCCATGAACCGAATGTCAGCCCTTCAACATTCAAGTCCTTTTGAACCTATCTCTTCAATCAACACCAAGTGACCTTGTCCAAACCTTTTCCCCTGCATGCATGATATAATTAATTATTATTTTCTAGTACTTGTGTGCTTATATAGTGTGTATGTATTGTTTGTGTCCGCCGTGGAACCAGAAGTTGAAGGAGCGGAAGAGATCTTCGAGGAATCATCTGAGCAGCTAGACCCATCACTGCAAGGCAAGTCTCAAACCCTTGATCATATCTAGCCCAATACTTTGAAATGAAGTGTGTTAACTGTTTTCGAGTATATGCATGCCTTAGATTCAAATAAAAGCTATGTTCCAATGAAATGGTAGATATGACCTAAGTAATTGTAAAACCCCTTTTGACATTGAATATCCATGTACTCTTGTCACCCTAGAATATCATGCTTAGGCTATACTATGCTCAAGATTATATGTTAAATGTTGAATGGTCACATATGAGAAAAGCATATTCAAAACCCCTTTTTGTGAAAGAAAAAGTGATTGGAATCGATAGTGAGGATGGTTTGATTTGATGGTGCTGTGTGCGCACTGGGAATGTGAAAGACTCATCACTAAAGATTCATAAGGACTAGAACCTTATGTTGTACTTCCATGCAGCATGAAAACGTACCAACCACTTGCCCGGAATGGGACGGGCGCAACTTAGTAGCTTTCCCAGTATTAGCTTTTCCCTACAATGGTTGTCGGTCTGGTTTCTTGTGAGGAACTGGTGGGCCAGTAAGGGCCGTGAGTGATGTGAGTTCAGAAAAATTATGAGAGGATAAGGTGGAAAGAAGGAAGATGCCCTATGCCAGATTAAGTCATGCGCGGCTGTAATCAAGAGAGGCTATGTGTCTTGCGAGAACATAGACCCAGGCTAGGAAGTAAGGTAGTGGGGAGGACCCACAACGGTAATTGAGACTTAACTGTCTATTTACCAAGCAAGGAATTGTTAATACTAGGACTGTAAATTGTTGTGTCATCTCGGCCTTGTCACATGCATAAAAGTCGCATGCAGAGGTACCGACTTGAAAGCCGAATGATCGGTGGATTAAGGTGGCACACCTTTACAAAGTTTAAAAAGTATCGGATATTCTGAGCTCCCAGGTTATGGAGTTTGCGCGCGGTGGATTCTATCCACTTCGATGCAGCACAAGTAGCTTTTGGAAAGTTTTTCACAAAATCTGAGTAAAGTGGTGACTCGTGAAAGACCGCCAGACACAACATTTTCTGAAAATCTAGCTTAGGGTTTTAAAAGCCTCACTTTTGAAAATAAAGACCTTTTCTTCAAAACTAAGTGTGAAAATCTATTCTATATATATATATATATAAAGCCAAAGAGCCATTCTTTGAGAATTTCCCCTCTCATCTATATATACCTGCATTCTTATTTGGGACTTGTTGAGCACCATGTGGAAAATATGCTCACCCTTGCTTTTACAAACAAATTTAGAAGAAGGATTCATTGACCCTGAGTCCTACGGACTTGAACCCAATATGGAACAAGAAGAAGAAACTGAAGAACCAGCTCTTTAGAGGGTTACGTACCAAGTGGAGTCCGATGTGGAGAAGGCCCGTGCAACACCGCTGCAGTTGAAGATCAAGACTGATCAAGTCCTTTTCCTTATTGTTGTTGTTTCATTTTGCGCCGACCTTTGTGTCGAAAACTCCTTAATTTTGTATCAACATTTAAGTGCGTCATTTTGGGGCTAAGTTGTTGTAATGTTGGTCCCTGTGATCAGCACTTGTTTTTAATTACTCGCATTTTTATATAATGCATCTTGTTGTTTTGAGCTGCAATGTACCATTTCTGAGTGCAACCCACCTGGGCGGTTGCCACCAGGTTCCTCAAATGAGGGTCCCACACAGGAGGTACACCGGGGGCCCAGAAGGGTCCCCGGGCCCCGGAGGGTCATCAAGTCCCGAAGGTTCACTGCGGGCCCCGGGAAGCCACCAAGAGACCAGAGAGCTCTTTGACAAGTCCTGAGCGCCTCGCGTGGTCAATCCCGAGAGCGTGGGGTCACGTGCTGGTGGCTTGAGGAGCGCTTTGGGAACTGTCAAGGACAATTGTCAAGCATCCAAGCCCTTCGGCCGGTGAAATGACGCCAACGCCCCTCGATCCAACTGCAGTAGCTAGGGCTTTTTAGTCTTTTGCATATTTTGGGGCCTATATATACCCCTTTTGTACCTCATTTGAGGAGGACTTTGATTCATTTGCCATATACACAAAACAATAGGCTCCCTTGGAGACCTCTCTCCCCGAGGGAGCACCTCCCCAGCGGAACCGCGTTTGAAGGGTGTCGACAGGACTTGGGCCCCCACTGGGACCCGAACCTGTATAAAATCACCGTGTCAATCTCTGTGCTTGCCCGACGGGAGTTGACCAGTTGCATGGTCAGCTCGCGTTGCTGTTCGCATGTTACGTACGTTCGAAGAAACCTGCCAGGGTATTCGTAATACCACGACAGTTATCATCAGTTATTCTTCCTAGTGACATGTATTGATGTGGTTAACAGGGAACTGTCTCAATAAGTTACCGCACAGAGCAGTCGACCAAGAGGCCACGACAACGTGCTCCTTCGACTAGATGCCCTTACTTTTGGGTGAATTACATCTTACGACCAAACGGATTAGTCATAAGCATCCCAGCCTAAAAGAAGGTTGGTCGAAGGTGTGAGTAATGGGAGTGATCCCACCACTCTAAGCTTTTGACCAAGAATGAAATACATATCCTCGACAAGAAGATAATAACAATTCTATCATTCCCTCATTTCTCTCTACATTTTCTATGTTCTACACTTATAGTTGACAATTATATTTTTCATAGTATGTTATCAGCACAAGTGTCTCTGACCATTACCATCAACTACTATTGTTTCACTAGTAAGAATTGCTACTAATCCTGGTATCACTTTAATGGTGAGAAATGTTTTAGTTTCATTTTGGATGAAAATTTTATGCAATGGTTTATAAGTTTTTATTTGTTGTATATTGTAGTTCACCATGTCGAATCTTGCAAAGCTTGAATTTTTGGCTTTGGATATGTAACATCCTGAGTTTTGGGGTGAAAAGTTCTTTCTTAAAAGTCATGCATGCATATGTCTCTTCTAGATCAACCAAATCAGCCTCAGCTTTATTTTGTTCTAGCCCTAAAATCTCCAAATCTATCTTGTGACCTCAAGTCAAGATCTGACTTCCCAGATTTGATCTATCAGTTATCCTAAATCTAAAAGCCTTCAGAACCCAGATTCAATAATATCTCTAACTTCCAGATTTGTCAACTCCTTTCTGTTTTCGAAAACAGAATATCTGCATGTGCACACGCGTCCACGCCCCAGCCATCGCCGTGGCAACTCCGTTGAACAGCTTGCTCCCGTGCGCGACCGATGTCAGCATTTTCTTGCCACGTCGCTGTGCTTTGCCAGCCCTTGTCACCACTACCTTGCACCGCCCAACAGCATTGCGTCCCGATGAAGCAATAGTTTGATCAGCAGTCACCTCACTAGTGCACAGTCGCGTCGCCGCTCGCCGTTGTTGCATCTGCGCCCAGCAACTCATGTCAACTGACACCAATTCAATGCTGTTTAAACCTTGCAAGCCACGCCCACTGCTCTATTTAAACCACCAGTGCCTTGTATCATCTCCTCATTACCAGAACTTAGCCAAATTTGCAAATCTCCTCGCCGTCGTCTTCTTCTCCGGCGAGTCCAGCAGGAGGCTTCACGGTGCCAGCTCATTCCACAGCATCTCCTGCCAAATTAGCAGCACCAGTGAGTTCCCCTTATCTCTCTCATCGTGCTGTATCACTTAATTGGATTACCTTGCACCTTATCGCCGGCGATCACCGGAAATCCCGATTACCCTGTTCCTGCAATGTAGCTTAATTCAGCCCGAATTAGCTCTCGATTCTGTGGAAGAAGATGATCAGTGACTCATGTCCAGCAAGCCTGTGCATCAAGATCTCCAGATTGAGCTCGAATTGAAGCTTTCCCCAATTTTGAGCTTCTCCAGAAACCGGCGATCGTCGCCAGGCTTCTCCGGCCATCCTCCGGCCAAATTGATCGTGTAGGTGACTTCCTCTTACCTCTCTTTCACTTCCCAAGCTTGGAATTGAGTTCATTCGGCCTAAATCGAAAAACCCCAAATGGCAGTGTTTCTTCTCCGGCGTCGATCACCGGAAAACCTATTCCTGGCCGTTTCAGCTTCATCCACTTTGTCATTCAGGTGTGCTTCAACCTCCTGAACATATTTGTCTTCTAGCTCGATCTTTGAAACTGCCCAGATTTCAAGTTACAGCTATGCCAAGATTGTTGTCCAGTGGCTTCACTGTGCCGTGTCACCACCACACTTCTCCTTTGAATTTCATCACCTTCCAGCCATTTTCAGCTTTGAATCCTGTTGAATGATTTGTTCCTGTTATCATTGCCTACCTCCCAGAAAAAGTGGTGCATCATTTGGAGCTCTAGATCAAAAGTTATCCCAAGCCCTAGTTTCTGGCCATGTCAAGATCAATGCCAGACTATGTCAGTCAGTGGCATTAGCCCTTTTCACTCCCTTCCAGATGTGCATTTTGGGCATAACTTTGTCTCTTAGATTCTTGAGGTTGTGATTTACATTTTATTCTTCTATCACAACTTGATTTGAGCCCTTGAATTATAGTTGCCGCTAAACCCTAGTTTTTGACACTATTCCAGTGCATGCCAGCCAATGGCATTGGCCTTGTTTACCCACTTCTGATTGTGCATTTTGAAAGCCACTTTGTCCACTGAATTTGTAGAGTTATGATCTACATTTTCTTCTACTGTCATAACTTGAGATAAGCTCTCTAGTTTTCCTTGAAGTTATGTCAGATTCTTGATCCGAATGTCAATCTGCTGACATTCGCTGTTTTTGATCAAACCAGCCACAAAACTGATGTTCTTATTGTAACCTTGAGATCCTAAGAGCATCTAACATCCATTCTTAGCCAATTCCTTGAAACCCTAGATCTCAACTCAGTTCAGCTTACAATCTCAATTATCTCCAGTATCGTTCAGTTATTCTTGTTGAGCATATCTGCATATAGATCATAAATCATTTTAATATATAAGTAATATTTGTGTGTATTGTTTGTTTGTCACCGAGCAGATCCAGAAATCAATTTCGAGGACTTCGCTGTTGACCCGTCATCAACTGCTGTTTCTTACGACGCGGAAGGCAAGTCATATCCTTGGTCATCTTGAACCTATATTTTAAATGTTGCTAAAACATAACCTTGAATATAGGCAATATTGCATGTGAAAGATTGAGAATGGTTGATTTATGAATTGGCAGTACTAGACTGGTTATCTCTGAAATGTGAAATAAACAAGTTTTGAGCCATGAACTATTATATGTATTTATATACTTATATTCATGAAATAAAACCCCTAGCCGTGACTAGAAAAATGGTATGGATGGCTGTAGCACTGGAGGTGCTAGACTGCAAAGGAATGCAGGTACTGAAGGTGCAGGGTTGTGGATGGTCTGGTCACTGGCATATAAGGACTAGAACCTTGTGTTGTGCGTCTAGTGGTATGAACAACGTGCTAACCGCAAGCCTGGTATGGGACAGGCCTGAACAAGTACTTATGTGGATCGCACATAAAACCCCTGCATGAGTTATGTTGTGATGTTTGACATAAGGGACGGTTCCCACACTATCACTGAAGGTGATCTGATATCTGACCCAGCGATGGGGATATGAGTAGGGGTGGAGGTTTGGATACAACCTGCCACAATTGTGTCTCGCAGAGAGCCACAGGGTCGGGGGTGAATTGTGAGTGATACATAACAAAAGTTCTTGTTATTTCCACCTTGCCGCTCACAATATGAAGTGAGTCAGGGGTCCAATCATTTTGTTATGATAGGAAAGGCTTGAAAGTGGAATATCTTGCGGGTAAATTGGTACCTCTCTGCAGAGTTAAAAACGTATTCGAATACTCCGAGCTCCCGGGTTTATGGGAGTCTGCTGCGGTAGATTAAATCCACGGGGTGTGACACAAGTATTATTTTCTAAATAAAATATGTTTAATCAAGATTACCCAAATGACATGTGTTGTCATGATAAGGAGTGCTGCCGTGGGCTGTCGTGTGTCGACGTGTCGTGGTAGTGCTATAATCTAGTGAACATGAATGATTATGTTATATTATGAAAGGTGCTGCCATGAGATGAGGAATGAAAGAAAAGATATTTTACAAACATCCATAATTCTTGACTAGTCTAAGTTCATGTCATCACTACTATATGTATCTACTCTTACCTATGACTTGCTGAGTACGTAAGTGCTTACCCTTGCAATCTACAAATCAATAGACGGAGCGATCAATAATCAAGATGAAGGCGTGGTGAACTTATTAGATCCAGAAGGAGGAGCGTCAGTTCCGCCAGAGCCCTGATGTGTGTTGTTTTGCTGTCCACTTCTCTTTGTGGGTGGGTCACCTATCTTCTGCTGTGTAGATGTTATTTTGCTAAACCATATATGCCGTGAAGGCATTGTAATCTTCTTATGTAATATCAAGGCCAGCAGGCCACACTGCTTAACTATTTTGTAAGTTACTCTGTTGCAATGTGATATACTCCTGTGCTTGACTTATCCTGGGAAGTCAAGGGTATGTGTATGCTATGCATATATGAGTCTAGCTGCAGCGAGCTAGGTCTCTTCAGGAGTAGTCGTAGTCCCAGTTTCGGGGCGCGACAGAAAAGATGGTATCAGAGCAACATGAGAACTTGACTGTAGGACGACACCTTTAGGGATTGGCCGTGCCAGGAAGACGTAATTTATTTAGAAAACTACTTGTTGAAAATTGTATTTTTGATAAAAACAATGAGCCTTGTAGCTCTTGAAAACTTTTATTTCAAAATTTTATTTGGATTTTCTAAAAATTCGGTAAGATTGTGAGAGTGCGTTCTGTTGTTTCAGAGTGTCTTAGGGGTTGGTGTAGACAGAGCTAGTGGATGCTCTTGATAGTTTGTGATTCGCTGTTGCTTTTGCAATGGTTAACTTGTGTATTATGGCTAGTAGCCTAAGTATTTCATGCACTAAAGTAGTTTGCATTATTTTCTGCATTGTTGTCTTAGTTGGCCCTAGATAGTTAGATCAGCCCAAATTTCTTTTTCAGAGCCACCATGGTTGATGCAAGAAGAAGATCTCAACGCAATGGAGAAGACGAGGAACAGACTCCACAGGAAGAAGATATTATGACAAGAAACCCTTTGTTTCAGCAAGAACCTCAGAGTTCCAATCCTCCACAGAAGGAAAATATAGAGGGAGAGAATCGGAAGAGAAGAATGCCTCAACAAGTGCAACCACAACTAAACTCAACTAGAAGGAGAATTCCTACTGCCTCTAGTTTTCAACCATCATACCAGACTCTCAGACCAATAAGAATGATGTCCCCCAATTGCAGAGGAAACCACCTTCAGAAGAGCTGTCCTCACGCGAGTGTCCAATGTTTTCATTGCGGAGAGCATGGCCATCGCAAAGAATTCTGTCCCTGGATACGATTCCCTAGTTCAATAGCCATATCTCAGGCAAGGATGCAGTCAGTAAAACCTAGAACATCACCATTGCAGAATCCCAAGAGAAACGTACAAAGAAGAGGAGCCATGTTTACCAGAAGCAAAGGAAACCCTTACATGAACATTCAATGCTATCACTGTTGGCAGCGTGGACATCGTAGAGAATTTTGTCCTTGGATCCGACTTCCATCATCCATTGCCAGGATACAGGCAAGAACACAACTAGAAGCACCTAGAATACCAGTATCACAACCACAGAAGTTTAGAGGAACTCCACTAGGAAGAGGAGGAAGCCTGGCCAACCGAGGAGGAGGAAGAGATGGAACACCAACAGCAATGCCAGGAGGAAAGCTAAACTACACTTCCATCCAAGAAGCAGGAAACACCACCGACACCCTTCGAGGTAGATTTTTGACTCAGTTTGCATCTACCCTAATACTATTTGATCTCAGTACTGCAAATTTATCTGAAGTTGAAATGCATATGGAGCAAATATCTTTAGAATACCCCATATTAGATTATAAAAATTCAGTGGGAAATCATTCAGAACAAGAAACTACTTGGAAGAAGGAAGAGAATTTTCAGCAAACCTATCTCTATTCTTATCTTTCCTTGCTTTAGGTAAATCTCGGGGCGAGATTTCTTTAAGGAGGTAGATCTGTAACATCCTGAGTTTTGGGGTGAAAAGTTCTTTCTTAAAAGTCATGCATGCATATGTCTCTTCTAGATCAACCAAATCAGCCTCAGCTTTATTCTGTTCTAGCCCTAAAATCTCCAAATCTATCTTGTGACCTCAAGTCAAGATCTGACTTCCCAGATTTGATCTATCAGTTATCCTAAATCTAAAAGCCTTCAGAACCCAGATTCAATTCTATCTCTAACTTCCAGATTTGTCAACTCCTTTCTGTTTTCGAAAACAGAATATCTGTTTTCGAAAACAGAATACTGTTATTACCTTTTACCCTAAGTTTCAGAAATTCAGATTTAATCAAAATCTTAGCCAAGTTCAGACCAGATTATTCTTGGATTATGATCAAGGGTATGCCAATACCTTAATCCAAAAAGTTGGCGGCCAGATTTTACTATCTGAACCTTTTTCGCAAATCAGTCCAAGAGTATCGCAGATCAGTCCTTTTTTCAGATTTTCCAAAAACCTAAAAAGGCAAAATGTTGCAAATCATCTCCAAATTCAAATCTGATTCAGGGAACACCTCCCAAATGCTTTTCAACACAAATTCTTCTTTTTTGAGTACCTCAAAATCAAACCCTAAATCCCAGAATTCGAAATAAATTGAAATTCAGATTTCAATTACCCTAAAATACCCTATTATCAGTTCATATCAGAAATCATCCAAACATCTCAAATTTTATCTTCAATCTGTGCCAAATCATTTGTGGAATTAAGTATACCAAAACAGCAGAATCAATTCCAGATCAAACCTTCCAAATCTCCAGATTTACAGTTCAGTCCAAATCAAGAATTGGAAATTGCAATCAAGCCCAAATTCGACCAGGACAGCAGCTGCTGTGCACGACCAGAGATCGCCGTGCATTTGCGCCACGCTTGCTCGCCGCCGGCCACGCCTCGCCTCGCCTGAGCTCGTGCTCACTTGAATCTGCATGTGCACACGCGTCCACGCCCCAGCCATCGCCGTGGCAACGCCGTTGAACAGCTTGCTCCCGTGCGCGACCGTTGTCAGCATTTTCTTGCCACGTCGCTGTGCTTTGCCAGCCCTTGTCACCACTGCCTTGCACCGCCCAACAGCATTGCGTCCCGATGAAGCAATAGTTTGATCAGCAGTCACCTCACCAGTGCACAGTCGCGTCGCCGCTCGCCGTTGTTGCATCTGCGCCCGGCAACTCATGTCAACTGACACCAATTCAATGCTGTTTAAACCTTGCAAGCCACGCCCACTGCTCTATTTAAACCACCAATGCCTTGTATCATCTCCTCATTACCAGAACTTAGCCAAATTTGCAAATCTCCTCGCCTTCGTCTTCTTCTCCGGCGAGTCCAGCAGGAGGCTTCACGGTGCCAGCTCATTCCACAGCATCTCCTGCCAAATTAGCAGCACCAGTGAGTTCCCCTTATCTCTCTCATCGTGCTGTATCACTTAATTGGATTACCTTGCACCTTATCGCCGGCGATCACCGGAAATCCCGATTACCCTGTTCCTGCAATGTAGCTTAATTCAGCCCGAATTAGCTCTCGATTTTGTGGAAGAAGATTATCAGTGACTCATTTCCAGCAAGCCCGTGCATCAAGATCTCCAGATTGAGCTCGAATTGAAGCTTTCCCCAATTTTGAGCTTCTCCAGAAACCGGCGATCGTCGCCAGGCTTCTCCGGCCATCCTCCGGCCAAATTGATCGTGCAGGTGACTTCCTCTTACCTCTCTTTCACTTCCCAAGCTTGGAATTGAGTTCATTCGGCCTAAATCGAAAAACCCCAAATGGCAGTGTTTCTTCTCCGGCGTCGATCACCAGAAAACCTATTCCTGGCCGTTTCAGCTTCATCGACTTTGTCATTCAGGTGTGCTTCAACCTCCTGAACATATTTGTCTTCTAGCTCGATCTTTGAAACTGCCCAGATTTCAAGTTACAGCTATGCCAAGATTGTTGTCCAGTGGCTTCACTGTGCCGTGTCGCCACCACACTTCTCCTTTGAATTTCATCACCTTCCAGCCATTTTCAGCTTTGAATCCTGTTGAATGATTTGTTCCTGTTATCATTGCCTACCTCCCAGAAAAAGTGGTGCATCATTTGGAGCTCTAGATCAAAAGTTATGCCAAGCTCTAGTTTCTGGCCATGTCAAGATCAATGCCAGACTATGTCAGTCAGTGGCATTAGCCCTTTTCACTCCCTTCCAGATGTGCATTTTGGGCATAACTTTTTCTCTTAGATTCCTGAGGTTGTGATTTACATTTTATTCTTCTATCACAACTTGATTTGAGCCCTTGAATTATAGTTGCCGCTAAACCCTAGTTTTTGACACTATTCCAGTGCATGCCAGCCAATGGCATTGGCCTTGTTTACCCACTTCTGATTGTGCATTTTGAAAGCCACTTTGTCCATTGAATTTGTAGAGTTATGATCTACATTTTCTTCTACTGTCATAACTTGAGATAAGCTCTCTAGTTTTCCTCGAAGTTATGTCAGATTCTTGATCCGAATGTCAATCTGCTGACATTCGCTGTTTTTGATCAAACCAGCCACAAAACTGATGTTCTTATTGTAACCTTGAGATCCTAAGAGCATCTAACATCCATTCTTAGCCAATTCCTTGAAACCCTAGATCTCAACTCAGTTCAGCTTACAATCTCAATTATCTCCAGTATCGTTCAGTTATTCTTGTTGAGCATATCTGCATATAGATCATAAATCATTTTAATATATAAGTAATATTTGTGTGTATAGTTTGTTTGTCGCCGAGCAAATCCAGAAATCAAGTTCGAGGACTTCGCTGTTGACCCGTCATCAACTGCTGTTTCTTACGACGCGGAAGGCAAGTCATATCCTTGGTCATCTTGAACCTATATTTTAAATGTTGCTAAAACATAACCTTGAATATAGGCAATATTGCATGTGAAAGATTGAGAATGGTTGATTTATGAATTGGCAGTCCTAGACTGGTTATCTGTGAAATGTGAAATAAACAAGTTTTGAGCCATGAACTATTATATGTATTTATATACTTATATTCATGAAATAAAACCCCTAGCCGTGACCAGAAAAATGGTATGGATGGCTGTAGCACTGGAGGTGCTAGACTGCAAAGGAATGCAGGCACTGAAGGTGCAGGGTTGTGGATGGTCTGGTCACTGGCATATAAGGACTAGTACCTTGTGTTGTGCGTCTAGTGGCATGAACAACGTGCTAACCGCAAGCCTGGTATGGGACAGGCTTGAACAAGTACTTATGTGGATCGCACATAAAACCCCTGCATGAGTTGTGTTGTGATGTTTGACATAAGGGACGGTTCCCACACTATCACTGAAGGTGATCTGATATCTGACCCAGTGATGGGGATCTGAGTAGGGGTGGAGGTTTGGATACAACTTGCCACAACTGTGTCTCGCAGAGAGCCACAGGGTCGGGGGTGAATTGTGAGTGATACATAACAAAAGTTCTTGTTATTTCCACCTTGCCGCTCACAATATGAAGTGAGTCAGGGGTCCAATCATTTTGTTATGATAGGAAAGGCTTGAAAGTGGAATATCTTGCGGGTAAATTGGTACCTCTCTGCAGAGTTAAAAACGTATTCGAATACTCCGAGCTCCCGGGTTTATAGGAGTCTGCTGCGGTAGATTAAATCCATGGGGTGTGACACAAGTACTATTTTCTAAATAAAATATATTTAATCAAGATTACCCAAATGACATGTGTTGTCATGATAAGGAGTGCTGCCGTGGGCTGTCGTGTTCGACATGTCGCGGTAGTGCTATAATCTAGTGAACATGAATGATGATGTTATATTATGAAAGGTGCTGCCATGAGATGAGGTATGAAAGAAAAAGATATTTTACAAACATCCATAATTCTTGACTAGTCTAGGTTCATGTCATCACTACTATATGTATCTACTCTTACCTATAACTTGCTGAGTACGTAAGTGCTCACCCTTGCAATCTACAAATCAATAGACGGAGCGATCAACAATCAAGATGAAGGCGTGGAGAACTTATTAGATCCAGAAGGAGGAGCGTCAGTTTCGCCAGAGCCCTGATGTGTGTTGTTCTGCTGTCCACTTCTCTTTGTGGGTGGGTCACCTATCTTCTGCTGTGTAGATGTTATTTTGCTAAACCATGTATGCCGTGAAGGCATTGTAATCTTCTTATGTAATATCAAGGCCAGCAGGCCACACTGCTTAACTATTTTGTAAGTTACTCTGTTGCAATGTGATATACTCCTGTGCTTGACTTATCCTGGGAAGTCAAGGGTATGTGTATGCTATGCATATATGAGTCTAGCTGCAGCGAGCTAGGTCTCTTCAGGAGTAGTCGTAGTCCCAATTTCGGGGCGCGACAGGATATAAATGGCAAAAGCTATTTTTAATGGGGTGCTAAATGCTGAAACTCATTTCGATGTTAAAGGGTTTGGTGATACAATCAAAGAAGGAAATGAAGCATCTAATCATGATAAGGCTAAAACAATGATTTTTATTTTCCATCACCTATATGAAGGATTAAAAATTGAATACCATACTTTGAAAGATTTTCTTGTTCTTTGGAACAACCTAAAGGAAAGGTATGATCACTAGAAAATTGTGGTTCTTCCTAAAACTCGTTATTACTAGATGCACCTGAGGTTGCAAGGCTTTAAAACTATATCTGAGCATAATTCAACAATGTTTAAAATCAGTTCACAATTGTTGTTATGTGGGGAAAAATTATTGATGAGGAAATGTTGGAGAAAATATACTCTACTTTACATGCATCAAATATACTCTACTTCAAAAGTATTCAGAACTGATTTTCTACTTACTAGTTGGTGAACAAAATAATGTGCTTTTGTTGAAAACTATGAAGCACGTTGAACTAGTTCTGCTCCATTCCCTGAAGCAAATGTGGCAACCTATAACCATAATAATAGTCAAAACAAAGGTTGTGAAAGTGGCGGTAATGGTGGCCGCGATCATGGCCGTGGATGTTGTCTTGGATACTGTCGTGGTATTGAGAATACCCCGGCAGATTTTGTGGAAGATCCTAGCGAAGAAAAGACGACGCGAGCTGACCGCGTAACCGGTCCTCTCCTGTCAGACAAACACAGCAAGTGACACGAAGGTTTATACAGGTTCACGCCTCTGTGGAGACCCTAGTCATGTCGGCGTGCTCCCAACCGGAGTTGGCTAGGGGAGCTCTCTTGGGGGAGAGATGGCTCCAGAGCACACCTGTTAGATTGTCTATTCCAAGTGAAAGTGAATTCTCCTCCTTACATGAGGTGTTACAAGGGCTTATATAGCCCCAAAAGATGCAAAAAGACCTAACTACCCCGCCTGCCACCGTCGGATCGAGGGGCAGCGATGTCTTTCTCCCGGTGAGGGACCTTGGATGCTTGACAGGTGTCCGCCGATTCCCGAGGCAGTTCTCGCGTGACCGTCATGTGACCCAGGACCGGAGACCCTCGTCTTCGGAAGGCGGCGCCCGGGACAAGCCACCGGGGGGCCGTGTCCCCGGGCAAAAGGTGGCGCCCGGGACAAGCCATGGGGTGCTGTGCCCCGGGCAAAAGGCGGCACCCGGGACAAGCCACCGTGGGGCCTTGTCCCCGGCCAAAAGGGAGTGCCCGGGACAAGCCACCGGGGGGGCCGTGTTCTTGGGCAAATGGCGGCGCCCAGGACAAGCCACCGGGGGGGCCTTGTCCCTGGGCAAAAGGCGGCGCCCGGGACAAGCCACTGGGGGGCCGTGTCCCCGGGCAAAAGGCGGCACCCAGGACAAGCCACCGGGGGGCCGTGTCCCCGGGCAAAATGAATAGCCTCTTACCTGGACTTCATCAGTGGAGATTTCCCCCAACTGCAGCCCCCCATGCCCTCCGAGGACGATGTTCGAGTCCCCGGTGGGGATGGTAAGTGTTACCGGGAACATCTCCAGGACAAGCCACTGGAGCCGCGTCGCTTCGATCCCCGTGCCAAGTGTTTATGGCCGCGCCATCGTTCATTAAAGCTTCGTCTCGATGGGGTGCGCCGTTTGGCCATAATGGCCGCTCGCGGTTCGAACCGGTGACGCCTTGTTTCGCGCGCCCGTCCCTTCATTTCCCACGCGTTGTTTGAATTGAGCGGCGCAGATGCACCTCAAAGGGCCACGTGGCACCCATCGGGGCCGCGTTTGGCCCCTATAAATAGGGCCTTGAGGGGCCCGGAGAAACCACTCCAACCCTGAAAGCTTCAAACTCCATTTGCGCCCTTAGCGCTTCCTGTAGCCCTCTTCCTGAAGCTCAATCCCGAAAGCTCAGTCACCGGAAGCTCAGTCACCGGAAACTCAGTCACCAGAAACCCCAACCCCTTTTCTTTAGAGCCTAAGCCACCGAAAGAATCTAATGGGACCCAAGGGCTATGCCAAGGCTGCTGATGTGCCCCCGAAGGAAGTCACCACGGACTTCCCCTGGGCCTCGAAGTTCACGTCCGAGGACTTAGAGTTCCTCATGGACTGGGGGTTGGTCGCGCACGGGGACGTCCAGATCCCCTAGTAGAAAGACGGCGCCCCCCGCCCTCGGCCTGGAGAAGTGGTGGTCTTCGAGGCCTTCCTCGAAGCCGGACTCCAACTCCCGGTGCACCCGTTGCTCTGAGAGTTCCTTAGGGAGTACGGGGTAGCGCTAAACCACCTGGCACCGAACGCCTTCGTTCGGATAGGTCTCCTCATATGGCTGTTCGAGACAGCCACCGGACGGGAGCCGACGCTCCGGCTGTTCCGGTACTTCTACGAGCCGGCGGCGAGGAGCTCCCACCTCGTGAAGGGAGGACCGAAGTCGCCGTTCGGCTCGGTGATGGTCCAGCTCGTGCCATCTCGGGTAGTGGAGTACCCGGTGGCAGCCTCCCAGAACCACTGGGGGGATTGGATCCGGAGGTGGTTCTACCTCCAGGTCCGGGACGACGAGGTGTAGTACTCGTCGAAGCCTCCCTCCTACAGCCGGTCGTCCGCCCCCAAGCCCCCGGTTGTAGCTTCTAGGCCCCTAAAGGGTGTTTTGGTAATTAATGACAATTACAAATGTTGAACTAACAATACCTGTTAAGTTGTGTCAAGAGAAAAAAATCGAAAGACAGGATAATGAAAGTCAAAGAAAGAGCTAAATGATTTAGAAAGGATGTTGAGCAAAGAGGCAAAGGTACGGAATAGGACTCTTTTCCTTTTTACCGGTCTAAGGTGATTAGAGAAGGATTTTGACCGGATTGTAGGATAGTTACCATACTATTAAGAGGAGCATGTGGTGTATCATTAAATACTTCATCTTTGTGCCACAAGTCATAAAAACAACTTGCATTGCATACTAGAAGGTTATATCTTCTGAAAATGCTTTTATCCACTCAAATCAGCAAAGTTCAGTTTCTGTCGGTCTGACCGTGTTAGCCGGTCTGACCGCAGAAACGGTCTGACCGAGGGTTTGATATTTACTTGATTCACCTTACTTTTCTGTACATTTTCCCCATGCTTTTGCACATATCAGTCATTTACCTCGGTATATGCGTAGATTATTCCAGATTTGTCGCCAAATCGAGTGGATTACTCGTTTTGCAATTTTTATCGCAGGTCAGCGACGATTGGATGGATTTTTGGCTAACGGATGCGCTTCATCGACTCATTCCGACTCCCGATCGATTCCTGATGGAAGTGCGTGTTCCCGCGGTCGCGTAGGAACCAATTGCGCTGAAACCGGAGTCTCTAGCGGCCCAAAATTCCAAACCCTAGCCACGAGGTCCAACTTGTGATTTTCCAGTACTCCGGAGCCTTTTCTGCGAGACTGCCAACCAAGGGCTTTAACCCTAGCTAGCCACCATGAAGAAGCTTGAGACTGGTTGTTTGTATTTTGCCTTCTCCTTCTCTCTTGTCCCCCAATTTCCTCACCTCCGTCCACCACGCCGGCGGCCGCCAGGCTGTAGACCACCGGCGGATTTCTTTTCTGCCTTCCCCCCGTTGTGCCACACCTCCGTCCATCTCTAGCCTTCCTGCCTCTTCTTAAATTGTTACATCCTCACTGCTCTCTCAGATCTGCCACTGCCATTCCGCTGTGCCGCCCACAAATCCCGCGCCGCTGGCCCCAATCCTCGTGCACGCAGGCGCTCCCGCATTTCCCCGCGCGCCGGACCTCAGCCGGTGCACCGCCTCCTTGAGCCGCCGCTGTCCAGATCCAAAGCCACCTCACAACGCCACGCCATCTCCCGATCCAGCACCGTCGCGAAGCTCCCGCCGGATCTCTCTCCCGCGCCTCCACTGCTTCCCGCGCTGCCTCCGCTGGCCAATCTGCATTCCTCGTGCCCCAGCCGTCGCCTACCACAACTCGCGCCGGCCCCACTCTGCATCCGCGAGTCCGCCGCTGTAGCTGTGCGTCGTTCACGCCGCCCTCGCCGCAGATCTCCCGAGCCACGGCAGGATCTGACGCCCGAGACGACCCGCAGCCAATCTCCAGCGGGACCCGACGCCGATCTGCCGCCGATCCGCGGTTGCGCCACCGATCCAGTTCTCCACCGTGCCGCCGTCGCGATTTGGCACTGGATCTCGCGCCGTCCACGACATGCGCCGGCGCCAGATCTACATCATCCACCACCGATCCCGTCCGTGCACCACTACCTCCTCTGCTTCGACGGTCACTGCAACCCACGACGACCACTGCTACGAGAGCACCTTCACCAGCCATCTTCCTCGACTAGTGCTCCCTTCGACCTCAACCTCGGCGACTTCAACCACCTACCTCGACATCGGCCTGAGATCAACACCTCGACCGAGACTTCAGCAACTCTAGCTGCGTCCCCAGCAACTCGATGGCAAGCATTGGTGATCAAATCTTTCCCATATCTTGTTCTTCAATTTGATATGAACTGCCTATGTGTATGAGATCATGTGTTTGTCAGTGTGAAACTAGAACCCATCCTGTGAAACAAATCCAATTTCTATATCTGTTTGAATTGCAGTTCCTGTTTTGAGTTGAAACTTCATTCTTGTTCCTCCAACTGTGTTTGGCCTTATGAATTCAGTCCCCAACAGGATGTATGGAATGAGGTCGTCAATGATTATAATTGCATTTGTCTTCCGTTGATCTATTTTGTGGTTTAATTTCTGCTTCTCTGATCTCTCATTTGTTCTGGACATCTATAGATTGAATAGTGAATGGTGAAATGAATGTATGAAATGATACGAATTGCCTGTGCTCATGAGTTGAATGCGTGTATGCAATTCTAGGATTGAAACTTCTTTTCAAGATCAAATATCAACCTTTAAGATGAATGGTTTATGTGGATTGATAAATTGAAACTATGTTGAATTAATTTCCAAATTCTGATTGATTGCATTGCTTGAATGCCAAAGTTGGGAGTCTTGTATGTGTGTGTGTTGAATGAGGGTGAGAAGTACTTCTTTGTAATGAGAAGTTGCCGATCACCCTAAATCCTTTGCACAACTTGAGTTTTATTGAAATGATGAGTTACTTCTGTAATGACATGGTTGATTTGGAATGATGCCCTCAGTGCTTGGATGTTTTAAACTTTATCTGTCTCCAATGAATACAATTCTACGAGTTCATTCACTTTTGATTATTCTTCCCTGATTTATCGATAATGAGGAATTTTGAGCTGGTATAGTTCTTCCATGTAAATCACTTAATTACTGTGTTGATGCTTTCTGCTTGCATTGAATTGAGATGCTGGGTTCAGTGGCTTGACAGTTGTGGTTGAAAGGAGTCAGGGAGCAGTCCGTGTTATTCCTCTACATGCTCACTCGTTGATACCGTCGGTAAGCGTATTCGTTTAGTTGTTCTCGCCTCCTTTCGCGAGATCACTGAACGTTTACAGCGTTATCGCTTGTACTCACGATGACGTGTACAGACTTAACACTGACTCGACTGTTCCTCGATGACCATCTCTCTCTCATTTCTTCTGACATCTTTTCTCTTTTCTTTCGTCTAATTTACTTTCATTTGCCATTGATTTAGTTAGTTTTACACGATTCGTTCCTCTAATCCCTGAGGAAAGAACGACATAATACTCGCCTTACTGCATCGTCCTTGTTCTATTGCGAGACGGTCTAGGCCGGTATCAGGGTTGTTTCAGACTGACCGACAGTTGTGGTGAATTGTTTTTATTTCCTAAAATGGTCGGTCTGTCCGTGGTTAAACGTTGGGTCAGACTCCTGGAGGTTCATGATCATATTTTGTGAAACTTAGTGTGTTAGTCGGTTTGACCGCTAAACCGGTCTAACCGAGATTTTGTACTGTGGTTTGACCGTGTAGCTGGTCTGACCAAAGTTTTCAGCCTGACTGTAAATTGTGTCCAGAAACGATGTTGCTTCTGGATGGGTTCACGGTCTGACCGCCGTTGGCTCCGGTCTGACCGTGAGAGTGCCAGACACAGGTAGGTGAGCATTTATTGCGCCTGTTTAATGCCGTTGTAATTGCGGCGGTCTGACCAGGCTTATACCTGCGGTCTGACCGCCAGGTGATCTTTTTCCTCCAACGGCATGTATCGATTATATTTATTGAGGGGAGTATATATACTCCCTTGCATGGTCCTGTTAGATAGCTTTTGGCATATGTGTGAACATTGACTTCATTCTTAAGAGCTTAAACACGTTTCATACACTATAGTGTTAAATTTCTTGAATTTGAGAGAGTGTGCAATTAAGATCTTCTAGTGCATTGCATTTAGTTCACTAAATCAATCTTGTGGCACTAGAAGAGCATTAAGTGATCATCACCGGCTTGTTACTCTTGGAGTTTGCCGGCTCCTAGACGGCTAGGTGAAAGGTTTTGGAGAGGTCTTCAAGGGAGATTTTGAAGAAGCCTCAAAACGACTTGTGAAGAGGTTGAGCACGCCTTGCCAGAGCGGTAAAGTGCATCACTAGTGGAATCGAGGTTTGGATAACTCATCATACTAATCCGGCTCAAGATCTAGGTCAATTCTTGAGAGGAAGTCGACTAGATAGAGGAGCGGTTAGAGATTTGAGTTTGCCTCAACGTGGATTAGGGGTGATCGGCAAATCACCGAGACCACGGGTTATATCCTTGTGTCAAGTTGCTGGACATTCATCTTGTTGTTAGCTATTTGCTCTTAATTGTTGGTAATTGTTTGATTAGTTGTAGAATTGCTAAAGTCACCTACTCACCCCCCCTTAGTCGATATCCTAGATCCTTTTCACCGGTGTGGACCGAAGAGGAGCTAAAGCTCCTCAGCAAGGTGGTGGGCTCTCGGGGTGTCCGCTCCATGCGGGACGCCGCCGAGGAGCTCACGCTGTTGAAGATCTCTCCCCTCGCGCACGGGAGGAGGGGGATCAGGATGTGCCCGGCGCAGCGGCCCCCGCAAAAGTCGGAGACCCGACGTAAGCTCTCGGCTACCTTGCTTGTTTCCTTTGTTAATTTTTCTAAATCTTTACCTTTTGTAGTCCGGCCGTACCCGGCCGCCCGGGAGAAGGCGGAGAACCTCCTCGGAAGGTATTATGCCGACGAGCATGATAGGATCGTGCGCGTCATTGGGGAGGGTCCTCCCCAGAACTTGGTGGGCGAGGCCTTTGGGCTAAGGCTACCGCCGAGGACGCCTCTCCCCACCCTCGGCTCTCATAAGAGGGGGAAGGTGGTTACCGGGGGTTCTGAGCCGAAGCGGGCCAAGGCTCAGAAGGCCCTCGGTCCATCAACGACACCGGGCTCCACGCCCGTGAAGGCCCGGGATGCAGCCCCCGGGTCAGGGCGTGCACAGGCACCTCCCGGGCGTGAAGTGACACCGCCTCCCCCGGAGAACTTTGGGGGGTGGAGGAGCATGAGCCCACGCGCCTCCCCGAGGCCTCCGAAGAGGCCCGGGGACACGAACCAGCCGGCAACGGGGAGGGGGGGCGTCCGACTCAGCGGATTACGCCTCCTCGCCACCTTCCGCGGTAGCCCTCCCGGCAGCCCCGGCGCTACCAGAGCCGGGGAGACTGGAGGTTCGATTGGTGGAGGCCTCCCCTCCGTGCTTCGAGTGGTCGGTGGACGAGGGGGGAGCCCCTCTGTCTACGAGGTCCTCCCGGCAACAGAGGTCCCGGGGACTCCGCGGCCCGGGAATGGGAAAGGGCTCCTCATCCCCCCCCCCCCGGGGAGGTACTCCCTCGGAGACCTTCTCGGCCTCTTCCTCGGAGACTTCTTCGGGGGCGAGGACGACGGCCACCACCACTCCAGTTCTCATCACCCCCGCGTCTTTTGCAAGAGGGCCCACCACCGGTCCCGATGGGTCCGGCGTCGTCGGGAGGGAGACCCCCCTACTGTCCGCGGGGGAGGTCGACCGGTATGCGGAGAGTCTGCAAACCCAGAAGCTCCAGGACTACGTCTCGCAAGGGATGCTCTACGAGCGCTGCGGGGAGCTTCAATCCCTCCAGATCCAGGTTCTTTCTTGAGCCGGTGGATCGTTTCCTTCGGTACTCCCAACTCGGATTTTCACTAACTCTTGCGCTTGTAGGGGACGGCCATCACCTGGGGGATTGAAGCGGGCTTCAACCGGGCGCTGAAGGATGCGGAGGGGAAGGCCGCCACCTATTTGGAGGAGCGGGACGGCGCCCTCCGGGAGTTGGCCCAGGTCTGGGCCCAGCTCCACGCCTCCGAGACTGCCAACGACCGGCTCCGGAGGGAGGCGAAGGTAAAGGAGGATGCCCTCCGGGAGCTCGAGGGCTCTAGTGTTCGGGTGGTGATGGACTCGAGACGCTCCATCCGCTCAGCCCTCGAGGGGCTTGGAGTGAGCCTGGGCTCGGGAGGTAGCTCCGAGGTGGCCCCGACGACGCTCACGGAGGCTGTACGTTTTCTCAACGCGCAAGTCTCCGTGATCCCGGAGGCTGCAGATGCCCGGGCGCGAGGCTGGGTGATCTCGGTGGTGGCTGCCGCGGCCGGGCTCATGGAGCATCGAGGGGTAGGCGCCCGGGCGATCGAGGGCCGAATCCCCCGAAGCTTTCCGGAGTTCTTCGAGCCATCGAGGTGAGAATTGGAGCAGCTCACCAATGATTACTACGATCGGATCGTTCAGGTGCGATTCCTGGCGCCGGCACCTCTGGGGGCAGATGTCACAGCTCCGGCGGAAGCCTCCCGGGGGGAGGAAGCCAACGAACAAGTATGAGCCTCCTCCCGGGCCTTTAGATAGGACCCTTTTTTGTTTTAGGCTTTTGTTCCCGGTAGCTTCTTAGAGAAAGCCCCGGACACTTGTACAAAAAACATTTTGATGCAATAGAATTGAGATTTTTTGGTAAGTCCTCAAATCAAATTTACCAGGTTTCCCGGGAGGTTACTCCCGGGGCTCGAGGAATCACTTCCGGGAAAGATCCCCGGGGTTGAAGTGCAACCTCGAGGGCGTCCCGATGTTACCCAGAGCTTCTCCGGAGGTGGAGTCCCCGGTCTCCGGCGGATGTCACCTGGGGGATGCCCAGGCCGCCTTCATTTTATTGAGTCTCCTTTCCGGGGGACATGGCAGGGGTGTTTCCCAGGAGCCGATCCGGTTGCGATGGCATCCGGAGTGGCACCTGGACAACTTTGACAACCACCACGCTGAACTGTCCCCTCCGCGACCGGGGTCCTGGAGGGTTCCCCCGCTTCGAATACTTCCATTGGCAGGTTACGAGTATTGGCTCGAAGATTTGCTCCGGGAGGCCCAGCGTCGCATAAGCAGCTTGTACCGGGACCGAGCCCGGGAGATATCGGAAGGCCTCAGGGATTATTAGGTGTAGGATCTTTCCGAGTTGTACCTCGGGTTGTATCATGTTTAATGTAATGATACCCACTGGAGGGGGAAGATGTCCTCCGGTTTAAGTTTTTAATAAAGCTAAGTTTGCTTGTGTACTTTGAATTCTTAGGTGGTCCGAAACGGGGTGATTCTCGGCTGTTCCTTATCCCCCCCCTCCATAGCGGGCTGGAGGGTAGCTCCGCGCGCTGTGGGGGTGACAAAGCCCCCGGGGTAAGGACCCTCCAATTAAGAATTCCTCAAGTTTTCTACTGGGAACAATATTTCGAAAGCCCCGGCGGGATCCTCCGGTCGCCGTGAGAACGGGGAGCTGGGGATGAGGTCTCCGAGAAAGAATATCCAAGAAAATCAGAAATTCCAAGAAATTCTTTCCGGGGTAAAGATCTTCCGGTCACCGTGAAGACGGGAAACCGAGGATGAGTTTTTCGGGAGAACTTATATGTCTAGGAATTTTCCCAGGAGAAAACCCTCCGGTCACAGTGAAAACGGGGAATCAAAAAGGGCTTTCCGGGAGACTCGATATTTCTGGGAATTTTCCCAGGAGAAAACCCTCCGGTCACCGTGAAAACGGGGAGCCGAAAATGAGATCTCCGGGGGAGAACATCCGAGAAAATCCGAGAAAGTGAAATTCCTGGTAAGAATTTTTCTGGGAGACAACCCTCCAGTCGCCATGAAAATGGGGAGCCGGGAACGAGATCTCCAAGAAAAAATATCCGAAAATTCCGTCTCGCTAAGGAGAATTGACTCTCGGAGGAGGATGCGCCCGATGACGGGTTTGAGTGTTTGAGTAGGGGACTAGTCCCTCAAATTGACTCGTTACCACGGTCCCTGAGGACCGGGTTGCCTCTTACACCGTCAGTCCACGAGGGGTGATCGTAAGCCGCCCTACGGGAGTGGGACCCCCGTTTTATGGACTAGTTGGGTCGTGATAGCCCACATCCTCACGGGGAGGGCATCGTCGTAAGAGACGGTAATGTAAAAAACCTGCAACGAGCCAGAGCTGAGAAAAAAATAGTTGTATTGATAATGAATTGAGGTACAACGCCTCCCCCCACAATATCGCCACAGGGGAGGGAATGGTGAGTACAATGTCCCCCTCCCCTCCGACGTAATCGCTCCGGGGGGGGAGGGGACAAGCCCATAGGCTAGACGTAGAACTTGCGAAGCAAGCGTACGTTCCACGTGTGCTTTAGCTCTTGCTATTGAAGGTTGGAGAGCTCGTAAGCCCCCGAGCCCAGGACTGCTGAGATCTTGTATGGGCCCTCCCACTTGGGGGAGAGCTTGCCCTGGGCTTGGGGGTCAGTGATGCGCTTGAGGACGAGGTCCCCGAGGTGAAAAGACCGCTCGCGGACGCGCTGGTTGTATGCACGCGCCATTTCGCGCTCGTAGATGGCGTGGCGGACGAGCGCTTGGTCGCGTTCCTCCTCCACGAGGTCGACATCTAGTTGTTGATTTGCCTCGTTGGCCTGATATGTCGCGGTCGGGGCTCCGCCTAGGAGCTCGACCCGCTGTGACCGGAAGCCAATCTCCGAGGGGAGAACTGCCTCAGCTCCGTAGACAAGGGAGAAAGGAGTACGTCCCATCGCCCAGCTCGGGGTTGTGCGCTTGGGACAGAGGATGCTAGGGAGCTCATCTGCCCATGCACCCCGCTTGGAGGCGGCTTGTTCAAGCCGTCGGCGTAACCCTTGTAGGATCACGCCGTTGACCCTTTCAATAGCCCCGTTAGTCTAGGGATGAGCTACCGAGGCGAAGTGGATGGTGAGCCCCAAGCCCTGCAGAATTCCCGGAAATATACCGAGTCGAATTGCGTCCCATTATCGACAGTGATTTCTCGGGGGACGCCAAAACGACATATAATATTTTTCCAGAACAACCGCTGTACCGCCCGGGAAGTGATGCTGGCCAGGGGTTCGGCCTCTACCCACTTAGTAAAGTAGTCGACCGCAACCACCGCATACTTGTAGCCTCCGGACTCTGGGGGGAAGGGGCCTAGAAGGTCCATCCCCCAGCGCGAGAAGGGCCAAGTAATGGGGATAGTCTGCAGTGCTACGAGGGGGAGGTTCGAACCCTTGGCCATCTTCTGGCAGGCCTCGCACGCGGAGACAAGGTCTCGCGCGTCACAAACCACCGTGGGCCAATAGAAACCCTGGCCAAATGAGAGCCACACCTTCCCACGTGAATATCCTCGAGAAGATGGAGCCCTTCCGGCTGTGGAAGGCAACA
The DNA here is from genome assembly GCA_019359835.1 of Pharus latifolius. Taxonomy (NCBI): domain Eukaryota; kingdom Viridiplantae; phylum Streptophyta; class Magnoliopsida; order Poales; family Poaceae; genus Pharus; species Pharus latifolius. The sequence continues at coordinate 25,228,593 of CM033328.1, read as the reverse complement.
GAGTAAGGCGGAAGCGCCCTACTTATAGAGCTTCCCCTCCAACAGGAGGTATGCCCGAGCTTTGGCCCAGAGGCGCTTGGCCTTGGTCTCGTAGGGAGGGTCCCCCTCCCCCTTGATGAAGGCGACAAGGGGATCTATCCAAGACGAGGTCCGAGTGATTTCAGCGACTTCTGGGATGCAGGGCTCGTCACCCACGTCCGGGAGGTCACCGAGGGCTTCGTAATAATCTCCAAGAAGGCCCGTTTGGGAAGCGGTTCCCGGCCGCTGGCTGCCCGGGCTAGGGCATCGGCCCGGTCGTTGTCCCTTCGCGGGATGTGTCGGGCCTCAAGGCCATCGAAGTGCTTCTCCATCTTACGCACTTCCTACAAGTAAAGCCTCAAGTTCGCGTCATGGCACAAGTAAGACTTGTCTATTTGGCAAACTACGAGCTGGGAGTCTCCTTTCACTAGGAGGCATCGAATCCCTAGGGGGTGTGCAAGGCGCAACCCGAGGAGCAAAGCCTCATATTCGGCGACGTTGTTCATAGCAGGGAACTCGAGCCGCGCCGCGTACTCCAGTTCCCTCCCCTCGGGGCTCCGGAGGACTACTCCCGCACCGGGCCTGGCGAGACACAGGGAGCCATCGAACATGAGTGTCCAATGGTCGCTACGTCGGGGCAGCGCGGGGAGGTCTTCGTCCCCGGGCCTGGAGGCAGCAGGCCACTCCACCACGAAGTCGGCGAGGACCTGTCACTTGATGGCGGAGCACCCCGTGAGGGAAAGGGAAAAGGGGGCGAGCTCGGCCCCCACTTCCCTATCCGACTGGTAGCTTCTTTGTTTCGGAGCACCTCCCCCAAAGGGAGGGATGACGGGACGGTGATGGGCTGCCCGAACGGTGATGGGCTGCCCCAGGAAGTAATGACGAAGCTTCCAGGACACCATCAGGAGGGCGTAGCAGATCTTCTCATCTCCGTGTACCGAGTTTTGGCCCCCTTGGAGGGCCTCGCTAACGTAGTACATGGGATGCTGTTACCCGTCTTGCTCCTTTACCAATACCGCACTTACGGCGACCAGGGTTGCGGCGAGGTAAAGGAGCAAGGGCTCTTTCAGAGATGAGCTCACGAGCATTGGGGGGTTCGTGAGGTATTTCTTCAAATCGTCGAAGGCTTCCTGGGCTTCGGGGGTCCACCGGAACCTTTCAAGACCCCGGAGGATTTTGAAGAATTGGAGGCCGCGTTCCCTCGACCGCGAGACGAAACGACTCAGCGCGGCTAAGCGGCTGGTGAGTCATTGAACGTTTTTGACCGAGCGCGGCGGGGGCATGTCCAGGAATGCCTGGATTTTTTCGGGGTTGGCCTCTATGCCCCTCTGGACACAAGGAAGCCGAGGAGCTTCCCCCCGCGTACGCCGAAGGCGCATTTCTCTGGGTTGAGCTTCAACCTGTAAGCACAGAGGTTGCAGAAAGTCTTCGCCAAATCGCCGACGTGAGCAGTCGCGCAGGGACTTTTGACGACCGCGTCGTCGACGTAGACTTCAACATTGCTACCGATCTGGTCCTTGAAGACCAGCGTCATGAGCCGCTGGAAGGTCGCTCCCGCGTTCTTCGGCCCGAAGGGCATGTGGACGTAGCAGAAGGTTCCGAGGGGAGTTATGAAACTCGTCTTTTCCTCGTCCCCTTCTGCCATCCGGACTTGGTGATAGCCCGAGTATGCGTCCAAGAAGCTCATCAACTCGCACCCCGCGGTCGAGTTGACTAACTGGTCAATTCGCGGGAGTGGGAAGTTTTCTTTGGGGCAAGCACGATTGAGGTCGGTGAAGTCCATGCACATTCGCCACTTGCCATTTGACTTCTTCACGAGGTCGGGGTTCGCGAGCCACTCGGGGTGCAGGACCTCCTGAATGAACCCCGCCTCTCGGAGCCTGGCAATCTCGACCTTGATCGCCTCCTGGCATTCAAGGGAGAGTTTCCTCAGCTTCTGCTTGACTGGGCGGTGACTGGGGGTGACTGCGAGCTTGTGTTCGATGATGTCTCGGGCGACGCCTCACATGTTGGAGGGCTTCCAGGCGAAAATGTCGGAGTTTTCGCGCAGGAAAGCCGCGAGTTGCTCCACGTGCTCCCCATGGAGGTCCGCCCCGATCTTAACGATTTTGTCCCCGTCGTCCAGGGACAGTGGGATCTTCCGGAGGTCTCCTTCTGGGCGCGGCTTGGGAAGAGGCCTCCCAGAAGGTATCACGGCGGCGTCTAATTCCAGGGGAGAGGCTTACCAACCCAGGGTTTTGATGATGTTGACGCTCCCGATCATTGCGGCGGCGCGCTCGTATAAAGCGCGGGCCACGTCTTGGTCTCCCCGGGCGGTGATCACGCCATGAGGCCCGGGGATCTTCACGCAGAGATAGTTCTGGTGGATTGCGTGTAACACCCTGAGTTTAGGGGTAAAAACTTTCTTTTCATGAACACCATGCATGCATGATACCATGTATCTGTAGTAGTAACAAGATCAGTTCAACCCTTTTACCCCAATCTATCTCGAACCCTAAAATCTCAAAATCTATCCTGCAAACCTAAATCAAGATCAGATTATTCAGATATGATCTATCAGTTACTCTGAACATAAAAGTCTTCAGAAGCTAGATTCAATTCCATCTCCAACTTTCAGATTTATCAATTTCTTTCTGTTTTCGAAAACAGAAATTCAAATTACTATTTTAATTACCCTAAATATTCTGAACTCAGATTTAGTAAAGTCTTGACCTAATTCAGATCAGATTACTCTTGGACTATGATCATGGGTATGCCAATACCTTAATCCAGAAAGTTGGCAGCCAAATTATATCATCTAAGCCTTTTTCACAAATCAGTCCAAATTATATTGCAAATTAGTCCTTTATCTGATATCTAGAAATCCAAAAAGGCTAAAATCTTTAGATCAACTCCAAATTCAAGATTTCTTCAGTAAATCATTTCTAAATGCTATTTGATACAATTTACCCTTCTGTCCAGATTACAAAATCTCATCCTAGATGCCAGAATTCGAAATCGACAAAACTCAGATCTTATTTTACCCTAAAGTACCCTATTTTCAGTTTATATCGAAAATCATCAAATCATGCCAGATTTTACCAAATCTCTTGCTAGATGAGTATAAGGTATAAGTTTATACTCAGCTGTGAAATCAGATTGCAAATCAACCATCTCCAAGTCAGAAATTACAAATCAGTCCAGAATTTACTCAAGAATCCTTGCAATTAGGTCCCAGTTCAACCTCAGCAGCAGTTCACGACCTCGTCTACTGTACACGACCAGGGATCACCTCCTTCGACCTCGCCCACTGTTTCGACCAAACCAACAGTGCACGGAGACCTCGACCGCAGTGCACAGTGTTTGCTTCGACCTCGGCTAGCATTGAACAGTGCCTTTGCGACCGCGACCACGCCGTGTTTCGCCGTTGAGCAGCACCGCTTTAGCCGTGATTTTGCAACCGCCTTTGCATGCGCACACGTGTTTGCACCTCAGTTGTTGCTGTGGCCATCTCTACCCAGCTCACCAGCTGCTGCACGCCAGAGGGGAGCTTCGCTGTTCGCCGTTGCTTCAACTCGAAGTCTCCACCGGCGCAAGCAAACAGCGAGCTTAAGCTTCGTACATTTCGTTTGCCTATAAATAGCAATCCCAGAGAAGCTTATCCACCTTTAGCAGAGCTCTCCAACACCCTCAAGCAGTTAAACCGTATTCCTTCTCGCCGTTGCTTTCTTCTCCGCCGAGCTCAGCACGGAGGCTCACGGTGACAGCCTCAACTGCAGCCTCAATTCCCAAATTGACACCACTAGTGAGTTCCCCGTATCTCACTATTTGTGCTGTAGCATTTAATTGAACTCTTATGCACTTCATCGCCGGTGATCGCCGGCAATTGCTGAAATTAGTGAAATGCCCTGTTCTAGTTGCACAAGTCAAATTAGCCCGAATTAGCCTTCGATTCAATAGACAAAAATGATCAGTGAGCTGTTTTAAGCAAGCCTGTGAGGTCGAATTGTGAAATTGACCAAGAACTGAAGCTTTTCCCTAGCCCGAGCTTCACCAGCCGCCGGCGAACGTCAGAAGCTTTCTTATACCTTCTAGATGCTCTCCAAGCAAGGAATCGAGTTCAAATTTAATGTAGCCAAAACCCCCAATATCAGTGTCTTCTTCTCCGGCGCCGGCCACCGGAAAACCATTCCCGGCTGATCCAGCTCAAGAAACCTTGTCCACCAGATGCGCCTTGATCTCCTGAGCAACTTTTTCTACTAGCTCAACTTCCAATTCGGTCTAAATCAGAAGTTATAGCCTTGCCCTAATTCCTGTCCAGTGCTGTGATTTGAAACTTCAGTCACCAAGTTCATTGCCGGTTTTCATCACTTTCCGGCCATCTCCTGCCCTAGATCCTGTTGAGTGAATTGTTCCTGTTACTGAGGACTAATTCCCAGACAAAGTGGTGCATCAACTGGAGCCCTAGATCAAAAGTTATGGCAAGCCCTAGTTTCTGGCCATGCCAGTTCAATGCCAGGCTATGCCAGTCAGTGGCATTAGCCCTTTTCACTTCCTTCCAGATGTGCATTTTGAGCATGACTTTGTCCCTTAGACTCCTGAGGTTGTGATCTACAATTTCTTCTTCTATCACAACTTGATTTGAGCCCTTGAACTGTATTTTATGCTTAGCCCTAGATTTTGACATTGTCAGCCCAATGTCAGCGCATGTCAGTCAGTGGCATTAGCTCATTTCACCTCTTTCCAGAAGTGCAAAATGAAAATAACCTTGTCCCTTAGACTTGTGGAGTTGTGCTCTACATTTTATTCTACTGGCACAAGTTGAGATAATCCCTCTATCATCCATCAACCCTATGTCGATACCTTGAACTGAATGTCGACCTAAAGACATTCATCGATTTTGGGCAAACCAGCCGCGGACTTAATGTCAATTCCCATATCCTGGAACCCTAGAAGTTCCTAGCACTCGTTTTCAGCCCTAATTCTATGATTTAACCCAGATCAGCTTCTATGGTACCTAAATCCAAATATTTCAGAATCATCGGGACATGCATATTTTGCATTATTGCATATAGTATAGTAATGTAATGAAAAGATTGTAATTCTTGGTTGTTTGTTTGATTGGAGAGTAGATCAAGAGCCAGAGTTCGAGGACTTCACTGCTGACCCGACGTCAACTGCTGTCTCTTACGACGCGGAAGGCAAGTCATAGTTTTGATCATCTTGAACCTATATTTTAAGAGTTGCTATAACATAACCTTGAATATAGATAATATTGCATGTGAAAGATTGAGAATGGTTGATTTATGAATTGGCAGTACTAGACTGGTTATCTGTGAAATGTGAAATAAACAAGTTTTGAGCCATGAACTATTATATATGTATTTATATATATATTCATGAAATAAAACCCCTAGCCGTGACCAGAAAAATGGTATGGAATGGTGGTAGCACTGGAGGTGCTAGACTGCAAAGGATGTGCAGGCACTGAAGGTGCAGGGTTGTGGATGGTGTGGTCACTGGCATATAAGGACTAAAACCTTGTGTTGTGCGTCTAGTGGCATGAACAACGTGCTAACCGCAAGCCTGGTATGGGACAGGCCTGAACAAATACTTATGTGGATCGCACATGAAACCCCTGCATGAGATGGAAAACAATACACTAAACTCACGGGGTTCAGCTCCTCCACGTATCACTGAATGTGATTTGATCAAGCACGTTGATCCAGTAATGGGAAGAGGCATCCGGGTGTGGGGTAATCCCGCCACAACTGCGGTTTGTGTGAAGAAAACTGCAGGGTCAGGGGTGAATTGTAAGAGCAACATAGCAAAAGTTCTTGTTATCTCCACCTTGCCACTCACAGTATGAAGTGAGTCAGGGGTCCAATCCTTGTGATAGGAAAGGCTTGAAAGTGGAATATATTGTGGGTAAATTAGTACCTCTCTGCAGAGTTAAAAACGTATTCGAATACTCCGAGCTCCCGGGTCTATAGGAGTATGCTGCGGTGGATTAAATCCACGGGGTGTGACACAAGTATTATTTTCTAAATAAAATTTGATAAGTCAAGATTACCCAAATGACATGTGTTGTCATGATAAGGGGTGCTACCGTGGGCTGTCGTGTGTCGACGTGTCGCGGTAGTGCTATAATCTAGTGAACATAAATAGTGATGATATGTTATGAAAAGTGCTGCCATGAGATGAGATATGAAAGAAAAGATTACTTTATAAACATCCATAATTGTTGACTAGTCTAGGTTCATAACAACATTACTATAAGTATCTACTCTTCCCTATGACTTGCTGAGTACGTAAGTACTCACCCTTGCAAATTACAACCCAGAAGATGGAGCGTACCAAGATCAAGAGGAAGGCGTGGAGAACTTCTTGGACCAACAAGAAGGAGAGCCAGAACCGCCAAATCCCTGATGTGTTGTTCTGCCGTCAACTTCTTGCTGTGGAAGGGACACCCATCATCCGCTGTGTAGAAGTTTTTATTTTGCTTAAACTAAACCTTGATGCCGCGAAGGTATTGTAATCTTTTTATGTAATATTAATGCCAGCAGGCCACACTGCTTAATACTTTGTACGTTTTTCTGCTGCAATGTGAATATACTCCTGTGCTTGACTTATCCTGGGAAGTCAAAGGTATGCTTGTATGGGACTAGCTATAGCAAGCTAGGTCTCCACGGGAGTAGTCGTAGTCCCAGTTTCGGGGCGCGACATTGCGGCCCCCAAGCGGTTAATCGTGATCCTCGCCATGATCGTGTTGTAAGAAGAGGGAGGTCTACCACATCAAACCGGACCATCTCTGTCCGGATGTTTTCCGGGGTGCCGAAGGTCATGGGGAGATCCACCTTCCCCACGGGGTGGATCGTCTTCCCCGGGATGAATCCTTGCAAGGGCCCTGCTGCAGGCTGCAAGAGCTTCTCGTCCACCTGCATCTCCCTAAACGCTTTTAGGTAGAGGACGTCGGCCGAACTCCCGGCATCCACGAGGATGCGGGCCAGATGGCAGTTGTAGATGATAGAGGAGACGATGAGCCCGTCATCATGGGGGAAGCGAACCCTGCGCGCGTCTCCTCCCGTCATCACTTGGGTGGCCGAGAAGTATGCAGCACGCCCACCACCTTTACTTCATGCGCATACTCCTTGCGCTGGCGCTTAGAGTCCCGCCTGGAGGCAGACCCTCCCGTGATGATGTTGACATGCCTCTGGGAGGTTTGGAAGGGGAGAGTCTCTGACGGTTCCCCCTCCCGCGTTTGTCCTTGCTGTCCCCCCGCGGGGGCAGGAAGGGCTGGTAAGGCCGGCTGAGGGGGCAAGGAGGCCGGAGTCCACCTCCCTGCACATGCTAGTCGAGGAATGCGGTGAATTGTTGGAGCAGTTGAAGGCATTCCCGGGTGGCATGGGTATTATACCTGTGGAAGGTACACCACAGACCTTCCCTGCCTCCCGCCGCGGGGCCTTCCCGACCGCGGGGTGACTGTCCTCCCCCACGGCCTTTCAGCTTGGGGAAGGGGTGGTTGCCCTTGGAGACGTCGTGCGAGCCACCTCCGCCCTTGAGGACAAAGGTGTCCCGAGGCCGTGGGGCGTTTGAGGGGGTCCCTGGCCCCCCGGTTGACAGGGGCGGGAGCCCCCTGGTTCTTCTTCCAGAGGTCATCCTCCTCCGCCCGAGCGTACTTCTCGAGTACATTCAAGAGCTTGTCGGCGGATAAGGGGCAGCTTTGGGAGAGTCTCCAGTGGAGCTCCCTCAGGAGGATCCCGCTCTTACACGCCTCAATGACTGTGGAGTCAGGGACGTGAGCCACTTTGCTTTTGACCTAAGCAAAGTGCTTGAAGAAGCTGCGGATGGTCTCTCCCGTCCTCTGCCAGACGGTATACAGCTGCGAGGAATCCAGGGGACGCACATAGTTCCCCTAGAAGTTTGCGCAGAACTCGTGGTTGAGTTGCGCGAACGACCTGATGGAGCCGGCCTTCAAGTTGTAGAACCAGGAGCGGGCGATCCCGGTCTGGTAGAGGGGGAAGACGTTGCACTGCACCATCTCATCCCCCCAGCCGCCGAGATGGCTGTAGAATACACCTGCACAAATTCATAAGGATCGGCCTCACCGTTGTAGTGTTCGATGTGCGGTGGGCGGTAAGGCCACGGCAATCGAATGCACCGGAGTCTTCGGCACAGCGGCTGGTTAGCCCCTTCCACCTCTTGGGGGGAGTCCCGGTCGCTGTCCCCTTTGACAGGGGACGTGCGCTCGTTGTCAGAGTCGGGGAGGGGCCTAAGAGGTCCTCCGGGATGGCGGTAGCGTCATTTTTCTTTCGGGTTGGTGGTGCTGACCTCCAGGACATCCGGGCGCTCCCCTGGAGAGGTTGGCTCTTCGGTGAGTCTCTTCCCCCGGTCGGAGCGGGAGTGAGGCTCTCCGCATCCACGACCCGGGGGAAGTTCCCCCCCGGACTTGGTTGTACGCATTTGCTCAACCTCCTCCCGGGTGAAGCGGACATGGTCCACCGGAGGTGCCCTCGAGGGCGGCCCCGGGGGAGGAGGGAGCTCATGCGCTGCAGCTACCGGCCCGGGTGCTACCGGTGCCGATGAGGGGGAAACCCTTGTGGCGACATCTCGCGCCCCGAAACTGGGACTACGACTCTTCCCGTGGAGACCTAGCTTGCTATAGCTAGTCCCATATATGCATACCATTGACTTCCCTGGATAAGTCAAGCACAGGAGTATATTCACATTGCAGCCGAAAAAAAAACTTACAAAATATTTAAGCAGTGTGGCCAGCTGGCCTTAATATTACATAAAGAGATTACAATACCTTCGCGGCATTCAAGGTTTGGTTAAAGCAAAAATAAAAACTTCTACATAGCGGATGATGGGTGTCCCTTCCACAGTAAGAAGTTGTCGGCAGAACAACACATCAGGGATCTGGCGGATCTGGCTCTCCTTCATCTTGGTCGAAGAAGTTCTCCACGCCTTCTTCTTGATCGTAGTACGCTCCATCTACTGGGTTGTAAGTTGCAAGGGTGAGTACTTACGTACTCAGCAAGTCATAGGTAAGAGTAGATACATATAGTAGTGTTGTTATGAACCTAGACTAGTCAAGAATTATGGATGTTTGTAAAATAATCTTTTCATTCATATTTCATCTCATGGCAGCATTTTTCATAACATAGCATCGCTATTTATGTTCACTAAATTATAGTACTACCGCAACACGTCAACACACGACAACCCACGGTAACACCCCTTATCATGAAAAAACATGTCATTTGGGTAATCTTGACTTATCAAATTTTATTCATAAAACATACTTGTGTCACACCCCGTGGATTTAATGCACCACAGCAGACTCCTATAAACCCAGGAGCTCGGAGTATTCGAATACGTTTTTAACTCTGCAGAGAGGTACCAATTTACCCGCAAGATATTCTACTTTCATGCCCATCCTATCAAGATGATTAGACCCTTCCTCACAATCATGTGTGAGTGGCAAGGTGGAGATAACAAGAACTTTTGTCATGTTTCACACACAATTCACACCTGAGCCTGTGGATCTCTCGCGAACCACAGTTGTGATATGTGTACTCCCTCCACCCCTATTGCATCTTCCCATTACTGGGTCAGCGTGCATGATCACATTCAGTGATATGTGTAGGAGCCGCACTCCGTGCCAATCGTGCATCACATCACATCTCATGCAGGGGTTTCATGTGCGATCCGCATAAGTACTTGTTCAGGCCTGTCTCATAACAGGCTTGCGGTTAGCATGTGTTTCACGCCACTAGACGCACAACACAAGGTTCTAGTCCTTATATGCCAGTGACCAGACCATCCACAAACAATGCACCTTCTGTGCCTGCTATCCTTTACAGTTAAGCACCTCTAGTGCTACAGCCATCCATACCAAAATTCTGGTCAAGGCTAGGGGTTTCATTTCATGAATATATATAAGTACATATATAATAGTTCATGGCTCGCTATTTGATCATTTCACATTTCACAGGCATCCAGCCTAGTACTGCCAATTCACAATTCAACCATTCTTTCACATGCAATATTATTTATATTCAAGGTCATATCATAGCAATTCATAAAATATAGGTTCAAGATGATCAAGACTATGAATTGCCTTCCGCGTCGTAAGAAACAGTAGTTGATGTCGGGTAGGAAGTGAAGTCCTCAAACTCTGGCTCTGACTCCAAGCAAAGATCAAACAAGCAACCAAGAATCACAACCTTTTCAATACATTATTATACTACATGCAATAATGCAAAGATGAAATGTCTCGATGATTCTGGAATAATTGGGTTTAGAAGCTGATTAGGGCTAACTCACAGAATTAGGGCTGAAGATGGGTGCTAGGGATTTTTAGGGTTCCAGAGTATGGAAATGACATTAAGTCCGCAGCTGGTTTGCCAAAAAATAATGAATGTCTTTAGGTCGACATTCGGTTCAAGGCGTTGGCAAAGGATTAATGGCTGATAGAGGGCTCAATTAAAGTTGTGACAGAAGAAGAAATTGTAGATCACAACATCAGGAGTCTAAGGGACATAGTGATGCTCAAAATGCATGGCTGGAAGTAAGTAAAAAGGTTCAATGCCTCTGACTGACATAGATTGGCATTGGGCTGACATGGCCAGAAACTAGGGTTTGCCATATCTTTTGATCTAGGGCTCCAATTAATGCACCACTTTGTCTGGGAGGTAGACCTTGATAACAAGAACAAATTATTCAACATGTTCCAAGGTTGAAGTTGGCCGAAAAGTGGTGAAAACCGGCGAAGAACACGGTGGCTGGAGTTTCAAGTCATGGCACTGGACAGAAATTAGGGCATAGCCATAACTTTTGATTTAGACCGGATTAGATGTTGAGCTAGTAGACAAAATTGTTCAGGAGATCGAGATGCATCTAAGGGACAAGGTGGCTGGAGCTGGATCGGCCGGGAACAGATTTCCGATGGCCGGCGCCGGAGACGAAGACACAGGATTTGGGGTTTTTTGCTACAGAGGATTTGAGCTCAATTCCTTGCTCGAGGAGTAAGAGGGATACGTTTAGAAACTAATGGCATGATTAATTTGGTCATAGCATCACCGGAGAAGTCTGGTGACTAACGCCGGCGACTGGTGAAGCTCAAACTTGGAGATAGCTTCAATTCGGTCTTAATTTCAAAATCTGGATTCATTGGCTTGTTAAAGATAGCTCACTGATCAATTTACTCTACTAGATCAAGGGCTAATTTGGATTGAATCAAACAGCATAGCTGGAATAGGGATTCTGGCAATTCCGGCGATCACCGGCGATGAGGGGCACGGGGATTCAATTAAATGCTACAGAACAATGAGGAGGATGAGAGATACTCACTGGTGGCTTCAATTTGGGGATTGATGCAGTGGATGAGGCTAGCGTCGTCGACCTCCTCGGTGGCTCGCCGGAGAAGAAGACAACAGCGAAGAAGTTTTAGTAATTTACCGAGAAGCTCTGGAGAGCAGTGTTGGTGACAAGGAAGCTGCTCGGGACTGCTATTCAAGGGCAAGGTGAAGCGAAGCAAAGCAAAGCTTACAGCTTGGTGGTTAAATTGCTTGCGCCGGTGTACCTTCAGGATGAAGCAACGGCGAGCAGGTGAAGCTTCTCTCTGGCGCGCGAGCTGCTGGTGAGCTGGACAAGAATGGCCACGGCAATAGCTGAGGTACAAATACGTGTGCGCATGCAGACACGGTTGCGAAAAAGTACGGCTAGAGCGGCGCTCGATCGGTGGCGAAAACACGGCGACAAGGCGCACTTGGTCACAGTCTCAACGGCGTTGATCGAAGCTATGCACTGCAAGCTGTGGTCGCAGTCGAAGGGGATGCGAGCTCTGGTCGCGAACTGCTGCTGCTCCGGTCGTGAGCAATGGCTCTGGTCGAACTAGGGACCTAATTGCAAGAATCTTTGTTTGCAACTTGGACTAATTTGTAATTTATGATCTAGAGATACATAATTTGCAATCTGATTTCATAGATGAGTATAAACTTATACCTTATACTCATCCAGCAAGAAATTTGGTAAAATCTGGCATGATTTGATGGTTTTTGATATAACCCGAAAATAGGGTATTTAGGGTAAATTAAATTTGAGTTTCGATCGATTTCGAATTCTGGCATCTAGGATGAGATTTGGGTATTCTGATAAAAGAAGATTTTGTGTTAACTTGCATTTGGGAGGTGTTCCCTAAAACAGATTTGAATTTGGAGTTGTTTTGAAGATTTTAGCCTTTTTGGGTTTCCAAATATCAGATAAAGGACTAATTTGCGATATAATTTGGACTGATATGTGAAAAAGGCTTAGATGATGAAATCTGGCTGCCAACTTTCTGGATTAAGGTATTGGCATACCCATGATCATAATCCAAGAATAATCTGGTCTAGATTAGGTCAAGATTTGGCTAAATCTGAGTTCAGAGTATTTAGGGTAATTAGGATATTAATTAAATTCCTGTTTTCGAAAACAGAAAAGGTTTGCAAGATCTGAGAGTTAGAGATGGAATTGAATCTGGCTTCTGAAGGCTTTTATGCTCAAAGTAACTGATAGATCATATCTGAGTAATCTGATCTTGATTTGGGTTCACTGGACAGATTTGGAAATTTTAGTGTTTAAGATAGATACTGATCTAGCTATTATTACAGAGATACATGCATGCATGATTTTCATGGAAAGGAAATTTTCACCCCCAAACCTAGGGTGTTACAGATCTACCCTCTTTAAAGAAATCTCGCCCTGAGATTTACCTAAAACAAGAAAACATAAGGGTAGGTTTGCTGAAGATCTTCTTCCTTCTCCCAAGTGGCTTCATGTTCTGAATGATTTCGCCACTGAACCTTACATAGCTTGATCCTCTTCCTTCTGAGCTGACGTTCATCAATGGCTAGGATTCTGATCAGATGCTCAAGGTAAGTAAGATTCTTCTGTAATGATATGTCTTGTACATCTATCTGGTCAGTAGGTTCCTTTAAACATTTCCGGTGGGGTCGTATGGAGCGGCCGGGCCTCCGGGGGCAAGAGGGGCCACCGGGTGACCCATAAACGGGGGCATAGCCCCTAGGAATGGGTACTGTGGTTGATAAACGGGGGCCAGTGGTCGCGCCAAGACACGAAGCAGCTGATCCATACAGCGCTGGGCGCGGAGCTGGCCCTCTACTAAGGCTTCGAGCAAGGTGTCCCGGGGAGCTGGGGAAGCCGTCGGGGGGAGACTGGTCCCGGCCGAGGCGACCACGATCACCGGGACTGACCCGGAGGTCGAACCACGGAGGTGGGAGGCGGTACCTGGGCCTGGCCACCTCCGGGCGGAAGTGCCGAGACGGCCGTGTCCCGGACGGGCGGCGCTAGGTCACTAGGACCGGCATCACTGGGAAGGGCACGAGCCCTCGTTCTTGGGGGAGCCATGGCGATTCGTCACGAGTCCCCACGGTCGGCGCCAACTGTCGTGGTATTGAGAATACCCCGACAGGTTTTGTGGAAGATCCTAGCAACGAAAAGATGACGCGAGCTGACTGCGTGACCGGTCCTCTCCCATCAGACAAACACAACAAGTGACACGAAGGTTTATACAGGTTCGGGCCTCAGTGGAGACCCTAGTCCTGTCGGCGTGCTCCCAACCGGAGTTGGCTAGGGGAGCTCTCTAGGGGGAGAGATGGATCTGGAGCACACTTGTTAGATTGTCTATTCCAAGTGAAAGTGAATTCTCCTCCTTACATGAGGTGTTACAAGGGCTTATATAGCCCCAAAAGATGCAAAAAGACCTAACTGCCCCGCCTGCCACCGTCGGATCGAGGGGCAGCGACGTCTTTCTCCCGGTGAGGGACCTTGGATGCTTGACAGGTGTCCGCCGATTCCCGAGGCACTTCTCGCATGACCATCACGTGACCCGGGACCAGAGACCCTCGTCTTCGGAAGACGGCGCCCGGGACATGCTATTGGGGGGCCGTGTCCCCGGGCAAACGACGGCGCTCGGGACACGCCACCGAGGGGCCTTGTCTCCGGGCAAAAGGTGGCGCCCGGGACAATCCACTGGGGGGCCTTGTCCCCGGGCAATTGGCGGCCCCCGAGACACGCCACCGTGGTGCCTTGTCCCCAGGCAGAAGGCGGCACTTGCGACAAGCCACCGAGGGGCCTTGTCCCCGGGCAAAATGCGGCACTCGGGACAAGCCACCGGGGGGCCCAGGCAAAAGGCGGTGCCCGGGACAAGCCACCGGGGGGCCGTGTCCTCGGGCAAAATGAACAGCCTCTTACCTGGACTTGATCAGTGGAGATTTGCCCCAACAGATACGGATATGGACGTGGTCGTGGTAATTACGGTGTTCATTTTAAGAACACAACTGACCTCCAGAAGAGGCAAGAAAAGGGAGACAAAGAAAAATATGAGAATTATGAAACTGTTACAGAAAATATTTGCTATCATTGTGGAGACAAAAATCACTGGTCGCATATTTGTTGTATACCCAAACATCTTGTCGAACTCTATCAAACATCACTTCAAAACTAACAAGAAAAGATAGTGATGAATTTTTCTTATAGTAGTGGAAATGGTGATGATGATCTTGATGATGATATTTTTGACATAACTTAGTTTGAAGTTGATGGCCATATTGCTATGACCCATTTAGATGTTGCTAATTTCTTTGTCCAAGAATAAATTATTTGGATTTTGGTACATTCTTTGTCCTATAATAAATATTTAAATATTGCTTCTTTCTTTATCTTGTAATGAGTTTTTTTCTATTTCTATAAAATTTGTAATAAGTCTTTAAGGTTGTTCTATCTAAATGTCTAATGAATTTTATAAGAATATGTTTTCTTTTGAAGTGAATGGATAATCCTCTGGCTCAACTAGTGATGAATGGTGAAGACATATGTGTTGTGGATAGTGCAACAACACATACCATATTCCATAATAAAAAATATTTTTCTTTCATTGTGACACAGGAGACAAATGTTAACACTATCTTTGGAAGTGCAAAATTGATAGAAGACTCTAGAAGAGCTACCATATTATTACTTGGTGACACAAAACTATATATAAGTGAGACACTATATTCACCAAAGTCTCAAAGAAATTGAGTTTTAGAGAAATTCGCCGAAATAGGTATCACATTGAAACAACATGTGAAAATATGGAGTACCTTAATGTTATAAACATGTCCTCAGGTAAAAGTTATGTGTTGAAAAAATGATACGTATTATCCTCTGGTTTGTACTATACAAAGATTAACTAAATTGGATCACATATTGTCGGGGGAAAATAGTGGCTGAAGACGGAAGCCTCCCTCCTCTGGTCCCCTAGGATAGGAGCCCCGCTCCTCTGGGCTCGGGAGAGGAGCCTCCCTCCTCCGATCCTCCAGGATAGGGGCCTCGGACCTCCGGGCCCGGGATAGGAGTCTCCCTCCTCTGGTCCTCCGGGATAGCGACCTCCCTCCTTCGGGCCCGGGATAGGAGCCTCCCTCCTCCAGGCCTTGGATAAGGCCTCCCTCCTGCAGTCCACTGGAATAGGGGTTCCCCGTCACCAAGTTCGGAATAAGGGCCTCCCACTGCAGGCCTCGGGATCTAGGGCACTGAAGTTAAGGCGGCCACGTGTCCAAGATCAGTGTCTTGTGCCCCGCCAAAAGACCGCAACTCCCTCGATCTGACGGCTGCAGCTAGGATAGTTTAGTAATTTGCTTATTTTGGGGTCCATATATATCCTTGTACCCTAAGACATTCATTTGTACTCAATACACAAAAAGCAATGGATGTGCTTAAGAGCACTCTCCCCGGGAGAGAACCTCCCCAGCCAACTCGTGTCGAGAGCACGTTGACAGGACTAGGGTCTCAACTGAGACTCGAACCTGTATAAATCCTCGTGTCAATATCTGTGATTGCACAACACAGGGTGACCCGTTACATGGTCAGCTCATGTTGTAGGACACGTGTCACACACATCATCAAACATGCCGATGTATTTCTAATACCATGACACATATGATTGTAACTAAAAGTTTACTAAACATGATAACCATGTTATTTAGCACGACTAGTTGGGCCATCCCGGGTCAATAATGATACAAAATATTATTAATAAGTCATGTGGTCATTTATTGAAAAACCAGAAGATTTTTCAATTGAATGATTTCTCATGTGCAGCTTGTTATTAAGGAAAATTAATTGGGGATGAATCTCTTACTTTTCTGGAATGCATACAAGGAGATATGTGTGGACCCATCCATCCACCAAGTGGACCATTTAAATACTTTTTAGTTTTGATCGATGAATTGACTACATGGTCACACATCTCATTATTCTCAACTCACAAATTGACATTTGCGAGATTATTGGTTTAGCTAATTAAGTTGTGAGTACAATTTCTAGATTATCCTATACGTTTGGATCATGCCGGTGAGTTTACTTCAAAAAATTTCAATGATTATTGTATGCCAATCAAAATAACTATTAAACATCTTGTAGAACATGTTCATACACAAAACGGTCATGTAGAATCACTTATTAAACATCTTCAACTAATAGCAAGACCATTACTTATGAGATCAAAACTCCCAATAACTGCTTGGGGTTATGCAATTTTGCTTGCAGCAACATTGCTTCACATCAGGCCAATAAGTTATCATATTTCTTCCCCATTGCAATTGGTTTTTGGTCAAGAGCCAAATATTTCCTATCTAAGAATATTTGGATGTATATGTCCCAATTGCTTCGCAAAAACACACTAAGATGGAACCACAAAGAAGGTTGGGAATATATGTTGGGTATGAATCTTCATCTATAATTAAATATTTTAAAGCATCAACTGGAGATTTATTTACAGTTAAATATGCTGATTGTCACTTCGATGAATCAACTTTCCCAAAAATAGGGGAGAAAATATATGTTGGTTGGACCTCTTGGACCCCTCCCCGACTCCGACAACGAACGTGCGTGCCCCGTCAAAGGGGACAGCGACCTGGACTCTCCCTGGGAGGTGGAGGGGGCCAACCAACAGCTGTGCCGCCGACTCTGGTGCTACTACTTTCGATGGTCGCTTCTAAAGCGCCCTTTTCATTGCGAGCAAGATTAGCAGCGTTTCTGGACTTGTCGCAAGATGGTTGCTGACGCTCACAAATCTTGTGAAGCGTATCAATGTCTACCCCCCTCTGGATGAATTTTTGCTTGAATTGATCTCTTTCTTCGATCAATGTTTTAATTTGCTCTTCTTGTACTACAAAGAAGAAGAAATAAGTGCAGTTACATTTGCTAAGGTAAGATGTACTTCTACCAAACATGAACTTACGTTTCATCTTGGTTTGTTGCTCCTCGCGAAGTACCAGGAGGTGTTCAGTTTTCTCTTTGAGTGAGTTGCATAGTCCTGATGCTTGCTCAAAGGTCATAGCCCTATTTTTAGCCTCTGCTAGTTTGGCTTCTAGTGCCAGGATCTTTGCCGACTTTTCCTTGTTTATTTCCCGCGCTTTAGCCACCCTACATTGCAGAGTAATCCTTTCCCTGCAACAATGAACATTATTATAGTCTCAAGAGGCTAAGCTCAGAAGCAAAGTACTCACTGCTTCCATTGGCTACTTTCAGTCTGAACGACCTTCATTCGCTCGACTAGCAGACCAGATGTGCGTGCCGTATCCTACATAAGACAAAACATACTCAGGGTAAAATTCCTAAGCAAATAATGTGAAACCTAAAGGTAAAGAATTGTACTTACCTCCATAAACTCATGAAAAAGCCCCTCAAAAAAATCTTCAGATCCACTTGCTTAGCCAACAGAAGCCAAGCAAGAAGTTGTCGCTGGAGGATTCAAGTCTTTAGCGGGGCACTGGATCTAGGCAGGTTGGGCTACTATATCTGCCACTACCTCGTCTCCTTGTACTCCCAAACAAGGAGGATACATGGTTCCCTCGACCACTGGGGGAGCAGAGATATTCACCTGTTCATCCTTCCCCATGGCCAAAATGTCAACAGTGTCTTGTGATAGCACGACCTTAGCTATGACGTTAACACCTTCTGTAGCCTCCGCCTTCATTGCACATGCATCATGGCAGAAGGAACCCTGAATTCCCAAATGCAACTTATCATCCCTAAACTACACAATGTAACTTGGACAGAAAAGGGGTGGCCATGTACCTGATATTGAGTCCCATGAAGTAGCGGGAGCTCGAGGCCACGCCCTTGGGAGATAAGAGCATGGATAATCCCTCAGGGTTGGCGTCGCCAGAGGGAGTCTTTGTTTTCGTTCTTAAGAAAAATAGGGAGGTGTCCTCCTCCACGTTGCTCCCTTCCCCCTGCATGACCTAAAGACGATTGGTAGTTGTATAAAAGAACAATCGAGAAGTCAGAGACATTACTATGACAACCCTTCTGGTTGCGACATCGGGGCCAGCTGTGGTTGCCACTGTGGCAGGTTCCTAAATGCTTGTAGCCGCCCTGGTCGCGGCAGGTGCTGTTGTCGCAAAAACCCCCGCCGCAGCAAAAATCACAGGCTTCGCTGTTGAGGCCGCTGGAGAGGTGGTAGGGCTTATTCGTAAAATTCTCCCCCTGGCTAAATCCTTGGCAGCGAAGGGAGTTTTTTCGGTTTCTTCGAGAACGAACCACCGGAGGGTTCAACGTCGCCTCCGGCGAGCCTCTTTTGGGCTGGTGGTCATGTGAACAACTACACAAATTTACATAACATCCATCAGGAAGATATCCCCTAAACCCAATTTCGCAAAGGTTTTCCGAAAGAGACATACCTTTCTACGCGCCTGCCCAAACTCATCGGTGCAGCCAACTAAGCTCTTCAGTCTTGGCGCATTCACATCGCCTTCCTCGACCGAATTGAAAGATTTCAGCAGAAAAGTTGTCTCCACCTCAATGTCTAAGGGGGACAAAGCTAAAACATAGAATAACAATAATCAAAACAAAGAAACACCGATTAAGACACACACTACCAATTTGGCTAAAACTTGAAGATTGAAGCACTTACCAGTGTTGCAGTCCCTGGTGGTGTCGTCTATCACCTTGACCCCACCCCGAGTGGTCCCTCCTTCTCAGAGGACTGATCCGATTTTTCACAAAATCCTGGATCACATCCCGAGCAGTAAAGCCCTCGTTCATCAGGTGCTTAATCACCTGGGCTTGCCTCTCCTGCTCGTCATTGAGAGTGGGAGCAATGTCCTTCTCCTTGCTCTTCTCTAGCTGCCGATTTGTGAACCAGAGATGGCTCTCTTTCGGGGCGGTGTAGTAGAACTACCATTGATACCACTTGTCAACCGAGTCACACAATGGAAAGGGAAGAAAGTCTTTCTTCTCCCACAGCAGAAAGTAGTCACAGCCTGGTGCGGCAGTGCCCTTCAAATTCTCCAAGAAATAGTACTGGCGAAACAAAACCACACTGGGCAAAATCCCAATGTATGCCTCACACAAAAGCTGGAATGTCATGAGGATCAACACCGAGTTGGCGTTCAAATTCATCAACTCCAAATCATAATGGGCAAAGATTTCCCAGAAGAAATCACTCTCCAGCAATCCGAAGCCACAACACAAAAAATCCTCGAATACCAGACATTTGACCTCTTGCACCTTCAGGCTCTCCTCGTCCTCCCAAGAAGGCCGCCATGGAATCAGCGTCCTAGCTGGGAGGTAACCGTCAGCCTTCAACGCCAACAAACTCTCCTCTGATCGGTGACTAAATCGCATCCAGCAAGCCACTGAGTCGAGCTTTGACAAAGAGCGAAGGCTAGGGGCGAAGAAGACGAGAGGGGAAAGCAAAAAACTCTGTAAGAACTTAGGAAATTTCGAGGAAGGTTGCATGCACAAGTGGATATCGGGACGCAGGGTTTAAAAACCCACTACCCTCGGGTTCTTAGCAGCTGTTCATGCCGTGTGACAAAAAGGAGTTTTCACATTAAATGCTCGTCAAAACAAACCTAACACAAGCACTCAAACTTCTTGGGTTCAGTGGGAAGTCAAAATGAAAAGATGCCTTTTCAGAACCTGAAACGCCTTTTTAGAGCTTGAAACGCCTTTTTTCAGTAAAAGGAAAGCCTTTTCACTTCGACTTCGGGGGCTAGCCGACAAGGTTAGTGATGAGGACATCGCTAACACGGTTGCGACCACTGCTCCTTCCCCTACTATTTCTTCGACGCATCAAGGCCTCAATCCACAAGCCGTGCCTTTCAAGCCTTCATCAGTAGTCTAGAGAATCATGCCAGAAGCCTCGATGCCCCAAGGAAGGTCCAACTCCAAGCCCAAGTCACCGTCGAAGCCCAAGTCGCAGAAAAGGCCGGTTCGGCCATCCAGGAGCAGTCCCACTTCAAACGGCCGTAACTTTCGCGTCCGAAGTCCGTTTTCGACGATCCACCACTCCACCGAAAGCTTATCTCCTAAGCTTTCCAATGGTTCTGGTCCTACTGCCAGATTTGGCCAGGAACGACGGGAATCGCCAAAATTCACCACCAGACAGAAACTACCAAGTGCTGCATCACCTCTTCTTTGGGCCGAAAGCCCATGTATTCCTAGGGTTGCGTGTGTGGGTCCCATCATGGCCGGCGCCCCTCGTCTGGCCACTGCTCTACTTATGGCCGCCGCTACCCTTCTTCTTCCTCGGGTTTTGTTTTGTTTAGTTATCCACTGCGCGTGTCAAACTACCTCGATTTCTTTTGTATCGACTAGATCATCAGGAACGAGCTCGGAACCCAAATTGTGTGAGCTTCATCTAATTCCAGCAAATTTAGTTCCTTTTATCTTGTTCTTGCTATGTTTCTTTGGTTGCATCGCAGGAATCAACCTTCGTGGTCAGGTCAACTGTGTTTGGCGTGGTTGATAACAACTTGTGATCGTGGTTTGACGATTGCCGGCGTCCACGCCTGTCTGGATTGGTAGCCGCTTCTCCTAGGTCACGTTCCACCCAACCAAACGTACCCTCTCACCAGAAGATCAGCATCCGTTGGTGCATCGGTTAGTCAATCTTATGATCGCACATAATCTTCCCATCACTGCAATAGTCATTCCATGATCTCGTATACCATTTTGTGGTCACATCTACCTTTCTATGGTCGAAGAAAGCTCAAGAAAGAGATAGAGAAATAATCCAAGGTTGTTCAGGACAAAATTCATCATTTTGACATGATAAAATATTTCATTAACAAAATATTCATTGATAGTATTTACATCGAGAATTTTTACAAAAAATTTTACAACTGAGTAAGGATACATCAAGTGAGGTCGAGGTCATGTAATAATCTATCGATTAAGGGCTTGACCATGGCACTGGCCGAGTCCGGCTGCTCCTGTCTGCCAACATCTGCATTCCCCACCACTGGATCCAGATCTAAGGCTGGGTCGTGGTGGAGATTGAGCCTATAGAGGACAGTAGAGATCGTGGCACCGACTTCGGTCCTTAGCCTCTCCCTGTGCCTCATTGCGGTGGCGACCAGCGAATCAGCTTGGGCCACAACCAAGTTGCAAGACACCTTAAGAGACAAGTTGACCCTTTCGGGTTTAACAACTTTGGCCTCAAGAGAATCTGCAACCACCTTCAGCTTCCTGAAGGTATCCCCCTCAGTGCGACTGCAACCTTCGACCAAGGCATCCAAGGCATACTTCTCCCTGCAGACGAGCTTCTCGGCGTCGCGAGCAAGCCTTGCAGCCTCTTGAACCCTCTCGTTGGCAGCCTTGTAGCAGTCAACTACCCGAAGGAGAGAGTCGAGGTCGAGCCCTCATTGAATGTACTTCTCCTCGAGGCACTCGTTCTCTTCCTGGAGGGAGCTACACAACATAGTCTTCTCCCTTAGAGAGACCAATGCCTTGGTCAGCTCTTCCCTGGCTTCACCACCCTGTACGGCCACCTTAAGTCATGCACATAGAAAAAGGACAATAAAAGAAAGAAGTCCAACGAGTTAAGAATCCTTACCTGGGAGACAGATGCTGGCCGGACCACAGTAGGGTCTGTGACTTCCACATCCTCCTCTGATGGTGACACAGAAGGAGGGGCAGACATCCTGAACAAATCGTTAAAAGACCAAATAAATTCATTCCTAACTAAATAACTCAATTTAGTTAGAGAAAAGGACAAGCCTTCACCTCAAGCCGTGAGGAGTAGTTTGTATGGCCCTGGATGAGACTGGAGCCATAGTTCCAGTTAATGGCTCACCCCAGCCGGCCTCTTCGAGGAAAACTCACTGGATGATCCAGCATAATTGCTTGATTGCTTCCTGGAAGCAGCTGAACGATCAAGAGGCTGCAAAAAAGCCAATCATTATAAAAAACTACATTCGAGAAGAAATCTGCACCGACCTACCGAGAGAGAATGACCTCTTGAGATGACGGTGCAACGCTAATCCCCTGTGAGTTCAGTGCCTCAACATTCTCTTCGCTGATTAAACCATCTTCTCTTGGCTTGGGGATGCCATTGGAACATAGAAGGTTAAGGAGATGAAGGGTTTTAGACTTAGAAAATTTATGAAGGAGTTTGAATCTCCACAACAAGGGAATGGATATTTATAGAGTTCCAAAGGTGACACTTCGAGTTCATGGCCTAGGGTGCAGTGCCGAGGTCTCGAGATCTTCCCTAGTGCTTGCCGGGTAAATTTTCCTCTTGAGTTTTATCGGGATTCTAAATGACGTAGATCAATGCAGGAATTCAAAGCACAGGACACTATTTAGAATTTGAAGTGACACAACCATCATAATGGGCCTTTGTCGTTTCAAACTCGGGGGCTAGCTGACGAGGATTGTTAGCTGGGCTTAGGCCCCCATGGTCGCACATACATTTACATGGTCCCAGACAACATTCCATGGTCGCATATACCTTTCTATGGTAACAGAAGGCCTAAGAAAGAGATACTGGGTAATCTAAAGATGTTCTGGATATTGCCCAGCAATCACATTTATTTCTTGCAAATTATAATAAAATTCTATGGATCTCAAATACTCATTACCATAAAGTCCATAATCTCGTACCGTATCTGCGAACACTATGCTCGTAGAAGCATCTCCCTACAACCAGACCCTCTCGCAGATACAAAGTCTAATATCATTACAATGGTTGCAAAGATACGCGATCACCCTTTATCATTACTGTATCTTGATCCTTATGATTATTCCTGAGATAATCATAAGTCCCTTACAAGGTAACCGTCGAAGAAGACTTGAATGGTGAGGCACTTCGACGACGCCAAGTCAAAGCTGCCTAACTGCCACATAACCACGATCTGCGGCAACTTCCACGTACCCACGACCATAGCTACCACTATGAGGCAGTTATAGACAGTCATGGGACGTGCCTTCAGAAGGATAACCAACAATCTCTTGAGCAAGTATAAAAAGACCTTCAAGAGAAGGATCAAGGGAGGACGATTGAGGATAGAGGAGATTAGACATAGCTATTAGCTAGTACATTCACTTTGTAACACTCTCTCTGTAATCCTTTTTTCCACATAGATAAATCCATAGGAAGTAGGGTCATTACTCAGTTGCAAGGGCCCGAACCTGGATAAATTTCCGTGTCTTAGATTCGTAGATACTTTGAATACCTTGGTACTTGTCTGATTGGCTCCCTCTATTACCCATTTCATTTTTGCATAAATTCGATAGAAGGACCCTTGAGTTCCAATCGTCGACAATAATGGTCGATCAAAAATTGGATATGTGTTCACTGATAAGCCTTAATTTGGTAGAATTTTACCCTAGCCTTAGTATTGAAAATGTACAAAAATGATGCCTAAAATTACTTTGATACGTAATTTCATGTGACTTTTTGTAGCATTTTTACAATTCGCTTTTACGAGTGTGTTCGTCATATTTCAGGGAACAAACATACCAAATTTGGAGTTATTTCGACATCGTTTGGATAGGAAACGAAGTGGAGAAAGAAGATGCTGAAAATCCAAAAAAAAACAGGAATCCGATCTGAAATTGGACCCGAAGCCAAACCGAAACCCGAATTTCGAGTCCAAAACAGACCCGTTAGTCAGTTTAAAGTCCGAATTTGAGACAATTTCCTTCCTAAACAAGTCTTGAGTTGTAATTAGATAATTGTATGACTTATGTACTATAAATAGAGAAGCTTTTGGCTCAATTAGACATGTTTTTTTATATACTAGCCATTAGAGCTTAGTTTAGTTTTAGTTTAGTAGAGCGCCCTTTTCTAATTTATTGCTTTTATAAGCCGGCAAGGATGGCAATTCCAATTCTCAAGCAATCAAGTAAGTTTTTATTTATTTTTATTGTTAATTCTGCATTCTTATGGCTTTTTGCTAGTAGATCTCTTCTAGGGTTAGGGATGACCTAATCCGGAAGGTGTGATTCTTCCTTGGTTTTGATCTCAAATTTTGGAGTTATTTTCTAGTGTTTTCTTCCTCTAAACCCTAAATTCTCGTTTTGACAATAGACGTAATAGTTGAGCCTTAGCTAGAATTTAGAGGAGTTCTTGAGTCCTTAGCGCTTTGACGCGGGACCCTGAACTGGAGAGAGGCTCTCCCCAAACGTGACAGTGGAAGCGATCTTCTGACTGTTGACCCAGCGCCCCGAACTAAAAACTTAATTTGTCTGGGAAAACAATGGAAATTAACTCGTAATCCTCAGACCTTGGATAGAATTATGCCGGATGGTTATGGAATTCCGAAGCCCTAGGTTTTAAAACGTGCTTTATAAATCCAGATTTCATAACTGCAATTTACTGCTTTTAAACCCTAGCTTGATAGCTTTAGTAGTAAAATTAGTTATAGAAAACAACCCCAAAACTCGTTTAGACTTAATCAGTGATCCATTAAGCTAGAAAGATGAATACACTTGTTCCTCGTGGAATTTGACCCTCAAGTGCTAAACATTCAACCGTCCACTTGCGGTACCACAAAATCACACCATTTTAGGTGCGATCATTCACTTGTGGTGGTACTGCTATTTCATAGCGTTCAATCAAGCAAATTATTGCTGCAACATCATCTAACCATGTAGAAAGTTTTGAAATTCATGAAGCAGCAGAGAATGTGTTTGGTTTGGTTGAGGAACGTGATGCAACATATTCGAAGAATCTGCGGTCTAATTTAAGAGAAGAAAGCACCCATGATCTTATATGGGGACTGATCGCACCTGAAATGGCAAGCGCGAATTGTGTAATAACCGCAAGTGGATAGATGAATGTTGAGCACTTGAGGGTCGAATTCCATGAGGAACAAGCATATTCATCTTTCTAGCTTAATGAATCACTGATTAAGTCTAAACGATTTTGGGGGTTTGTTTGTCTACAACTAAATCTATCAATCTAGGTTTTAAAGTAGTAAAGAGCAAATATGAAATCTAAGGTTTGTAAAGCAGGAATGAAAACCTAGGATTTTGGGAGTTCCATAACCATCCAATGTAATTCTATCCAAAGTCCGAGAATTGCAAGTTAATTTCAATCATTTTCCAAGACAGATTAAGTTGCTAGTACGGTCACTAGTACAATGGTCAGATGATCGCTTCCACTGTTATATTTGGCGAGAGCTGTCAACGATTTGGACTCGGGGTCCTTAGTCGATCTTATGCAAATTTGTGAGTTACGGGACCTTTCAGGGAGCTCCTCCGGGAAGGTAGGATGACTAATGTCTGTAGGGGCACAAAAGAATTTATACAGGTTCGGGCCCTCAATGGTGGGAGTAATAGCCCTACGTCCTGTTGTGATTTCACTATATGAAATAACATGTTTACAAGAGGGAAGAAGAGATGATCACAGGCGAAGATCTCTTCTATGTTAGTGTCTACCTTACTATATCTAAGTCTTCAGGTTTGTTGAACGCTTGATAGTGCTTGTATGCTTAACCGCCTTTAGAACGTGCATTGACCACCCTTTTATACCAACCAAAAGGGCGCCAACGCGAAATGACCTCGAACGGTTACTAGGATGCAGTTTCGTTAACCGCACTTAACTTCCACGTAGGCTTAACACGTGCAATAAAGGGATAACCGCACATGTTAACCTCCTGGCAATTGTCGTCATACGTGAAAAGATCTTCGTGATTCTCGGGATATGCCCGTTCAAGGAGTTAGGCCCTCTCGGATTATTCTGGTCACACATAGTCAACGACCTTATGACCGCGCACTAGTCTGCAGTCTTCTGACTGCGCACTGTTTGCTGCCTCATGATCGCGCAAGGGATGTGATCATGAACTATCTTTGTGTCCGCGCCCTTTTGGCCGTTTGAGACCATAGCGACGATCTTATAGAAATACGTCTAATCTGATTCTGTCTTAAACCAGACGTGCATTACTTTGAACTAGCTCGGGTGATAATCCTCATCTGCTAGCCCCCAAATTTGAAGAAAATGAAAGGACATATTTATTTCCAATTTTTATCTTGCATCGAATTATAAACCCGACGTTTCAACTTCAACCGAAGCTGCTCCGCCGTGTGACAGTTCATATCCCGAGAAAAACCTTGAGTTTTTGTTGACAGGTAATAATAACTTAGGTGACCCATCGTGAGGGCAACCGTAAGTGAGGTTTAAGAACCCGAGACGTGTGTGGAAACGAACCGACGCCTCCAGGCTCTATAAATTGAAGAGCCTTTTGGTTATTTAAACTCACGAGTTTTTCACCACGAGTAAGTCTTTTCCAAAGCTACTTCTCCTCTCCAGGTACTCCCTCTAAGCCTCAGTTCTTGTTCCGATAGTAGATCAAAACCCCAAGAACATCATTGAGATTGAGTGTGATGAAGAAGAAGTGATACCCGAACTTGACCAGGACTTCCAGAGGGTAAGTCTTTTCTGGAACTTTGGTTCAGGTCATTGTTTTACATCCTGATCGCTTCCAAATGCATTTTGGGAATTTACAGGTGACCGAGGAGCTGACTCCCCCAAGGAAGAAGCCAAACGTTGACGAGGGATCCTCCAGTGGAGCTTCTTCCACGGGTGCAAAGATTAGGGATGCATCATTGCACTCTCTTTCTTTGTCCCATATAGTTCTTCCTGTTCATGCAGCTCGGCAGGTTGAACCCTCATCTGCACCTTTGGAGATCCATAACAATCCTTCGAAGCTCCCATCTGTTTCTGGGGGAAGTCTCACATTTATGAGATCAGACAATCCTCAACTTTTGTTGGGTGATTAATTTTCTTGTGGGAAGGTTGCACTCCCGCGACCAGATGGTCCCTGACTTTTGTCGAGTGATCTACTTCCTGGGGGAAGTGCTTCATCCTCCTGTCCAATCTTACTACGAGGATTGGTAATTATTTTCATTCTCTTTGCTGGTCATTTTATCTTTTAAAACTAACGCATACATGTGCAGGAGACGAAAATCTCTGGAGCCCCCAGCGATCAGCCTGCTGAAGTCCAGCCTCTTTTTGGTGAGAGTGTATCCCTCGAGCGAACTCTCTAAAAAGAAAAAGAGGCCCTAGAGAAGAAGACCGATGAGATGTCTTCGGGCATTCTGCATCTGGCAAAATGTTATGACAACTCCCGCGAGGAGGCGTGCCAATTCCGCTTGGAGAGGGACTATGCTCGGCAGCAGTGAGAACACTCCGATACAATAAGGAATAATAGCGCTTCTTTGATTCGGGATGATGTAGATAGGCTCAGAGCCATAGCCAATTCTCTAGGGGCAGCCAGTGTCGATCCTAGTGATGTTAACATGTCCCTGGGAGAACTTTGAAAAAGGTTATCGGACCAGGTTGACGCTTTGGTCGCCTGTGTCCCTTTTATATGTAAAGGCTGTCAGAAATAAAGAATTTCTTTTCCTTACATACTTGATCCCTTAAAAAGGATTATGTAAAACTTATAATGCGAATTAAGGTTCTTTATATTCTGTGAAAAATAGTTACATGAGAATGCTTCTGTGACCAAAAATACACAGGTAGGCTTCTGTTCGAAACTGGCTCAAGACAGTTCTTCGGTCTCGGAATAATATTAAGACAGTAGACTGCGATCAGAACTAAAGTAACGATCACAAAATAGTTCTTTGGTCTCAGAATAGCATTGAGACCGTAGACTGCGATCAGAACTTGAATAACGATCACAAAACAGTATCTTGACCATACCGCGACCACAGCAGTTATGATCACACATATCCGCAGTGACCACATGATTGCGTTGCGATCAGTATAGAGGTCAGAAATTTGTTCCAAAGCCATAAGGGATTAATTACTTCCTTAATAAACTTTTAAAATTTCCAATATTTTTATCTGTACCATAACCCCCGAATGTGAAATAAAATGATAAAAACACATTTCATTTCGGATTCATTACTGGGTATGGATAACGGGTTCCAAGAGGAAAAGCATCCATTATGGGAAATTAATAAAATATCCGGCGAAGTGTTGTCTCGAACATATAAAAGGAAGAGGTAGCTTACTGGAGAAGACAAAAACCCTTCATTGCCTTAGACTCTCCTGCCGCTCAAAACCTTCTTTTGCACTTCTCGTCTTCGTCATCTCCAAAGTCACTACTTTTCTCCTCAATCCTTCATAGTAATGGTGTCCTGGAGCCGATCTATCCACCACACAGAGGAGAGTCTGGTGGCACTAGAAAAAGAACAGATTCTCCCCCACGGCTGCTGATCAACTGGCGGCCAGTGGAAAAAGATCAAGAAACCCCAATCGTCCAAGAGGGCGAATTGGTGATCTTCGAGGATTACTTGCGCTACGGGTTCCAATTCCCAGAAAGTGAATTTCTGAGGGGAATCTTAGTCCATTATGGGTTGGAGTTAGTAAATCTCCAGCCAAATGCAGTCCTGATCCTTGTGATTTTCCAACACCTATGTGAAGCCTTTGTCGGAGTGCTTCCAAGCGTGGAGCTTTTCTGGCGCTTCTACATTTCGGCATGGTCAAAAAGTGCCAATGTTGCTGGGTGCATCTACTTTCGTATAGGGGAGAAGAAGGAGTACCCATTCCCGCCTCTACGGGACTCTGTTCATGGGTGGTACCATAAGTGGTTCTACTGCACCCCTCCGTCAGAGAGAGGACTATGGTTCGCCAACACCCGACCGGAGAAAGACAGTGAGTTAGACTCCCTTCCCATTCTGAGCGCAGAGCAGAAGAGACAAGCTCAAGCTATTCTTCACTTAGTTCAGCAAGGCTTGACCGCACGGGATATCATACGCGACTTTGTGAAGAACAGGATGAGTCCCCCTGCGTGAAAGGGCACATCCGACTTGGGAGGTGGAGTCCATGGCAGACAGCACCCTGGACTATAATAATTGTATGTCCTCTAGCCAACAAAATACGCATTATTCACTGATGAAAAACGTCGCATTTGTTAACATGCTTGTTTGTGACACAGTGCTATCCTTGTCCGAGATTGAGAAATGGACAAACTACCTCCTTCGGGCGTATAACGCCGCTGTGGAGGGAGCTAGAGGATCGCCTCGCCCCCATAGCTTAATTAATGCCGGCGACAATCTTAAGCAAGAGTGCCGAAAGGTATGATGTTTTCAAACAAGCTCTGTTGTAAATCATCCATTTGTCTTGTATTACCAAAAACATTTTGAATAATACAGCTTCTGGGAAAATTTGTTGAGGCGACGCGCCCAAGTGAGGACGTTGGTCCTTCGGGAAGACCGACTGCGGAGAGGGTGAGGAGGACCCCTTCGAAGCACGAAGTGAAAGAGTCTGCTCTCAAAAAACCTAAGAAGATTCTGGGAGAGGCTTCTTCGCGGAAGAAAACCATTACTGCGAAAAAGACTGTGGTAAGATTCTCGGTACCTTCTGTAACCCCAAGTACGAGTGGAATTTACTTCTTCGTCATACAGGGTGAAGGGAGCGATGATGAGGAAGACGACATTCCTCTAGTTCGTCGCAAGAGGAAAGCAACTGACCTCTTGGGAGCAAACGTCCCAGAGAGGTCAACTTCCCTTCCGGTCGACGAAATCTTGTCCCTGACCACAGGGACAGAAACTACTATAATGGGCCCCGTGACCACTGACAATCTTGTGGTTACGGGTGGAACCCCGGTGCCTGAGGCTCGTGAAGCCCCAGGACTAACAACACCTCCCTTACTGATCGAGGGAGCGACTGTGGTAAGAATCCTCACAATCTTGCATGTTTTCGTTCCTCTGTAGATACCCATTGAATGGTGTGCATACAGGGAAAAGAGGAAACTGTCCTTTTTAAGAGAAGGAAGACAAGGACAGAAAATGACTCTCTCCCAGGAGCACCCAGTGAGCTTCTTTCTCCCAGGAGCTCATCATTGAAACCCCAACCATGGGTGGGTTTTCGAATAAAGTAAGAACTTCTCCTATCGCCATCTAGATATGACTGACGGGAGGCATTTTGCCTTACATTTTATCTTACATTGTGTTTGTTTGTCTTCAGGCGCAGGGATGCTGTGCCCAGTACCCTGGCGACCTCTACAAGCCATGGTACAACACCCACAGTAGAGGTCGTGGGAAAGCCAAGTCCGACTCCCATGGCTAAAGAAGTTCTTCGGGCCATCGTGGAGGGAATGGCAGCGGAGATCTGATCCTAGGGGATGGAAACCATAGTCCCGGCTATAGAGGGGGATCAAAAGGAAATATCATCTACTGCCCCTGCCGCGGACACAGCAGGTCTTAAGGTTAGACCTCACGCTGATGTTGAGAGCAGCTCATTCAGCAATTACATAGAGGTACGAATGATACCGGTCTAGACCGTCTCGCAAGAGAACGAGGACGGAGCAGTAGGCGAGTATTCAGTCGTTCTTTCCACAGGAACTAGAGAAAATGAATCGTGTAAAACTAGACTAAATCAATGGCAGGTGAAAATAAATCAAACGAAAGAGAAGAAATGCGAAGAGAGAAAGAGGTGGTCGCCTCGACAAGCAACTAGTGTTCATTCTAGACTAGCGTTTCGTAACACAAGCGATAGAAAGAAATTGTGTAATGGTAGTGCGCGAAGCAGCGCGGACAACCATCATCGATCGCAATCTATGACGAGTATTGATGAACCACAAGTACAAAACAAACACCGATCATCTACAGTTCTCCTCAGCCAAACTCAACAACAAACACAAGGTCAATTCAGAGCTCGACTCACAATGTTTCATTTGCAGTCATTTCAAGAAGAAGATTTAAACTTTGATGCATGAATTCAATTCAAACAAAGTCTGAAAAACACAATTATGGATCAAGTTCTTATCTCTTTCTAGTTAATTTATCAAGAGCTCATCGCCTCAATACTCTCTGGCTAACTGTTGAACAGATGACACAGGTAGTGGAGAAGCATTCAAATTCACAGGCAATTAAGAGGCAGACAAAATAGTTTATAAGCAAGGAAACTTTAGTTTACAGCTTCAAACAATCCAATTTTGTCCATTCACAGAGAATAAGCACAATAACTAGAAATCAAATCACAACATGAGGCTTAAAGACTAGGATTTCCAATCCGAATTCATCACAAGGATTTCACAACCAGACAAAAAGAAATTCAAGACAAGGACAATTGCATCTCAGGAGGATTAGAAGCTGGAATTAACAATTTGATTAGTTCTGGTGTTCATCACAGGCAATCAACAAGAGAGAATCAAATGGAGGATAATTGATTTGTAGTTCCACAGAAAAGCAACAATTCATTTAAATAGAAAACTCATCATCTAGATCATGGAACTTTCCTCTATTCATCACTGTGAATTACAGTTTAGCCTACAATTTACATTCATTCATCACAGAGCAATTGAGAGGGAGGAAGAAGAGATTGGTCACCAAATGTTGCTTGTTGGAGTTGTGGTTGTGCTAGTCGAAGCAGTCCAGATAGCTGTGGTCGACGTGGAAGTAGTGGTCGATGCAGTGCTTGTCGAAGGAGATGGCCGCTGTCGAGGCAGCTGCAGTCGTGTCGAGGACGCTGCTGCAGTCAAAATCGTCGTCGAAGCCAGAGTCAAAGTGGTCGATGCAAAGGCGTCCGTCAGCAGCCCACGGCACTTGG
Source organism: Pharus latifolius (assembly GCA_019359835.1). Taxonomy (NCBI): domain Eukaryota; kingdom Viridiplantae; phylum Streptophyta; class Magnoliopsida; order Poales; family Poaceae; genus Pharus; species Pharus latifolius. Next base: position 25,196,753 of record CM033328.1, on the reverse strand, counting down.
CCGGCGGCGAGTGGAGATGCGGCGCGGTCTGTGGGGGCACTCTGGTGCAGCGCCACAGTGGATCGGCGCAGGACCCTTGGAGGCGATCAGTGGCCGGCGTCGGGAGGAGTAGATCCGGCGGTAGAGGTGCGCGCACTGGAGAGGAGCGAGCTCGGCGATGGATCTACCTGGTGTAGCGCAAATCCGGCAGAGGACAAATCGGGCGGCGCGATCTGTGGAGGTTGCGGCCGGCGGATTGGGAGCTGCGAGGTCAACTCCGGTGGCGTGGCGCGATGGCGGTGGCGGCGTGCACAAGGTGCACGCGAGCGATGGTGGATCTGCAGCCGCTTGGTGGTGGGAGGCGTTGCCGCAGCAAGATCTATGCGGGAGCCGGTGGCGTCGAGTGGTGAAGCGTGGAGGTGGGGCGATTGGCGGCCGGCGTCGGAAGTAGTGGATCTCGTTGGCGGCACAGCGTAGAGGGCGCGAAGGCGGCACACACGGGGTGAAGTGGGGGCGGCTCCGGCGGCGGGAGCACCAGAGGAGCGCAAGGCAGGTGCGAGCTGGAGGTTGGAGGGCTCAGAGGAGTGGTGGATTTCGGGGAAGAAGAGGGAAGAGAGAAGAAGAAAGAGGGAGAAGGAAATGGAGAGAAGAAGAAAAGGACTGGAGGAAGGAAAGGGAGGAGAGGAACCAGGGATTAAGAAGAGGAGAGGAAAAGAAAGAGGAAGGGAGGAAGGAGGAGGAAAAGAAAAGGGGAGCAGCCGGCGGTGAAGACGAATGGGAGAGGAGGAGACGAAATGTGGTGAGATGGGATGAAGGGGGAGAAGATCGACGGCTCACCGGAGGGGGAGAAGAGGAAGAAAAGGGGAGGAGACCGGCTGCTTACTGCCAGCGTGGACCTGGCCGCCGGTGGCAAGCTCGCCGGGGTTGGGAGAGAATAAAGGGTTTTTGGGTGTGTGCCAGGCCAAGGAACAACAATGGCGGTTAGGGTATTTTTAGTGTTTTGGCTGTTTTGGTAAAAGGCCCTCAGATTTTCAGGAAATTACAATAGTATCCTTCCGAGCTAGGATTTGGAGTTTTTGTGTCTTGGCCAATTTGTAATTAGGGGCTTGGGTTTTCAGGGTATTGCAATTAGGTCCTAGGCTGTTAGGTCTGGTTACTCTAGACTCTCAAAGACACTGATTTTGACGCGGTCAGCTCCTACGCGTCCATAACAACACGTACTTCTGTACGAAATCGTCTGTTCGCTAGATCCAGTCGATGAAGCTCATCCATTCAGCCATAAATTGCCTGAATTGCAACTGGAGATCAAGATATTACATTTCTACTCTATTTCATCAAAAGAAATTACCTTGCCAATATACATATATTAATTATTTAACGAACTTTTTACATGCACTTGATCATTGAGCAAGCTAGCTGGCATTTGACTATGTTATTGGCATTGAACAACCTGCAGAGAGATCAAGATATTTGTGTATCTCATGATATTTGTAAATATCTTGATATTAATGATCTTTCAATTTCATGATCTTTCAATTTCATCTTCAATTTCATGATCTTTTAATTTCAATTGTTACTAAGTCCAAGTTGGCATTGAGAAACCTACTGAGAGATGAAGATATTACATTTATACTCTTATTGGCATTTCACTATGTTAGCTAGTGTTTTTCTTGCAAATATCCAGATAATTTTCTTCATTTGATAGGATCAGTAAATAATTGAACATTATCTGTCCCACAAAGATATTATTTTGTTGTTTTAATAAAAACAGGAACAAGACACCGTACATAATCATATTAAAAAGAAGACACACCAAAATGAAGGATACAAAAATTGCAGGATAATTGCCATAATTGGATTAGAATAATCTAACAATATTGCCGAAATTTTACATGTCTTGCTTGTCATGCCGAAATCTAGTGGGCATCGATGGAGGTGCGGAAGTACAGTGGTCGCCGGTGGAGGAGCGCCGGCCGTCCATGGAGCTTACGGGTTAGGGCTACGGGCACCCCAGGAACTGTTCGAATGGAAGAGCCATACCCGGGTATTTATAGTACTAGATCAGTTCTAACGGTACACAACAACCTACCGTTAGTAATTTTAGATCTCTTCTAACAGTATAAACATACAGTATCGATAGAATAAACCTATTTGTAGAAGACGAACGGTTCTAACGGTACACAATAGCCTACGGATAGGAATTTGTGAAATCTTCTAACGGTATATACATACAGTACCGATAGAATAAAACTATTTGTAGAAGACGAACAATTCTAACGGTACACAACAGAGTGCCGTTAGTAATTTTGGGATCTATTCTAATGGTATAAACATACAGTACCGATAGAATAAATCTATTTGTAGAAGTCAAACTCTTCTAACGGTACACAACAGTCTACCGTCAGTACTTATGCATCTCTTCTTACGGTAAATATGTTTATCACCGCTAGAGTAAATCATTCTGCTTCTTCTATCGGTAAATTTTGTACAAACCGATAGTAAAAATGCCTCCCTTATGCCTTTTACGACTGTGAGGCACCTTTTCTAACGGTTTTCTTCTAAATCACTAATAACCGTTAGAAGATAGGGGTTAGTAGACTGCATTTCTGTACTAGCGGTTTTTACTTCCTGAAAGGCTTTATCGGCTTTGTCCATCCACCGGAAACTATTGTGCTGACGCAATACCTTAAAGAAAGGCAATCCACGTTCATCCAACCTCGAAATGAAACAAATTAAAGGCACCATTCGACCAGTTAGGCTTTGTACCTCCTTTGTGGTCGAAGGAGGCCGCAGTTGCTCAATGGCCCAAATTTTTTCGGGATTGACCTGAATGTCGCATGAACAAACAAAGAAACCTAAAAGTTTACCAAAAGAAGCTCCTAAGGAGCACTTTTCAGGATTCAAATTTATCCCATGCTTATTCAAGTTACAAAAAGTTTTAACCAAATCATCTACATGACTAGAGCTTTTAGCGCTCTTTACAACTAGATCATCTACATAAGCTTCTAAGTTACGCCCTAATTGAGATTGAAAGGTCTTCTGCATCAAGCGCTGGCACGTGGAACTAGCATTGTTGAGACCAAATAGCATACTGACATAGCAATACATGCCAAATGGTGTGATAAAGGTAGTCTTCTCCTCATCTTCTTCAGCCATGCTAATTTGATGATAGCCTGAGTAAGCATACAGGAAGCTCATCAGTTCGCAACCCGCTGTTGAGTCGAGCAATTAATCGATACGGGGAAGAGGAAAATCATCCTTCGGGAAAGCACCATTGAGATTGGTGTCATCGATGAACATGCACCACTTACCATTAGATTTCATGACTATGATCGGGTTTGCAAGCCATTCAGAATGGTCAATTTCACGAATGGCTTCTCTCCAAGCAAAAGCAAAGCATTTGAGATTTTGCTTTATCGGTCATTGTCCAAGCTAAATGGCTAGCCTGTGCTCGATCACTTCCCTTGGGATTCCATACATGTCGGATGGTTTCCACGCAAACACATCTATATTAGCTTGGAGGAAAGTGATGAGCGCAAGTTCCTATTTGTTCTCTGGTTCTCACCCGATCCTAATAGTTCTGGTCGGGTCATCTGGGAATAGGGAAACTTGTTTAAGTTTTTTTGTCTATTCATGGGGTTACCTTGACCGTATCTGTCTCTTTGGTTTTGGTCGCAACATTAACATCCTTAAGGGGAAGCTGATTGACCAATTCTAAGGGGATGCGATCGCAAGTGAGAGCTGTATTTTGGTTGCCCCTGACAGTGATCACACCTTTTGGTCCTGGCACTTTGACACACTGATAAGCATAATGCGTTGCTGTCATAAACTTGGCAAGTGAGTGCCTACCAAGAATTGCATTGTATGTTGAATCAAAATCAATTACATCAAAATTAATAAATTCTGTTCGAAAATTCTCAGGTCGTCCAAGCGTTACTGGCAATACAATTTGGCCAATAGGAGTTATTGAAGGACCAGGGATGATCCCAAAAAATGGGTGGACCACAAATTTAATTCTTGAACGAGAGATTTGCATCTCATCAAGTGCTTGTACAAAGAGCAAGTTGAGAGAACTATCTCCATCGACTAAGACTCTGCCCAATTTTGTGTTGCTGATTGTGAGAGATATGACTAGAGGGAGTCGCCGTGGTCACGACAATCCCCTGGGGCAGTCTTCCCGGCTAAGGTCAAGGATGTTTCCGACCAACGGGGGTATTGAGGCTCCCCTAGAGGAGCTTCAATATTATTAACCTCTCAGCGAATAGATTTAAAATGGCGCTTGGAGATATAGGACGAAGAACCACCAAAAATAACATTAATATGATTATTTGGTACCTGATATAGCATGTCCTCATCTCCATCAGCGTCCTTATTCCCACTGGGTTGGCTTTTTCTGGTATAGTTGACATAGGTGCATTACCTTAATAGAATTCTTCCATGCACTTTAACCATGTTCGGCAATTCTTGAGATCGTGTCCTGGGAGCTCATGCAGCAGACACCACCTCTTACTTCCCTGTGGGTTAGTCACTATAAGATAGCACTTCAATGCTAGCAGTAGAGTAGCTGGCAAAAGCTAGTATTCCCAGCACTTTAGCTGCTGGGAATAAGGTTTGCTACAGCTGGGCGAAAAGGTGCTGCGAAAAGTTTTCCCAGTTGTAGGTGCAATTGTAAAGAGTATTCCCAGCTGAAGGCCGCTTGAAAAGTTTGAACTTTTCCCACATGTTTGTCCACTTGTAATATATTATTCCAAGCTGTATCACTATTTGGAATATTTTTTCCTAGCTGTAGGTCCAGTGGCAAAGAGTATTCCCAACTGTGGGTCGCTTGGAAAATTTGAACTTTTCCCACATATGTCCACTTGTAATATATTATTCCAAGTTGTATAACTATTTGGAACATGTTTCCCAGCTGTTGGTCTGGTGGCAAAGTGTATTCCCAACTGTAGGTCGCTTGGAAAGTTTGAACATTTCCCACCTGTATGTCCACTTGTAATATATTATTCCAAATTGTATAACTATTTGGAATATTTTTTTCCCAGCTGTACGTCTAGTGGTAAAGAGTATTCCCAGCTGTAGGCCGCTTGAAAAATTTGAACTTTTCCCACCTATATGTCCACTTGTAATACATTATTTCAAGCTATACAACTATTTGAAATAAATTATTACCAGCTGATCTGTCATTGAGAATTTAGACATTCAAATTTAAAAATGTGAATTATTTGTAGTAAATTTACCACTGGGAATTGTGTCAATAATTAATTTGAAATATATATTTTTTAGTAATTAGGCAACAATATTTTTTGACGAATTAGGCAACAATATTACAGTTAAAACTATAATATGCATTATCCTAACAGATTTCACACCACATTTTGCAACAAAATTATCAAAAATGGATAAATGGCACAATTATTTTTATATTGAATTCTTTGCTTTATATAACCATTGACAAGATTTGTAATGGTCACAATTTATTCAATTGACAAAACCAATCAAAATAGATATAGTACCTCTAAAATAATTGCGAGAAAAATATCATTTATGAATAATTTACACCAAATGTATGCCCATATATAATATTCCTAACTCTATGTATTTTGTTCCAACTATAACTATCAAAAGTAAAATACTCCACTTTCAAACTCCTATGACGTAAAATATCTTTATCACTTCATATGCTTTTAATACCTTACTGTTAACCACCTACATAAGAAAACATATCGATTATAATAATCTTGAGATAAATATATACAAATCAATAACTTTTGCCTTAAGTAATATATAGAACATATGACAGCCATAATAAAAGATGGTTGGTCGATTGTTGTATAAAAAGTACAAGTTGTTGCTTATGAGAATGAGAAAATTGTGTTGGTTGTGACATGACTTGCATACACTTGATAAAAGATATTAATCATATGAAAGTGAGCTACTAGTTCAAGGCACAATTAACATACACTTAATAACATGTGGATTGTGATGATAACACCTCACCTGTATAAAAGTATTAAGTATTTCGTACTTAGTTTCAACTAATTCTCTTGTCCCTTTCACCTATAAGCATTGTTTTATTAATAACAAAACAAGACAAATGAAAAAATAGTAACTAACCAGGTAAATAACAAGTTAGAATTATATATACCTAGAACACGAGATGAACCACCACCTATTGCAGTATCATCTTGGATCTACAAGTAAAAGTTCACAATTTTTTTACTTGGATGGTATTAGTAAGTAAATAAGAATGATTATACTAGATAGAATAGATTACTTTTTCATGTGGCCATGCAATTGATCGTCTAAGCACATCAGACAGTTTTCTAACATTCTCATATGGACGTAACAATGGTGCATCTCTTTTCAACACATAGTTCACAACCACCTCACAACACTCAGACCCAAGAGGTGTGTCACCAGCTATTACACTTCAAGATGCCCTTTGAAGCATACCCTTAGCAACAGGAACATATGGCCTCATAAAAGAAATCAAAATAACTTCCTTTCCTCCCTAAAGATAAAATAGAATTGCATATAAGCTCAATGTTTACCTCAATAATGAGCATCCAAATTCAATAGAGTATAATTAACTTGCAACTATTACCTCCTCATACCTATAGTGTGGTCCAACTCTCCTTTGCATTATCTATACAAAAATTAAAGATAAGTTTATAGTATAACTATTGTTAGGTTAGGTGCAACTTTGAGATAAAATAATAAAATGTAAACTTACGTTTCGTGGAACCCTATTTTCAGCTGCAGATGACTCTATAGAACAACCATCACTTTTGTATCCCGTGTCCTATAGCAATTAGTACACAACATTTGAGCAATTTAGTAAATAACCATATGTATATTATTGCTTAAATATTATAAAGAACACATATAAAAATATCACAAGCACACGACTCTTAGATCTATGATTGTAATCATTATCTATATTTTGTCTAGCCTGTGAAGCAAGCACTTGCTTCAATTCTTCAACTTCTTTTTCCTTCGTGCCAGTTGCTCTTTGTTTCCCACACTCTCACTCTCCATTTTATCTAGCCTCTCTATCAAAAGATTATTCTGATTTTGAAGTCTTATCCTTGCTGCATTAGCTAGTTGAAGCTTAGTGGATGAATACTTTTGTACCGCCGGCATCTTTAAGTCTTGAGGAGTAGGGCTCAAACCAATAGCACGTACACGTGAGCATTTTTCCTTTCCAAAGACATGGTAAAACAGATCTCTATGTGTTATGGTTTTTTTAGCTAGTTCTGGCTTGTTGGCACAAATCTTTGTAATTGTTTTCTGAAAATTAGATAAAGCCCATATTTATATATATGTTAATATTTGATCGTTGATTATAAATACATGTAACCCTTCAATGACACTTACAATTATGTCTTCAACTCCTTTTTCTGGAACTCCATTTTTATGGGTATGTGCTTTGATAAAAACTTCATGTCTAGCGGGCATATAACCGAGTTCTTTAGACTGCACTTCCAATTAATATTGACAATTAGTTATCTAAAGAAAGTAGAAATAAATATTAAGACATTTAATACCATATCATGTGCAATCAGAGCAAGACTCTTGCTTCCAGCAGTATGTGTCATTGTCATTTTTGCACTACTTGCTTTTCCAATTTCACTTAGAGCCTATAAAGGGAGAATATAATTAATTGCATAAAATATATTTAATTTGTAATTAAGAATCATTCATAAAGAAGTTTTACCTGATTTTTCGAAGCTCTCCAATGCTCTACAAGCCACATCCAATATATTTTAGGTACTCTAGAATCAATCTTCATAGAAAAAAGGTCCTCATCAGTTTTTGTTTCATCAAAATAATTCCTCTTTATTTCACATTTGAAATCCTTCCATTTCACTGCTGCTTTTTGTAAAACCCAATCTTCAAGGTCATCATGAACATCAAAAAATTCCTACAAAATTATCAAGTTGTCAATGATTATATACTATTATACTATACATGTCTATGGAATACATAGATCATGAGCCTATAAAACTTTTCACTAGTTGCTATTTTTGATGATTTTAAATAACTACAAAGGAATGCTATCTAATTTATGAAGTAAATTCAAAATGTAAGTAAAATCAAATATAGAATCAAACTCTCTTCATATTAGAATGACACATCTAATAATAAATTGCAAAGCTCCAGATATATATTTTCACCCTTAATTAGAAGGAAAATTAGTCAGTGCTATGTATAGTAAGAGGAGCTATTGAAGCATATCTCAGTTCTATTAAAATATACATGTAAGGCTAAAATGAGAGTAAAATAATTTAGAGTTCTTATTTTTAGTAGTATACAAATTTACCTTTACAGTAGCCCAAACAGATTCCTTTTTATCTGCATCAATTTCATTCCAGTCTTTATAGGAAAGTGGTATTCCTGATCTCACTATTGTAGAAATAAAGTTGGTTAATGGTGAAGCTTGATCACCAACAAGTTGATTATTCATATTATGGTCAACATGAATTTTTGGTTCATTCCTTCGCTTCCATATGTCATGCTTGGTAGTGGGTTCTCATCCCTTCCTTTTCTTTTTTTTACCTAGATGAGTTTGCTCTACACAAAAATGTAATTGATAACAATAACCAATGATATAAAAAAAGAGAGAAAAATAGTGCAAACTATACTTGTTGGGGGAAATCTCCGCGGGATCAAGTCCAGGTGAGAGGCAAGACTCCCGGGTGCCGCCATTTGCCCGGGGACAAGGCCCCCCGGTGGCAGGTCATGCGAGGATCACGTGAAGCACCTCGGGAACTGGCAAGGACACCTGTCAAGCATCTGAGCCCCTTGGCCGGGAGAAGGACGCTAGTGCCCCTCGATCCAACGGCTGCGGACGGGGCAGTTTAGTGTTTTTGCATCTTTTGGGCCTATATAAGCCCTTGTAACCCGTCGTGTGAGGAGGACAATTCATTTTTACTCTAATACACAACAAAACGGGAGTGCTCCAGAGCCATCTCTACCCGAGAGAGCTCCCCCAGCCAACTCCAGTTGGGAGCACGTCGACAAGACTAGGGCCTTCATTGAGGCCTGAACCTGTATAAACCCTCATGTCATTTGATGTGTTTGCGCGATGGGAGAGGACCGGTCACGCGGTCAGCTCGCGTCGTCTTTTCTTCGCTAGGGACTTCAACAAAACCTGCCAGGGTATTCGCAATACCACGACAATACTTAAATATACCTATATTCAATGTTTCATCTTCATTGTCACCAAGTTGTTGTTCTTCCATATAAATGTCGTCAGGGTCTTCATTTTCAGCACGTTCATTGTTATTGTTAGTGATATGCCTTTGACGTTGTGATGGTTCTTGATGGGGAACTACAGGCTGATCATTGGTGTGCTACGAAATAATCAGCATGCATCATATTGGGAGATAATTACAAAATAGTTCTTAGAAATAGAAATTAGCAATACATCAAGTAAAACGTAAAACCTTTTTAGTTCTTGTAGATGGTCTCAAGACATTTTCCCTCATTTCATTTCCAGGAAGTCGAATAGGCAAGCGCAATGCTCTCAATACCTCATTGTTTCTTTCAATGTTGGCTTGTCGTAATTCTTCATACTCATTCCGCATAGTTCCATTATTTCTTCCTCTCTCGTTTTGCATCTTTTCAGCTACAATAAAATTTTACAATATTAGACAAAAAAAAAGAACATAGACATAAACAACACATTCAATGAATAGCTTCTTACTTCCTCATTTGTGGTGGAAATTTCTCAACAAGTATACCATCAATGTTTGTTCTAACACAATTATTGTTGCCATCTGGAAGATTTATTTCAACACCAACATTCAAGTTAGAGATTTCGTTAACTTTGTCAGTTACCACTGTATTTTCAATTTCTTCCTCCGCAGACATGTCATAGAGGTCTCTTGGCCTTGACTTAATGACAACTTTCTAGTCTTTATCGATTGGATCCTCAACATAATAGACTTGAGTAGCTTGTGATGCTAAAATATATGGCTCATCTGGTAATTTTTCCCCTGTATTAATTAAATGCTTGAAGTTCACTGTCGTAATCCCAAATCTATCTTTCTTAACCCATTTGTCCTTTCTGAGAACATCAACCCAATCACATTTGAAGAGAACAACATTACCCTTTCGACGATAATCTAACTCAAGTATCTCAGTTATAACACCATAGTATGTTATATCTCCTATTCGTGGATTTTGATCCTTTGAGCTAGAAAAACTACAAGTCTTTGCAACAATAGCTACCTCACTACTCTGAACTGATCTTCCCTCATCATAAGATATTGTACAAAAATTGTCTCTATTTATTGAATAACTGTTATATTTTGTTGCGACCATAAAAGGCTCGCTTGCTAGTATCTGAATATCTTCTCCTACATCTTCCCCAGTTGATAGTAACTCATTCACCTAGAAAAATTTATTTATACGGTTAATACAAAAACATTGCAATATGTATTTAGCTAAAATTGTTGTTTATGAACTTACATGCAATCTAAACCACTCATGAAATGTTGCATGATGTATACGCTTGTAACATCCCGAGTTTTGGGGTGAAAAGTTTCTTTCTTAAAAATCATGCATGCATATGTCTCTTCTAGATCAGCTAAATCAACCCCAGCTTTATTCTGTTCTAGCCCTAAAATCTCCAAATTTTACCTGTGAACCCCAAATCAAGATCAGATTGTTCAGATATGATCTATCAGTTATCCTAAACCTAAAAGCCTTCAGAACCCAGATTCAATTCTATCCCTAACTTCCAGATTTATCAACTCTTTTCTGTTTTCGAAAATAGAAATATCTTATATTACCTAAATACCCTAAGTTTCGAAAATTCAGATTTAATCAAAATCTTGGCCAAGTTCAGACCAGATTATTCTTGGATTATGATCAAGGGTATGCCAATACCTTAATCCAAAAAGTTGGCAGTCAGATTTTATCATATAAGCCTTTTTCACAAATCAGTCCAAGAGATATCGCAAATCTGCCCTTTATCTGATATCTGGAAACCTAAAAAGGCTAAAATCTTCAGATTAACTTCAAATTCAGAATTTCCTCAGCAAATCCCTTCTAAATGTTATTTGACAGAAATACCCCTTCTGTTCAGATTTCAAAATCTCATTCCAAATGCCAGAATTCAAAATCAATTGAAATCCAGATTTCAAATACCCTAATCTACTCTATTTTCAGTTTGTATCAAAAATCATTCAAACATCTCAAATTTTATCTTCAATCTGTGCCAAATCATCTGTTGAATCAAGTTTGCCAAATCAGCAGAATCAAATTCAACTCTAACCTTCCAAATCTCCAGAATTACAGATTGGTCCAAAATCAAAAATCAATTATTGCAATCAGGCCCCTAATTCGACCAGGGAAGCAGCTAGTTCACGACCAGAGCTCGCCGTGGTCCTTGCGCCGTGCTCACTCGCCGCCGGCCACGCCTCGCCTGCGCCTGAGCTCGTGCTCACTTGAGTTTGCTCGTGCACACGCGTCTGTGTCCTAGCCATCATCGTGGCAGCACCGTTGAACAGCTTTGCTCCCGTGCGCGACCGTTGTTAGCAACTCCTCGCCACGTTGCTTTGCTTTGCCAGCCCTTGTTGCCACTGCCTTGCACCGCCTGGCACCATTGCGTCCCGACGAAGCAACAGTTTCATCAACCGTTCGATCGCCTGTGCGCCATCGCTTCACCGTTACCGTTGTCGCGCCTGCGCCCGGCCAGTCAAGTCCCCGGCGCCAATTTCCTTACTACTACCTCCTTGCAAGCTCCGCCTCTGGCCTATATAAGCAACCCCCTACCTTGTGACAGCTTCACTTCACCAGAACTCAGCCAATTTGAAAATCCTCTCGCTGTCGTCTTCTTCTCCGGCGAGACCAGCTCGACGCCTCACGGTGCCAGCACACTTCACTGCATCTCCTGCCAAATTGAAGCTAGCAGTGAGTACCTCTCATCCTCCTGATTGTACTGTTGCATTGAATTGCTCTCCGGTGGACCCTAACGCCGGTGATCACCGGAATTGCTAAATGCCATGTTCCGGCAATGCAGCCCGATTTACCCCGAATTAGTCTTCGAATCTGTGAAACAAATTGATCAGTGAGCTCTAATTAGCAAGCCTATATATCCAGATTCCAGAATTGAGCTTGAATCGAAGGTTTCCCCAAATTTGAACTCCACCAGTCGCCGGCGATCGTCGCCAGGCCACACCGGCCATCCTCCGGCCAAATTGATTGTCCAGATAGCTTACTCATACTTCTCTTTCACTCTCCAAGCTTGGAATAGAGTTCAAACCTCCTGTATCAAAAACCCCCAAATGGCAGTGCTTCTTCTCCGGCGCTGGCCACCGGAAATCCATTCCCGGCCGATCTAGCTTCAACCACCTTGTCCATCAGGTGTGCTTCAACCTCCTGAACGTTTTTGTCTTCTAGCCCGATCCCTAAATCTGTCCAGATTTTAGGTTATAGCCATGTCAAAAACCTTGTCCAGTGGCTTCACTGTGCCGTGTCGCCACCACTTTTCTTCACCGATTTTCATCACCTTCTAGCCATTTTCAGCTTTGGATCCTTTTGAGTTATTTGTCCCTGTTATCAATGCCTACCACCTAGACAAAGTCGTCCATCATTTGGAGTTCTAGATCAAAAGTTATGCCAAGCCCTAATTTCTGGCCATGTTAGTTCAATGCCAGACTATGTCAATCAGTGGCATTAGACCTTTTCACTTCTTTCCAGATGTGCATTTTGGGCATAACTTTGTCCCTTAGATTCCTGAGGTTGTGATCTACAATTTCTTCTTCTATCACAACTTGATTTGAGCCCTTGAAATGCATTTTATGCTAAACCCTAATTTTTGACACTGTCCCAGTGCATGCCAGCCAATGGCATTGGCCTTGTTTAGCCACTTCTGATTGTGCAATTTGAAAGCCACTTTGTCCACTGAATTTGTAGAGTTATGATCTACACTTTCTTCCACTGTCATAACTTGAGATAAGCTCTCTCGCTTTCCTTGAAGTTATGTCAGAGTCTTGATCCGAATGTCAATCTGCTGACATTCGCTGTTTTTGATCAAACCAACCACAAAACTGATGTTCTTATTGCAACCTTGAGATCCTAAGAGCATCTAACACCATCCTTAGCCAATTCCTTGAAACCCTAGAATCTTGACTCAGTTCAGCTTGCAATCTCAATTATCTCCAGTATCATTCAGTTATTCTTGTTAAGCATATCTGCATATAAATCATAAAACATTCTAATATAATAAGTAATATTTGTGTATTTGTTTTGGCTCCCGGGACGCGGCCTCCGGTGCCCTCCCGGGCGCCGCCATTTGCCCGGGGACTTGGCCTCCGGGGCCTCCCCGGGCGCCGCCTTTTGGCTCCTGGGACGCGGCCTCCTGTGCCTCCCGGGCGCCGCCATTTGCCCGGGGACTTGGCCTCCGGGGCCTCCCCGGGCGCCGCCTTTTGGCTCCCGGGACGCGGCCTCCAGTGGCCCCCCGGGCGCTGCCATTTGCCCGGGAATTTGGCCTCCGGGGCCTCCCAGGGCGCCGCCTTTTGGCTCCCGGGACGCGGCCTCCGGTGCCCTACCGGGCGCCGCCATTTGCCCGGGGACTTGGCCTCCGTGGCCTCCCCGGGCGCCGCCTTTTGGCTCCCGGGACGCGGCCTCCGGTGCCCTCCCGGGCACCGCCATTTGCCCGGGGACTTGACCTCCGTGGCCTCCCCGGGCGCCGCCTTTTGGCCCCCGGGACATGGCCTCCGGTGCCGTCCCGGGCGCCTCCTTTGACCCGGGGACGTGGCCTCCGGCGCCTTCCCGGGCCTCATCGCCCTCCTGGAGGTAAAGTCTCGAACTGTTTGTCACGTGCAGGTCACGCGAGGAGCGCCTCGGGAACTAGCGACCACCTGTCAAGCATCCAAGGCGTTTGACCGGGAGAAGGACGGTCCTGCCCTTCAATCCGACGGTGGCTTCCGGGGTAGTTTAGGTTTTTTGCTGCTTTTTGGGGCTATAAATAGCCCTTGTACCCCTCTGTTGTAAGGGATCGGTTCATCTATTGGAATAGCTAAACTCACAGGCGTGCTCCAGAAGCCTCTCCCCCGGAGAGAGCCTCCCCAGCCGGCTCCGGTCGGGAGCGTGTCGACAGGACTAGGGCCCCCACCGGGACCCGAACCTGTATAAACCCGTGTGTCATTCTTTGTGCTTCTCCGGCGGGGGAGGACCGGTCCTCCGGTCAACCCGCGCCGCGTAATCTTTGCTAGGATGACTCTCATAACTTGCCGGGGTATTCGCAATACCACGACAGTTGGCGCCGACCGTGGGGACTCGTGACAAGACGCCATGGCTCCCCCAAGAACAAGGGCTCACACCCTTCCCGGTGATCCGGGTCTCGGAGACCCGGCGCCGTCCCCCCGGGACACTGCTGTCCCGGCAGTCCCTTCCGGAGGTGACCTGGCTCAGGTACCGCCTCGCTCCTTTCCTCTTAACTTAGGTGCTTCCACCTCCAGGTCGTTCCCGGTGACCGCGGGGACCTCGGCCGGGACAAGCGTCCCCCCGACGGCTCCCCCGGCTCCCCGGGACGCCCTGCTCAAAGCTCTCGTGGAAGGCCAGCTCCGCGCCCAGCGCTCTATGGACGAGCTCCTTAGCGTGTTGGCGCGGCCTCCGGCGCCCACATTTGCGTCGCACCCGTATCCGGGGAACATGCCCCCGTTTATGGGTTACCCGGCGGCCCCTCCGGCCCCGGGGGGGTTGTCCGCCCCGTATGATCCTGCCGGGGGGTTCCCTCCCCCTGCGGGATATACGTCCGGACCGTTCCCAGCACCCGGGCCCGTCCCAGTACCCGGAGGTTACTTCATACCGGGGCCCTTCGTGGCACCAGGGGGGTACCCTGTCCCCGGCCTATTCCCAGGGCCGGGAACCCACTTCTTGCTGGGGGTTTACCCTGCGCCGGGAGCCAATCCCGCCCCCCGCGTCGCGTTTACCGCACCGGGGGCGGTTGACAGAGCAGCCCCCGTGCCGCAGCGGACTTCCCCCCGCATGGGCTCCCCGGTTCCGGACGCCGCCACGGGGGTTCCCCCCTCGCTGGTTCTGGGTGTTACAGGGCCTGCCCCCTTCCCGGTTCCGGTCGTGGCCACTGGGGCCCCCTCCACTTCGATTCCAGGCGTCGCCGCGGGCGCCCCCTCCCCGGTTCCGGATGATACAGGGGCTCCCCCCTTTCTGGTCCCGGGGGTCGTCGCAGGGGGCTCGCCCCAACCGGCTCCGGAAGCTACAGCGCACGAGCTCCCTCCCCCGGCGGGACAGGTCCGTTTCGCCCCAGGGGAGGTCGAGCGAATGCGTTCACCAGAGCGCGGGGAAGAACTTCCCCCCGGCCGCGGGCGCGGGGAGTCTCGCTCTCGCACGGGCCGGGGGAAGAGACCCGCTGAAGAGCCAACCTCTCCGGCGGAGAGCCCGGACGTCCGGGAATTCAGCCCCGGTCCGGAGGAAAAGCGTCGCCACCGCCATTCTGGTGGACCTCTCGGACCGCTTCCAGACTCAGACAACGAAGGTCCCGGGAAAGAAGATAACGACCGGGGCTCTCCCCGGGAAGTGCAGGGGGCTAACCAGCCCCTGTGCCGAAGGCTTCGCAACATCCGGTGGCCGCGGCCTTACCGCCCTCCGCACATTGAGCACTATAACAGTGAGGCAGACCCTTACGAGTTTGTGCAGGTCTACTCGACTGCTATCTCCGCGGCCGGGGGGGACGAGTCAGTATAGTGCAACGTCTTCCCCCTCTACCTCTCCGGCATCGCCCGCTCCTGGTTCTACAACCTGTAGGCCGGCTCCATCAAGTCTTTCTAGCAGCTCAAGCGGGAGTTCTGTGCCAACTTCCAGGGGAACTACGTGCGTCCCCTGGACTCCTCACAGCTGTACACTGTCCGGCAGAGGACTGGGGAAACCATCAGAAGCTTCTTCAAACGCTTTGCTCAGGTGAAGAGCAAAGTGGCTCACGTCCCCGACTCTACGGTCATCGAAGCCTGCAAAAGCGGCATCCTCCCGGGGGAGCTCCACCGAAGGCTCTCCCGGAGCTGCCCCTCTTCCGCCGACGAGCTCTTCAACGTGCTCGAAAAGTAAGCTCGGGCGGAGGAAGACGACATCTGGAAGAAGACCCAGGGGGCCTCTGGAAGGTCCTGCTGTCCCCGGGGCCAGCAATGCCGCCGAGTACGAGGCTTTGCTCCTCAGGTCGCACCGCGTGCGTTCCCCGGGGATCCGACGCCTCCAACTGAAGGGTGATTCTCAGCCCATAGTTCACCAAAAGCATGGGCCTTACCTGTGCCGTAACACAAATTCTAGTCTTTTATTTGCAGGCGATGCAAAAGATGCAGAGGCACTTCGATGGCACCAGGGGGGTACCCCGCTCCTGGCCTATTCCTGGACCGGGAGCCCACTTCATGCCGGGGGTTTACCCTACGCCGGGAGCCAGTCCCGCCCCCCGCGTCGCGTTTACCGCACCGGGGGCGGTTGACAGAGCAGCCCCCGTGCCGCAGCGGACTTCCCCCCGCATGGGCTCCCCGGTTCCGGACGTCGCTGCGGGGGCTCCCCTCTCGCCAGTTCCGGGTGTTACAGGGCCTGCCCCCTTCCCGGTTCCGGTGGTGGCCACAGGGGCTTCCCCCTCCCCGGTTCCGGACGTCGCCGCGGGGGCTCCCCCCTCGCCGGTTCCGGGTGTTACAGGGCCTGCCCCCTTCCCGGTTCCGGTCGTGGCCACAGGGGCTTCCCCCTTTCAGGGACCCCTTACAAGCTCTCCGACCTTCAAGAGCAGGAGCTGAAGCACACGTGGAACTTGCGTTTACTTCGCAAGTTCTATGTTTACGGGCCTGTCCCCTCCCCCGGAGCGTTCACGCCGGAGGGGGAGGAGGGACACTGTATTTTCCTCCCCTTTCGTGGCTTCGCAGGGGGAGGCCCTGTACTTCATTTTATTAGCAATACATAGGTCTTGTTTTTCAAACTGTCTCATTGCAGGTCTCCCTCATTACCGCCCCTAGCGGCGATGCCCTTCCCGCGAGGAAGCCCTCCCCGCGAGGATGCCCTCCTTGTGAGGATGCCCTCCCCGCGAGGAAGTAGGCCAGCCCCAACAACTCCCTACAATGGGAGCCTGCACTCCCGTAGGGCGGCTTACGATTAGCCCTCGTGGACTGAGGGTGTAAGCGGCAACCCGGTCACAGTGGCTGCGGTGACGAGTCACTTTGGGAGACTAGTCCCCTGCCCGAACACTCAAGCCCCGTCTTCGGGCACTTCCTCCTCCGGGAGTCGACGTTATTCCCGGCTCCCCGTTTTCACGGCGACCGGATGATCGGCCTCTCGCGGCCTGATTGGATCTATCTTCCTCCTCCGGGACTCGACGTTATTCCCGGCTCCCCGTTTTCACGGCGACCAGATGATCGGCCTCTCGCGGCCTGATTGGATCTATCTTGCTCCTCCGGGAGTCGATGTTATTCCTGGCTCCCCGTTCTCACGGCGACCGGATAAATGCCTCTCGGAGACCCTATTGCCGGCTCCCCGTTCTCACGGCGACCGGACGATTGTCTCTCAGAGAAGTCGGATTTCTCGGGCATTTTCTTCTCCGAAGGCCCTATTCCCGGCTCCCCGTTCTCATGGCGACCGGACGAATGTCTCCTAGGAAGCTCGCCACCAGAAATCTCGTCGGGTTCTCTTGGACATTCCTTCCACATGAGGCCTTATTCCCGGCTCCCCGTTCTCACGGCGACCGGACAATTATCTCCCAGAAGGTCTCCTTGAAAACCTCGTTTAAAAATTTTCTAACATAGAAAATTTCCTATGCTACAGGTGACTTCCACCCCGGGGGCCTTGTTACCCCCACAGCGCGCGGAGCTATTCTCCGGCCCGCTGTGGGCGGGGGGGAGGATAAGGAACCCCCGGGTGTCGACCGCACCGCCCACGAGGAAACTTAACTCATCCTTGTTAAGATGAGTCATCCAGACCATCCAAGAAGAAGAAAATAAAGAGGCAATGAAAGGAAACAACAACACAGCGCTTTATTGATCAGCAAACCCGGAGGACATCTTCCCCCTCCAGTGGGCTTCGGAAACGATACAACCCGGGTTCTAACCCGGAGGATTCTCTAAGCCCTAAGGCTCCTACGCCTAATACTCCCGGAGGCTCTCCACTAGCTCCCGGGTCAAGTCCCGGTACAACGCCCGTACGCGGCGCCGAGCGTCCCGGAGCGCATCTTCAGGCTAGAACTCGTATCCCGCTGGTGGAAGTATCCGGAGGGGAGGGATCATCCGGAGCCCCGGTCGCGGAGGGGACAATTTGTCACGATGATTATCAAAGTTGTCCAAGTGCCACTCCGGACGCCACCTCAACCGGATCGGCTCCAGGACACTATCCTCGCCGCCATTCCCGGAGATAAGGCTTAGCGAAATTAAAGCCGCTTGGGCGTCCCCCGGGGAGCCCCTCCCGGACCTTCGCCCGGCAGCAACCTCCCGGGAACCCTGGTAACAGTAAATTCAATTCAAAGACTTAGAAAAAATTGTAACTTCATTGCATTCAAAATGTTTATGTACAAGTGCCTGGGGCTTCTTCTAAGAAGCTACCGGAATCAAAAAGTCCTAAATCAAAAAAGTGCCCTAGCTAAGACCCGGGGGGAGGCTCATACATGTTCGTTGGCGTCCTCCCCCCGGGGGGCTTCCTCCAAGGGCGGGGCTGGGACGTCTCCCGCCGGAGGCGCCGGAGCCGAGAACCACGCCCGGATGATCTGGTCGTAGAACCCTCCGGCGAGCTGCTCGACCTCCCGGCGCGAAGGCTCGAAGGAGTCCGAGAAGCTTCGGGGGATTCGGCCCCCGATCGCCCGAGCGCCGACCCCCCGGAACTCGACGAGCCCCGCAGCGGCCGCGACGACGGGGATCGCCCGATCCCGTGCCCGAACGTCCGCAGCCTCCGGCATGGCGAAGACCTGTGCGTTGAGAAAACGCACAGCCTCCGCGAGGGTCGCCGGCGGTACCTCCTTGCTTCCGGAGCCGAGGCTTACGCCAAGGCCCTCGAGGGCCGTCCGGAAGGAGCGGCCCGCGTCCGCCACCGCCAGGACGCTCGAGCTCTCCAGGTCCCGGAGCGCCTCCTCCCTCGCCTTGGCCTCCTCCCGGAGGCGAGCGATGATGGCCTCGAAAATATGAACCTGGGCCCGGACCCGGGTCAATTCCGCGAGGTCTTCGTCGCGTTCCCGGAGGGCCTCCTCGAGCTGCCCTACGGAGGCCGCGGCCCGGCCCTCCGCCTCCTTAAGCAGCCGGGCGACCCGCTGCTCAAGGCCCCAGGTAACAACTGCCACCTACAAAATATATAGAGTTAGAAAAATCTCGAAGTGCAGGAAATAAATGAAGACGTCATCGACTCGGGTTACCTGGGCCCCGAGGGACTGAAGCCCCTCAAAACGCTCATGGAGCGTCCCTCCCGCGACGAAGGCCTGCACCTTCCGGGTATGCAGGCCCTCCGAGTAGCGGGCGATCTCCCTCGCGGGGAGCAAAGGGGTCTCCCGCCCAGCGCCGCCAGCGCGGCCGGCGGGGGGTCCCCGGACCTCAAGGTTCGGTAACACGGCCGGCGTCTTCGTCGACGAGGTAGTGCCCCCCGAAGATGTGGCCGAGGAGCTCTCGGCGGGAGCGTCCTCCCGGGGGGGGACCATCAGGCCTTTGCCTGCCCAGGGCCGGAAGGTCCTCGGGGCCTCCTGCTCCGGAGGAACCTCGTAGACCGAGGGGCTCCCCCCCTCGTCCACCGGCCAAACCCGCGGGGGCGAGGCCCCCGCGAATCTCACCTCCAGCCTCTCCGGCTCCAAAGAAGCCGGAAGGGGCGGCAGGGGCTCCACCGTGAGCGGCGGCGGGGCGTAGTTCGCCGAGTCGGACGCCGCCCTGCCCGCGGTTGCCTCCTTCCCCTGCGCCTCGACGGGGGCCTTCGGGGGAGGAGGTGTTGCTTCCTTCCGAGACGGTGCCCGGGCACGTTCGCTCCCAGGGGTCTCGTCCCGGGGCTTCGCCAGTGTCGCCGCCGGCGTCGTCGGTGGGCCGGGGGTCTTTTGAACCCGGGCCTTCTTGGGCTCCGAGCCCCCGGCCGCCTCCTTCCCCCGTTTGTGCGACCCAGGGGTGGGGAGAGGTTTCCTCTCCGGCAGCTTTGGCCCGAAGGCTGCCGCTACCAAGTTCTTGGGGGGGCCCTCGCCCACGGCGCGCACGACACGCTCGTGCTCATCGGCGAAGTACCTCCCCAAGAGGTTCTCCGCCTTCTCCCGCGCCGCCGGGTATGGCTGGACTGCAAGAGGTAAAGAGTTAGTCAATTTCTTAAAAATTTGTAAGTACAATGCAGCGGGTTCCCGGAGCTTACGTCGCGTCACCGGCTTCCCCGGGGGCCGCTGCTCGGGGCCCATGCCGATCCCCCTCTTCCCGCCGGTGAAGGGGGAGATCCGGATGAGAGCCATCTCCTCAGTTGCGTCCCGCATCGAGCGGGTCTTCTTGGAAAGGATCACCTTGCCGAGGAGCTCGTACTCCTCGTCCGTCCACACCGCCGGCTTTGGTGCGGATGACCGGCTGTAGGTGGGGGCCTCCGGGGCGTACACCACTGCGTCGTCCCGGACCCGGAGGTAAAACCACCTCCGGACCCAATCCCCCCAGCGGTCCCGGGAGGCCGCCGCCGGGTAGTCGATTACCCGGGCCGGCAACATCTGGACCATCACCGAGCCGAAGGGGGACTTGGGGCCCCCCTTCACCAGGTGGGAGATCCGCGCCGCCGGTTCGTAGAAATACCAGAAGGTGCGAAGGTTGGGCTCCCGCCCGGTCGCTGTCTCGAAGAGCCAAATGATGAGGCCCATCCGGACAAGCGCGTTCGGGGTGAGGTGGTTGAGAGCCACCCCGTACTCCTTGAGAAACTCCCAGAGCATGGGATGCACCGGGAGCCGGAGCCCCGCCTCGAGGAAGGCCTCAAAGGCCACGACCTCTCCGGGCCTGGGGCGGGGGGCCCCGTCCTTCTTCACGGGGACTCGGTTGTCCCCGCCCGTAACGATGCCTCTTTCGACCAAGGACTCGGCGTCCTCGGCCGTGAACTCCGACGCCCAGAGGAAATCCGAGGGGATTTCCTCCGGGGGCACCTCCGTGGTCTTCGGTCGACCCTTGGGTGCCATGAGGTTAGTCTTCTTTTTTTTGGTGGCTAACTTTGCAGGAGGCTACTACTAGAAACTCCCGGACGCCTGCTACCAGAAAGGGCTACCGGAAATAGCTACCGGGAGAGGGCTACCGGGAGAGCAAAAACTGTTGAGGCCGAAAATTTGGAATGAGCTTCCGGGCCCCCCCAAGGTCCTATTTATAGGGGCGGGCCGTGGTCTAGATGCACGCCACGTGGCACCCGCGGATCAATCTGGACCGTAGAAGTTCAAACCGTGCGCGGGAAACGAAGGGACGGGCGCGTGAATCGAGGCACCAGTTCGAACCGCGCGCGCATTTATGGCGAAATGGCGCGGCTTTAAGCGTGAGGCACGGAAACCGAAGCGTCGCGGCTCCGATAGCTTGGCCCGGAGATCTTTCCGGTGACCTGAACCATACCCACCGGGGACTCGAGCATCGTCCCTGGCGGGCATGGGGGGCTGCTGTCGGGGGAAATCTCCGCGGGACTAAGTCCAGGTAAGATGTGTCACGATTTGCCCGGGGACGTGGCCTCCGGGGCCTCCCCGGGCGCCGCCTTTTGGCTCCCGGGACGTGGCCACCGGTGCCGTCCCGGGCGCCGCCATTTGCCTGGGGACGTGGCCTCCGGGGCCTCCCCGGGAGCCGCCTTTTGGCTCCCGGGACGCGGCCTCCGGTGCCCTCCCGGGCGCCGCCATTTGCCCGGGGACTTGGCCTCCGGGGACTCCCCGGGCGCCGCCTTTTGGCTCCCGGGACGCGGCCTCCGGTGCCCTCCGGGGCGCCGCCATTTGCCCGGGGACTTGGCCTCCGGGGCCTCCCCGGGCCTCCCCGGGCGCCGCCTTTTGGCTCTCCGGGACGCGGCCTCCGGTGCCCCCCCGGGAGCCGCCATTTGCCCGGGGACTTGGCCTCTGGGGCCTCCTCGGGCGCCGCCTTTTGGCTCCCGGGACGCGGCCTCTGGTGCCCTCCCGGGCGCCGCCATTTGGCCGGGAACTTGGCCTTCGGGGCCTCCCCGGGCGCCGCCTTTTGGCTCCCGGGACGCGGCCTCCGGTGCCTTCCCGGGCGCCGCCATTTGCCCGGGGACTTGGCCTCCGGGGCCTCCCCGGGCGCCGCCTTTTGGCCCCTAGGACATGGCCTCCGGTGCCGTCCCGGGCGCCTCCTTTGACCCTGGGACGTGGCCTCCGGCGCCTTCCCGGGCCTCATCGCCCTCCTGAAGGTAAAGTCTCGAACTGTTTGTCACGTGCAGGTCACGTGAGGAGCGCCTCGGGAAGTAGTGACCACCTGTCAAGCATCCAAGGCGTTTGACCGGGAGAAGGACGGTCCTGCCCTTCAATCCGACGGTGGCTTCCGGGGTAGTTTAGGTTTTTTGCTGCTTTTTGGGGCTATAAATAGCCCTTGTACCCCTCTGTTGTAAGGGATCGGTTCATTTATGGGAATAGCTAAACTCACAGGCGTGCTCCGGAAGCCTCTCCCCCGGAGAGAGCCGCCCCAGCCGGCTTCGGTCGGGAGCGCGTCGACAGGACTAGGGCCCCCACCGGGACCCGAACCTGTATAAACCCGTGTGTCATTCTTTGTGCTTGTCCGGCGGGGGAGGACCGGTCCTCTGGTCAACCCGCGCCGCGTAATCTTCGCTAGGATCACTCTCAAAACCTGCCGGGGTATTCGCAATACCACGACAGGCTCAATATGCTCATAATTAAATAAGACATATCTAAGAGGTTGAATCCATGTTTTATGGTCCAATGTAATAGTGCACTTGCCAGTTAAACCGCGACCTATGTTGTTCAAGTATGTGATACCAGTTGACAAGGTATTGAATTGTGCATCATCATTTCGACCCGGCCGATTAAATCTAGTCTCACAACCATGCAAATAACGAGAGCAAAATGTCATACTCTCATCAAATACATAACCTTCCGCAATTGATCCTTCTGGGTGACTTCTAGTTCGAACATAGCTCTTCAACCTCATCAAAAATCTGTAAAAGTTTTGAAATAATTAATTAATGAAAATATTATAACAGTCTAATGAAATTGAGCCTTCTACTATGGAATTAATATACCTTTCTATGGGATACATATTGCGGTATTGGACAGTGCCAGCAATTCTTGCGTCAGTAGGAAGATGGACCATTAAATGAACCATAACATCAAAAAATGATGGCGGAAATATTTTTTCAAGAAGGCACAAGGTTTCAGAAATTTCGGACTCTAATCTCTCCATATCAGTTACATTGATTACAGGAGAAAATATTTTCTTGAAGAAGTTGCTTACACGAATCAATGCAATACTAACATTTTCTGGTAATATCCTTCTAACAGCCAATGGAAGCAAGTGTTCTAAAGGAATATGATTGTCATGGCTTTTTAACCCAACTATCTTCTTATCATGAACATTTACGCGACTTCGTATATCAACTGCATATCCATCTGGAAATTTAACTCCTTTTAATACTTCACAAAACATTCTTTTCTCTGCAGAACTCAATGAGTAAGATGCAGGAGGTAAATAGAACTTGTCCCCTACTGAGACAGGATGCAGATCCTTCTTGATACCTAACAATTGGAGGTCCAAGCGAGTGTTCAGGTTGTCTTTTGATTTGCCATCAATATCCAAAAGTGTGTTAATTATATTGTCACAAACATTTTTCTCGATATGCATCACATCAAGATTATGCCACAACAAAATATCCTTCCAATAGGGCAATTGCACCCATATTGGTTGTTTTTTCCAAATAGTTTTTGGTTCACCATCCTTACCTTTACACTTTCAGGACGATCATTTCCCTGTTGGGTCCTTCCCAAAATCAATTTTTACATCTTTTGTTTGTTCTATATATCATATCCAGAAAGAGAAACTGGGGCTTCCCTATACTCTTTGGTACCATCAAATGACTCACTATCATTTCTAAATTCATGACAAGAATGCAAGAATCGACGATGTCCCATGAAGCAATGTTTTTTACCATTTTTAAGACGAAGTGAGCAAGTATTTGCATGGCAAACAACACATCCAACTTCACCAGAAGTAACTTGTCCAGATACATATCCATATCCTGGATAGTCACTAATAGTCCAGAACAAGGCGGCACGCAACTGAAACCATTGACCAGATGATTCATCACGAGTTTTGACACCATGCCACATCTCTAACAAATCATCGATCAAAGGTTGAAGGTAGATGTCAATATCATTTCCAGGAGTTTTAGGACCAGGAATAAGTAGTGAGAGGATAAAATTTGGTTGCTTCATACATATCCATGGTGGACGGTTGTATGGAATCAAGACAACAGGCCATATGCTATGTAATGAACTTAGGCTTCGAAAAGGATTAAAGCCATCTGTTGCCAAACATAGCCTAATATTGCGACAGTCAGAACTGAAGTCTGGGTACCTGTGCTCGAAATCCTTCCAAGTGGGAGAATCTGCTCGATGGCGTATCAACCCATCTCTAGTGCGCCCTTCGCTATGCCATCTCATATCAGCTGCTATCTTTGATGACATATGTAGTCTCTGGAGCCGCTTTTTAAGTGGAAAATATCGAAGACCTTTCTAGGAATTTTGTGTATTCGCTTCCCATCAAGGCTCTTCCTTTCTATCTTCCATCTAGAAGTTCCACATTTTGTGCATGAGTCTATATTTGCATGCTCCTTCCAAAATAGTATACAGTCATGTTCACATGCATCAATATTCTCATAACCCAACCCGAGACTTCTCACCATATTCTTTGCATCATGGAAGTTTTTTGGCATTGTGGCATTCTTTGGAAATGCTTCCTTCAGTAATTCTAATAACAAATCAAAGCTACTATTACTCTATCCACCTAGGAATTTTGTGTGAAGGAGCCTCACAATAAATTGTAGCTTTGTGAGTTTGCACCCAGGGTATAGCTCTTGACTAGCATCACTTGCTAACCTATAGAATGTCTCAACATCTACATTTTGATCCTCCGAATAGGAACCATCACCAACTTCTTGGTATCCACATCCTATGTCATGGATCATTTCAGTGATCTTATCTAGCTGCGGCTCACTATCCATATTAGGAACATTTTCTATATTAGATTTCTTGTGTGTCTTGTGCAATGATGTTTGTTCACCATGAAATATCCACTTGGTGTATCCTTCTAAAAACCCATCACAAATCAAGTGTTCATAAACAACTTCAGCTTCTCTCCAAACACAGTTCACACATTTTCTACAAGGGCATAGAATTTCATTTGCTTTTGCAGAATTTGCAAAAGCAAACTCTATGAAACCCTTTACGCCTTGGTTATATTTAGTTGAGTACCTACAATTTATTGTCTTTAGTTTCAATCAAAAGATTCACATAAAGTAGCTTTGTATTTGATTTAGTGGTGTTTGTTTTCTACCTAGCCGCACTCATCCAACGTTTGTCCATGGTAAATGCCAATGACCTTAAAATGCTCCTAGAAATTTGCCTTTCCTTATTATATGACTTACTGCAAGAAATTCCAAATCAAAATCTTATGTCAAAGAAACAAGAGCATTGCAAACTTATGGTAAGACATTCACAAATAAAACATTTAAACTGTTTGATTTGTTTACTATTTTCTTCAATGCCATGATAGCATTGCTCTGATAATTTATCTATATTTATGTTCATATTGTTTTGCAGATTGTAGCTATTATTACACATGACAAAAAAAAGCATTTCTCAACATACAAACTATAGATATATCTGAAATAAAATCACCTCGTATCATTACTAGTTTAATTCGGATTTGAATCTAAAATGAGTTTATGAACAAGAACACAAATAGATGGGGAAATATTTCCTAGTTTTTAATTATTTTTAGAAAGACAAGTGTTTTATGTATTAGAAACAGAACAAACATCTAGAGAGTTATTCTCATGATAGATCCTCATATTTATACTCATTTTTGTCATAGGGTTTTTTGTGTCAATCATTTCCCCATATTTGTAAAATGGTTGCAATTAAATCCTTGCCATCAAATTCTATTGTTGAGAGTATCTTTAGGGTCAAATAGATCAATACAAATATGATATTAGGGGTGAAAATTACTTTTCCAAAAAAACATAAAAAAACTCAAAACATAAGACACACATTTGGTGAGAGTAGAAGCCCATTTGAAACACATCCTGCTTGTCCAATTTTTCTCACCAAAGTAAAAGTAGAAACCCATTGGACATTTAACTTGTCCAATTAAGAGTCTAAAGACTTACATGATTCACATGATATACTAAACAAAATATACTAATTGGCCCCTCTGAATTATTGATTTCCAAGTTAAATGATAGTTCCAAAAAAAATTAAATGATAGTTTTAAAGAATTGATGTTTAAGACTTAGTTTGACCAAACTCGGACTTCGACTTCTATCATAGAGAAACTTGAGTAATATAAAATAGAACTCTAATTCGAAATATACTAAAAACCAGATTTTTGGAAGTGTTTCGCAAAAGACTCCATTATTTTGTTGTTTTAAATAAAATTTACATCATATAATTAAATATAATTGTAGTTGTAATCAATGGCATAGCCATATAAATAGTTCTAACTTTATGAGTATTTTGTAAACTTGAAGTTAGAGCTGTTAAAGCACCTCAAACTCTTTAGTGTAAAAGTGGTTTCAGATTCATGCAGAAGCACCAACACCACAATGGATCTAATCTGCGGATTTTGTAGGAGCATATATATGCACAAACACAATCACATAACTAGGAGTATTTCCATATATTTCAAATCTATATACTAAAATTATACAAAATTTACTGATGTCTAGCTAAAGAGATAGATAAAAAAATTATTAAATAGTTATGACTGTCGATGATTCGGACTCGGAGTCCTCAGCCGAACTTATGCAGAATTTGTAATTGTGAGACTTTTCAAGATGACCCTCCGGGAAGGTATGCTGAACAATGGTGAACAGGAGCACAGAGAGTTTAGACAGGTTCGGGCCCTCGATGGTGGGAGTAATAGCCATACGTCCTGTTGAGATTTCACTAAGTGTGGTAAAAGGTTTACAAAATGGAGGAAAAAGTCCTCACAGGCGAGGATTTTTCCTGTAAGGGTGTATAAGGAGAAGCTATAAGAAACTCGTAAGTGTTGTTTAATCTAAGCCGTAGACTTGGCTGTTTGAATGATCGAGATATCTTGTATCTTGATTATTCTTTTGAGTCTGGTTCTTCCGAAAAAATGTCTTCGGATCCTCCTCCCTGATTGATGCTCCATGCCATCCTTTTGTACTGCTTGAAAGGGTGCCATGTGGAGGAAACTGCATCAATCGGTTGCACGGACGGTTGGATGCGGTTTTTTGGAACTGCTCTTAACCTCCACGCAGGTTAAACATGTGTTATTCATGGATAACTATATGTGTTAACCTTCTGACGGTTGATTCTCCACGTGTAGGAATCTTCGGGATACTTAGAATATCTTGTTGTATGGGCAACCGAATAGATAGATCCCAAGTATCCTGATCGGCAGATGTTCTGACCGCGGGATGTTGGCTGACCGCACAATATCCCGAATGTGTAGTTCGCGTATAGCCTACGAACTTCTGACCGCGCAAGGCCTACGGTCTGACTGCGTAAAGCTGGCGATCACATAGTGACGTCTCTCAGAACAACTTGAGCTCGTATCGCCAGATACACTCTTGACTCGGACCTGCCTTTAACCAGAAGTCCAATAGAAGTGGTCCGGGTGTCAATCCTCGTCAGCTAGCCCCCAAATTCGAAAGAAACGAAGTGACGTGTTTATTTCGAATTTTAAGATCATGCATTGGATTTTTAACCCGGCCCTTTAACTTCTCCACTTAGTGGCGCACTAAGTGAAAATGGTTGGTTTTTCAAGACGGGTTCTGACATTACGTGACGGGCAATGATAGCGCCGTAGAATTGTTTTTATCTCGAGGTAAAATTGTAAATGCTTGGACGAAACCCGAGGCGCCTGGAATGCAAACCGTCACCCAGGCGGCTATAAATACCAGGTTCTTGGATTTGTAAAGCTTCACAATTTCCCTCCACGCCTAAGTCCTTTTCTTGTTATCCTGCCTTCTTCCTTTTCACATACTCCTCCCAATGGCAGATCACGATATCATCGAGATTGAGAGTGATGAAGAGGAAGTTGTCGAACAAGGGTCTCAAATGAATGAAGTCATGTCTCCCTTAAGGAAGAAACCCAAGGTTGACGAAGGATCTTCCAGTGGAACAAAGGTGAAGAACGTAGCGAGTTTCTTTCTTCCTTCAGTTCCTTTGACCCTCCCCGTTCATGCCTCTCGGCAAGTTAGGCCTTTATCCTTAGAGAAAGATCCCATCACATCCAATTGTCCCATCCTTTTGGGTGATCAACATCCTGGTCGGCAAGCGGTGACTATCCCTCGATCAGATGATTGCCATATTGGGTTGGCGAAGCAATCTTCTGATGGGAAGGTTGCTCTTCCACCATATGATGATCTTCCTCCCAAGATGGGTGTATCAACGGGTTATGCACCGGGACAGGTAACAAATCTTCTCCCTTTTTGCTGATAATTTTAGTATGACTAACTTTTGCAAAATGCAGGAGGTAGGAGGCTCCAGCGATCAGCCTTCTGCTGCTCCATCTCTTCCTTCCGGACAGACCCTTCTGGAAGAGAAGAATGCCCTGGAGAAGAAGACCGAGGAGATGGCCTCGAAGATTCTGCGTTTAGCAAAATATCTTGATCGATCCCGAGAAGAGGCGCACCATTTCCGTCGAGAAAGGGACTTCGCTCAGCAACAGCGAGAACTCTCTGACTTGATTAGGGACAATAGTGCATCTGTTGTTAGGGACGATATAGATAGACTTAGGGTAGTTGCTAGTTCCCTGGGGGTTGCCAGTGTAAATTCTATTGACAACAACATGTCCCTTGGGGAACTTTGTAAACTTCTTTCGGAACAGGTCGATGCTTTTATCGATCGTATCCCTTTTGTATGTAAAGAATGCAATAAATAAAGTTTCTTTTATTCATATGAACATTCTTTATACCTTCTGTGTGAAATTATGGCCAAAAGCTTAGTCCGCGACCATTCATACACAGGAAATTTCAGTTCTGCGATTAGAATCGCGCTTTAAAAGATCACCATGACCTGCCCTGATGCCGCGATCAGACTTAAGGCCGCGGTTAGAACTGAATTGCGACTAGAGTCGAACGTTCGGTTAGACCATTACTTCGATCAAAAACGAAGTTAAATAACATGGTTTTAACCAAACCATAACCCAGTTAGAATATATCCGTACGTCAAAATTTGAGTTACATGATATTTTTCATAAAAATGTTCAAGTAAAAAGAAAGGTAAATAACCCTCAAAAAGCCTTAGCAGACTTCTCGAGTTTTAGCCCTTTCAGCTTCCGAAATAAAGAAGTCTTTTTATTTCAGATCCGATACCCGAAACGCTTTAAAGGGTTTATCATAGAATATCCATTATGGCAAATGAATAAAATATTTAAGAGGACGCTTGAGTGGAACGTTACTCACAGAGGCGTGACTCCTCGAGTCTATAAAAGCAGTAGGTAGCTTCTTGAGGAAGCTATTCAGCCGCGAAAAACCCTTAGAGTTCCCGCCGCACAAAACCCTCATCTTCTCGCCTTCATCTCCCACAAAATCATCGACTTTTTCGACCGATCTTCCTCAAAAAATGGCATCTTGGAGCAGATCCAACCACCATTCTGAGGAGACTCTGGTGGCGTTGGAGAAAGAGGAGATCCTTCCATCGCGGCTGCTGATCAATTGGCGGCCTGCGGAGAAGGACCAAGAAACCCCAACCGTCCGAGAGGGCGAGTTGGTGATCTTCGAGGAGTATTTGCGTTGCGGGTTCCGATTCCCTGAGAGTCGGTTCCTAAAGGACATCCTTGAACATTATGGGTGGGAACTAATCAACCTCCACCCAAATGCGATGCTGATCCTGGCGGTGTTTCAGCATCTTTGCGAGGCCTTTGTCGGAGTATATCCTAGCGTGGACCTCTTCCGACGGTTCTACTTCTCGGCATGGTCGAAGAGCACCAATGCCGCCGGATGCATCTACTTCCGGCTGAGGGACAAGAAGGAATATCCCTCTCCACCTCTGCGGGATTCGGTGCACGGGTGGCACCAGAGGTGGTTTTACTGCTGTCCGCCGTCCGAGAGTAGTTTATGGTTTGAGAACTCGCGGCCAGAGAAGTCAAGCGAGTTGGATGCTCCCCCGACGCTGGGCGTGGAGCATCTGAAGCACGCCAAGGTGATTCTTCACTTGGTGGGTCAAGGGTTGACAGCGAGGGATGTCATCCGAGACTTCGTGAAGAACCGAGTGAGCCCCCTGCGCGAAAGGGCTCATCCTGCTTGGGAAATCAAGTCCATGGCGGATGGAACCCTGGACTACAATGAAGGTATTTGACCTTTTAGCACTGTGCTTTGTCATTTCTGAAATTTATGTTTTCTGACTTGAATTTGGGAACAGTTCTGCCCTCAGCCGAAATTGAGAGGCGAACTAATTCCCTCCTTAGGGCCTACAATGCTGATGTAGAGGGCCCTAAGGGATCACCTCGCCCGCAGAGCTTGATTCATGCCGGTGATGACCTCAGACAGGAGCGCCGAAAGGTAATTTCCTTGTCCGGCTTTGTTTCTGCAGGTCTTGTGTGTGTCCAGCGCTAATCCATTGTAATGGACTGTGAACCAGCTCCTAGGGAAGTTTGCTGATGCAACGTTCCCAAGCGAAAATGTCGGCTCTTTGCGGAAGCCGACGGCGAAGAATGTGAAGAAGGTCTCTCAGAGACCCAGGACGAAGAGTCCTGCCCCCAAGAAGACCAAGCTGAACCCTGGGGAGGGGTCTTCACGAAGCATTCCTCGTCCCGCAAGAAAGACTGCGGTAAGATATCGCATTCCTTCTTCTTTTTCAGGCGCGACATGGAATCACTTCTTCGTCGTACAGGGAGAGGGGAGCGAGGAGGAAGAGGATGATGATGTGCCTCTAGTCATCAAAAGGAAGAGGACCGGGGAGTCCCCTGCTGGTGACGCCCCAAGCTGTCCCGTAGGGACCACAGCTACCGAAGAGGTGGCCGTGGCTGACCCTGCGACCACCGAAGATCTTGTGGTCGCAGGTGACCTTCCAATTCCTGAAGCCCCCGAGGTTTCAGGGTCAATTATCTCTGCTTCCCTGGTTGAAGGGACGACCAAGGTAAGGAATCATTTCGACCGTTCCTTCTATGACTCTTTCTGCACATTTGACAAGTTAATGTACATACAGGGAGGAGAGCTTCCCCCTGGGACCACTGGGGGTTCCAGGGAGGAAAATCCTCCTCCTCTGCGGACAGAGGAGGAGGTAGATGAACAAAGGCCGGTTGTGACGGTTCCAGCAACTCAGGAATCGCCAAGGCCTTCGGATGCAGCCCCACCAGTTAGTCCGGTGGCCCAGGTAAAGACCTTTCTATGTGTTTTTACCTGTTCCCTAAGAAAATGTTTATAACATGACATTTCCAGGGGGGTGCTGCCTTATTTGCCATAAGGAAGGCAAGAACCGATGATGGTTTTTCTTCCCAAGGGGAACCTTCCCAGAAATCCCAGGAGCGAATGGGATTTCAAATAAGGTAAGAACCTTAAATTTGGCAATAAGCTTAAATAAAAACTGCTCAAATTGTCCTTCATGTCAGGCAAAGAAAGACGGCGCCCAGCTCTTCAATTGCCTCCGGGGAGGTTGAAGTCGCAGCTGGTGCAGGAGCTTCCAACGAAGAACGCTCCACCCCTGTGGTCCAGGAAGTCATCCAGACCGCAGGGGAAAGAATAAATGTAGGGACCCAGTCACCACCGATGACTACTGGGGGTGGCGTCCGGCCGGCACTCCCAGCAACTGTCCCTGTAGTGAGCACGTCGGAGGCTCTGGCGAGGATTCCCGCTGAACTGAATGATGCTGTTTTACAAAAGTTTATGAAGGTATAATAAAACTCTGCTTTCGTGCCTGAATTGTACTTAGGACACCTTTGATTTTCTTCTTTGGCACCACAGGGATTATCTTGGCTAATAAGCCATTCGCGTGTTGTGATGGCTAGTACAGAAGCCATTCAAAAAGAACGCGACAGCTTGCGCAGGTGAGTACCATTACCCTTTGGTTAGCATGGGTGCATCTTGGTTGTGACTGCCTTGATTTTGCTGCAGAGAGGTTACATTTTTGAAGAAAGAGGTGGCCGGTTCAGTCTCAATGTTTAAGAAACAAGAAACTGAACTCAACAAACTTCGATCAGAGAATGCTGGTAAGCTGATTCCTGATTAGGAAGACTTGAATCCATAATATGCAAATAATCTCCTCTCTCTGTACAGCGCAAGCAGGTCGAATTACGCAGCTCAGTCGAGACAAGGAGATTCTTGAATCCTCGATTCGCCACACCGATCGGGCAATCAAAGAACTGAGCCTCCGGATCTTCGAAAAACTAAAGGCCGTGGCTGATCTTTTGAAGACCGATGTGGTAGAACCGAAGCAAGACAACCTCAGCATAAGTGACTGGACATCGCTGCTTACTGCCCAGGCGGATTCACTGCTTGAGTATCTCCCTGGAGATACACGGCGACGCGAAGAGGCGATCAGAACCAGGGTTCGATCAGCCGCAGCAGCCGTACTCAGTCAGGTTCGACTTCACCATGGCCCAGATGCAGATCTGAACGCATTGGTGGGTCCGGTTGAGGTCGAGAGTGAAGAGCTGCTCGATGCAGTCATAGAGGAAGTCAAGCCCCTAGTAGATAGACTCCTGACTGAGCTGGGGATCGAATGATCCTTATTTTTGTACTTAGAAACTTGTGTATAATGCAAATGTATGTAAAAAATTATTTTTGACAAGAAAATATATATTTCGTGTTTTCGTAATATAAATTCCATATTATGAGCATATTCCCCCCCAGCCCCCGCCTCTGCTTATGAACACTAAAGCCTTGGTGTTCTAAGCAGAGGAGAAAATATAAGCGTTACGACCAGGGATATGCATATTAAACCAACGACCAGGATCAATATAACATCTAATCTTATTGCGAACTAGTAGCCACTCGGATGACCAAGGACTTATCAGATAATCCCGTATGCGTTGAGAAACGGCTTATTTAGGAATGACTTATCTGTAAGTGATCATGAGATCGACCAGCGAATCCGATTAGATTGTTGTGATGATCTGACCGTCGGCGATCAGCCCCCAGGTCGAATGCATATGATACGGGCTTAAAGAGAAAAACTCATTATATGAAAGCAAAACATTTTTTGTTTCGGCAAAAGATGCTAATTGAACAGGAAAAAAGTGATTGGAATACTTACACGTAAAACTTGCGAAGTTGATCGATGTTCCAAGTATTGGACAAAATCCGACCATCCTCCATAGCTAACCGGGGCCGATCCTGTCCGCGGCACTGAGACAACAGTATAAGGACCTTCCCATTTTGGGGAGAATTTGTTGCGATTAGACTGGTCTTGAATTTTTCGTAAAACCAAGTCGCCAACATTGAGATCACGTGGTCGCACTTTTTTACTGTGATACTTGCGTAGAGCCTGCAAGTATACCGCGGACTTGATCAGGGCGCGATCACACCGTTCTTCCAGGAGGATGAGATCTTGCGATCGCTGTTCGGATTGGTTGACCTGTTCGAATTGATTCGTGCGAACAGATCAAATACTAACTTCCATAGGCAACACAGCCTCGGCCCAATAGACCAAATGGAAGGGTGTCTCACCGGTGGCTCGACTAGAGGTAGTCCGTAGTGCCCATAGAACAGTATAAAGCTCGTCTGCCCAAGCCCCCGAGCGGGTCTTGAGGCGATCAAAAACACATTTTTTGATGCCTTGCAATACTTGCCCATTGGCCCGTTCTACGGCACCATTGCTTTGTGGATGTGCCACAGAAGCAAAGCACACCTTGGTCCCAATCTGATCGCAGTAGTCTAGGAAGAGACCGCTAGCGAACTGAGAACCGTTATCTGTGATGAGACGGTTTGGAACACCAAATCGTGCCACAATGTTCTTGTGAAAGAACTTTTGTGCGGCTGATGCAGTAATATTTCGTACTGGTTCGGCCTCAATCCACTTTGTGAACGTGTCAATGGCTACGAACAGAAACTTGTACCCATTGACCGCTTGTGGCATAGGACCGACGATGTCTATTCCCCAGATCGCGAAGGGCCATGCGAGAGGAATAGTTTGCAATGCATAGGCAGGTTGATGAACCTGTCTTGCATGAAATTGACACTGTGGACACATCTTGACCATAAGCTTGGCATCATCGAGTGCCGAAGGCCAGTAAAATCCCTGTCAAAAAACTTTTTCGACCAGTGTTCGGTATGACGCGTGTGCACCGCATACACCGTCATGTATTTCTTTCAAGAGGGATTTTCCTTCCTCCTGAGATATGCAGCGCATGAATACTCCTTGAGTACCCTTTCTGTACATAACCCCATCTATGAGTTTGTACAGACGCGCCTTTCGAATTAAACGATCGCTTTTGGTTTCGTCCTCGGGTAGGGTCCCATGTTCAAGACAGACCCTCAATGGATGAGTCCAATCTTGTTCCTGACCAAGGTTGGCAACGAAGGCTATTGCCGGATCATCCTCGACCGAAGTCATGATCGAAGGATGGTCCAAGTGTTCAATGAACACTCCTGCCGGAGCGGATGAGCGTGAGGACCCAATTTTGGATAATTGGTCGGCGAGAATATTGTCCTTTTGCGGGATGTATTGGACTTCGAAGTGACTGAAGTGTTTTTCCAATTTCCTCACTTCCCCCAGGTAATGAGCCATTGTCTCATCGGAGGTGCTGTACTCCTTGTTTACCTGGTTTACGACTAGCTGTGAGTCCCCCCTCACCACTAATCGACGGACTCCGAGGAATTTTGCTGCCCGGAGCCCTGCAAGAAGACTTTCATACTCTGCTGCGTTGTTGGTTGCAACAAAGTGTAGTTGAATGACATACTTAAGCTGTTCGCCCTGGGGCGTAACTAAGACTATTCCAGCCCCCGAGTGTTGAAAACTACGGGAGCCGTCAAAGTACATTGTCCAATAATCGGGGCACTCCAGTTCCTCTGCCAACTGCACGGGTGGCTCAGGGTTGGTCCATTCGACCACAAAGTCGGCCAAAACCTGAGACTTAACCGCCGTGCGAGGGGTGAAATGGATCTCGAAGGCACCGAATTCGACCGCCCATTTGGCGATTCGACCAGATTTTTCTGGATTTCGGACAATATCCCCTAAAGGAAAAGAGGAGGGTACTGTGATCTTGTGTGCTTGAAAGTAATGTCGTAGCTTACGGGAAGCCATCAGTAGCGCGTAAAGTATCTTCTGGACCTCAGGGTAGCGCTCCTTAGGACCATGAAGTACTTCGCTCACATAGTAGACGGGTCTGTGTACTCCTTCCCTTTCCGCGATCAGAACTGCGCTGACCGCGTGTGGGGTGGCCGCCAAATACAGAAGTAATGGTTCTTCCTTTTCAGGAGACACCAATACTGGCGGACTGGACAGATATGTTTTTACCTCCTGAAACGCTTTTTCGGCCTCGTCGGACCGCGTGAAGTTATGATGTTTCCGCAAGGCTTTAAAGAAAGGTAGTCCCCTTTCGCCTAATCGCGATATAAAGCAACTTAAAGCCGCCATGCGACCAGCCAGGCGTTGAACATCCTTCATGGTCGAGGGCGACCTCATTTGTTTAATAGCTCTGATTTTCTCAGGATTAACCTCAATGCCCCTGGAACAAACAAGGAAACCAATAAGCTTCCCTGAAGAAACCCCGAAAGAACATTTCTCCGGGTTCAATTTTATTCCAAAGCGATTCAAGTTACAGAAGGTTTCAGCAAGATCGTCCAAATGAGACAATCTTTTGGTGCTCTTTACAACCAAGTCGTCTACATATGCTTCGAGATTACGCCCTATCTGGGAAAGAAAGGTCTTTTGCATCAAGCGCTGGTACGTGGAACCTGCGTTCTTGAGACTGAACGGCATTCTGACGTAGCAGTATGTGCCGAACGGGGTGATGAAGGCAGTTTTCTCTTCATCGTCTTCTGTCATGCTAATTTGATGATATCCCGAGTAGGCATCCAGAAAACTCATCAGTTCGCAACCCGCAGTGGAGTCAACCAGCTGGTCGATGCGGGGAAGGGGAAAGTCATCCTTCGGACAGGCACTGTTGAGGCTAGTGTAGTCGACGCACATGCGCCACTTGCCATTTGACTTGCGAACCATGACCGGATTGGCGAGCCAGTCCGGGTGATTCACTTCGCGGATAAACCCGGCTTGTAAGAGTTTGTCTAACTCTTCTCGGATGGCTTCCTGTTGGTCGGTGGCAAAACGCCTGAGCTTTTGCTTTATTGGTCGTTGTCCAGGTCGAATTGCTAACCTGTGCTCAATTACTTCCCTTGGGACACCGGGCATGTCGGACGGTTTCCACGCAAACACGTCTGCGTTAGCCCGGAGGAAAGCAACGAGGTCGAGTTCCTATTTGTCATCCAGGGCTGACCCAACCCGAATTGTCTTGGATGGGTCATCTGGGTACAAAGGAACTTGTTTGAGTTTCTCATCTGGTCGAGGAGCAGCCCTGATCGCATCGGTGGCAACGGTGGCGACCTGAGCGTCTCGGAGGGGAAGTTGATCGACCATCTCCAAAGATAGCCGGTCGCACGTGAGCGCCACGTTGCGACTACCTCGGACCGAAATGACACCTTTGGGGCCAGGCAATTTCCCGCACTGATAAGCATAGTGCGTCGCCATCATGAACTTAGCAAGAGTCGGCCTGCCAAAGATTGCATTATATGCTGAATCACAATCGATTACATCGAAAGTAACCAATTCTGTTCGGAAATTATCTGGTTCTCCCAGAGTGACCGGGAGGACCACTTGTCCCAATGGCATCATGGAGGGGCCTGGGATTATCCCATAAAATGGATGGATTATGGGCTTGATCTTCGAACGAGGAATTTGCATCTCGTCGAGCGTCTTGACCAATAAAAGATCAAGGGAACTTCCCCCATCAATCAGGACCCTTTCGACTCTCGCGTTACTGATGATTGGGGTAATAACCAGAGGTAGCCTCAATGGTCGAGTTAGCCCCATAGGACAGTCAGCGCGATCAAACGTCAAAGACATATCCAACCAACGGGGATATTGAGGTTCGCCAAGGGATGTCTCCGTTTGGTTAACCTCTCGGCAAAAGGTTTTAAACTGCCTTTTGGAAACGAAAGAGGAGGACCTCCGAAAATGACATTAACATGATTTTGAGGTACCTGGTAAGCCATTTCTTCGTCTCCGTCGACGTCTCTAATCTCGCACGCCTGCTCTTTAGGCGGTAAGGTTGGCATTGGCCCAGCTCCTTGGTAGAAATCATCCAGCTGTTTCAACTAACTCCTGCAGTTTTTGAGGTCGTGGCCTGCGGAGTTGTGGAGTGGACACCACCTCTTGCCCTCCTGCGGATTAGTTGATTTTTCTGGCTGGTCGGAATCCCGGCCACCAGAAGCAATTTTACTTTTAAAAGAAGACTTATTACCTTTGGTCGAAGGTGGTTTCTCTGCGACTGCGACCTCACGGTACTGTCCAGAGCGGTTCCTCTTCGACTTTTTTGACTTCCCACCCGGTGAAGACTCCGGCTTTTTGCTTGAATCTTCTTTCCTGGCGTCCTTGAATCCTGGTTGGGGCGGTAGGTCCCCCTTGTCAACCATTCGGTTCCATTCGACTGCCTCGGCTGCATCAGAGTATCGATCAGCCATATCGAACAGATCGGCCACTGATCGAAGAGGGTGGATAAGCAAGTCTTCAGTGAATCTCCGGTATCGAACGGCATGCTTAAATGCCCTGATTACGGAGCCATCAGATATGTTCGGGATGGTATTTCTTACCCCGACAAACCTCTTGACAAACTGCCGAAGTGTTTCGGTCGAAGTTTGCCGCAGTCTATGCAGGTCGTCCTCCTTACCCGGCTTTTGGTAACAGTTTTGGAAATTGTTGAGGATGGCATCGCATAGCATTTCCCAATTGTAGATGGAACCCTCAGGCTGATTAAACAACCAGGTTCTAGCCGGTCCTGCGAGGACTGTTGGCAGGTAGTTGGCCATGACCTTGTCATCGCCTCCTGCTGCTTGGATGGCAGTAATATAGATCTGAAGGAACTCGGATGGGTTCTGAGTTCCATCAAACCTTTCAATGGCCCCTGGTCGAAACTTATCGGGCCAAACGACTGCTCGTAGGCCAGGCGAGAAAGCTTTGCAACCAACATAAGGACCGTGAACCATCCTGCGACTTTCGGTTGGGTTTCGAGCAAACTCACGTAATGGCGAGGTTACTCGTGGTCCCAAACGAGAGTGAATGGGGACTCGATCCCTACTACGAGAGTCCTGCATTCGCTGGTATTTGTCCTGTCGGGACGGTACAGGCGGCGGGTAACTCCGCCTGCCAGAGCCAAAATGAGGACCATCCCGTTCACGGGAATGTGTTACTGAGCGGGAAGAGGCTGTTGGGGTCGCCTCGGATGCGACCTCATCCAGTCTTTCCGCCAGGATCCTGAAAAAGGCCGGTCTCTGCACATCCGTGACCGTAGGAGGAAAATTGCGCATGACTTCCGCGATAGATCGCAGTCGACCATGGGTACTTCTCCTAGGGGCACCAGGTGTTATTGTTTCTTTGTCCACTGGGAAATGCTCCGGTAGTAAGGAAGGAGTCTGGTCACGTCTACGACCACGCGACCGTCGAGAAGAACTCGGGGCAGCATCGTAACAAGCCTGCGCATCTTGAAGAGCCTCTAGGGCAGTTCTGCGTAGTTCGTTGTTCTGTTGCTCGAGATCTTGCTCCTCCTTCTGTTTGCGATCTTGTTCTTCCCTGGCAGCCTGTTGATCGGGAGTTTCTTCCGACAACGCAGCAAACTGCCTAGGGAGAGAGGTCGCCGATGGGGAGAACATCTCGGTTTGTTCCGAGTCGGACTCGAAATCAAAGAGACGGTGGAGGTTATCAGGGTCGAACCTTCCTGGGCTAACTTCAGGGTCACCATCATATTTTCCCTCAGCGGGATCGTATGACGGGCCGGATTCATCACCTAGCACATTAAGAACCTCTGCGGGTTCTGACCTTGTGCCAGTTTCCTCCTGGTCGATTAACATGACTTGGGGAGATGATACAACCTGTGGAAGATTCTGGCCTTCGACCTCTTCCATCGGAACAGGATCGCTTGGAGAAGGCATTGGTATATGGGCATAATCCTCGAGATCGAAATCATTCTCGGAATCATATGCTCCAGCCATGTTTCGGCGAACCTCCGAATTTCAATTAGGACGCCTTGAGAAAGGCCCCACGGTGGGCGCCAACTGTCGACGATTCGGACTCGGAGTCCTCAGCCGAACTTATGCAGAATTTGTAATTGTGAGACCTTTCAAGATGACCCTCCGGGAAGGTATGCTGAACAATGGTGAACATGAGCACAGAGAGTTTAGACAGGTTCGGGCCCTCGATGGTGGGAGTAATAGCCCTACGTCCTGTTGAGATTTCACTAAGTGTGGTAAAAGGTTTACAAAATGGAGGAAAAAGTCCTCACAGGCGAGGATTTTTCCTGTAAGGGTGTACAAGGAGAAGCTATAAGAAACTCGTAAGTGTTGTTTAATCTAAGCCGTAGACTTGGCTGTTTGAATGATCGAGATATCTTGTATCTTGATTATTCTTTTGAGTCTGGTTCTTCCGAAAAAATGTCTTCGGATCCTCCTCCCTGATTGATGCTCCATGCCATCCTTTTGTACTGCTTGAAAGGGTGCCATGTGGAGGAAACTGCATCAATCGGTTGCACGGACGGTTGGATGCGGTTTTCTGGAACTGCTCTTAACCTCCACGCAGGTTAAACATGTGTTATTCATGGATAACTATATGTGTTAACCTTCTGACGGTTGATTCTCCACGTGTAGGAATCTTCGGGATACTTAGAATATCCTGTTGTATGGGCAACCGAATAGATAGATCCCAAGTATCCTGATCGGCAGATGTTCTGACCGCGGGATGTTGGCTGACCGCACAATATCCCGAATGTGTAGTTCGCGTATAGCCTACGAACTTCTGACCGCGCAAGGCCTACGGTCTGACCGCGTAAAGCTGGCGATCACATAGTGACGTCTCTCAGAACAACTTGAGCTCGTATCGCCAGATACACTCTTGACTCGGACCTGCCTTTAACCAGAAGTCCAATAGAAGTGGTCCGGGTGTCAATCCTCGTCAATGACTATTTTACAGAGGACTACTATTTTTGTGTTTAGTGGTTACATTGTATAACACCTATCAATCAAATGGCATGCATGCCTTTTAGAGTACAATGATTGGCTTTGTTCAGAGCCTTCCTGACATATAAAACTCTTTAAGAATGATCATTGATGAAAACTACTCAAAATATAGACAGTTAGTTTGCACATTATCCATGCTCAAATCCCATATTCTTCAGGACCATGTGCACCAACTAATATAGAATTCATTTGTTGTTGATCACTTGAGTCCTTGCACTTTATTTCTTTGGTCATAATAGTCCTAAACATTCATGCATCCACCTATGCAACATGGGAATAGAAGAGCCTATTAACAAGAATTTGATCAGTATAAGACTAGAAAGTACAAAAATTTGGTGTTACAATTTGAATTCATAAATATCATATCTAAATAATACTACCTGAACAATACTACCTGATTGCATACAGACCAGAATCATACAGCAACAAACTCCAAGTTGGAAGTCCCTAAATATCATATCTAAATAATACAGCAATA
Organism: Pharus latifolius; assembly: GCA_019359835.1. Lineage (NCBI taxonomy): Eukaryota > Viridiplantae > Streptophyta > Magnoliopsida > Poales > Poaceae > Pharus > Pharus latifolius. Next base: position 25,155,961 of record CM033328.1, on the reverse strand, counting down.
ATCCCTAAATATCATATCTATATAATACTACCTAATTGCATACAAACAAGAATCATACAACACAAATAAGAATCATATAGCTGTAAAAATAACTGTAATATTACATGATTGCAACTGATTTTTTCAAAGATGAAACCTAACAGCAACAATCTCCAAGTTGGAAGTCCAATCTAATGAAATCTGAAATTATGCAAACAGAAAATAGATTGAAGAAACTTTCTAAGAAAAAAATATACAAATGCAATTAAAAACAAAGAACATATAGGGTAGGAGAGGTGTGGTTAGAGGCATCGTGGTGCGGAGGCTAGAGATGGCTCGATTGGCTGATGTGGTGGTGTGGTTTCATTGAGGAGGCCGAGGGTTGTGTGGTGGGATGGGAGGCCAGATGTGTAGTATCACCACTGTTGCTTAGGGTATTTGAAAAGAAGCTCATCTAATATGTAAGTGAGTTTGACTAAATAGTGGCCTCCATGGTAGGATCGAAATCATGATAAGTAGTAATTTTGTTGAGTTGCACCACCAATCCCAAATATAACATAAACATGAAGTGTATTGGTTGACATGGATATAAATAGAGAATCCATTTACTGTTTAAATAGAGCAAACATTTTTGCATGGATAAGTAGCTTAAAATTATATAAGTGGGCTAACCTTTTAGAAGAATTAAAAGGAAACACATAGTGACATAAATAAAATTGTAAAAATTTATAGAAACTTGGAACAATTTGCTGCTTAAGGTATAATCTACTATGACAAAGAAGAAAAGAAATACAGAAGGTTGTTATATAATAATGGAATATAAATGTATCGATACAACTTACAAATTGGGTACAACATAGTAATTTTTATTTTAGAAAAGTTGAAGTTAGTGAAACTCTCCTGAAAAGAAATCTATGAGTCAATTTTTATAGGGAAAATTGATTATACATGACATAAATTTAATGTCTCATTTAATATGTTACTAATTTCTTGATTCTTGGGTATATGCCATTGATTTTTTGGTATCATGTTATATATTATTTTTGATTAATGGATGTTAGTCAATTGTCAAGTTGAAGGTAAGGACATGTAAAATGACCACAGTTCCTTGTCAGTTGCCTATCAATTAGACCTAATCGTGATTTTAAAGAAGCAAAAGGGTTGGAACACAAAATTTCTAAAATTGAAAAAAAAACTTTCTACCTTGTGGCTAGTATGGATTTTTTTCTACTGTTAAATCAATAAGACGAATGCAATAATGACCTTTCATAAAAAATGTGACATGATCAGAATTAGATTTCAAACCTAATGGTTAGTTGCATATAAAATTGGGCAAAAATTATGATGACATTTATCAAAGAATTCAAAAGTCACTAATATATTGTTGGCATCAAAATTTATGATATAGAATAAATTTTTAAATTTTAGATTCTTTAATTGTTTAAAGGGCCCCTGACATTATCTGGATGAGGAGGAATTATGTCTAAAACTAAGAATTTGAGCAAAAGAAATAGGCTAACTATTTGACCAAAGCAATATGAATGACTTTTAAGTTGAAATTATCACTATAGCTCACAAAAATGATTATTGGTTTCAGATGTTTTGCACAAGGATTTGATTAACATATGCACTTACATCATGTAAGCACAATGGATTTTGGAGGCTATTTGTCTGTTTGGTTTACATCGTACAAAATTATCTCCAAGACTCAAAGAAAATACAACTGTATAAAAACTGGCCTAGCTACCTTGTGAACAGATCAACACAAAACCCTCAAAAGGCATATAAGATTTGATTCTAATGGCAAATCACCAAGACTTGACTGTAGAACAGATCATGTAGTTGTTTAATCAGGAAAATTAGATCCATAATTTCCTACTCAGGCCAATCAGAATTACAACCATCGAAACTTCAGCCTATACACTAGATATCAGAACATTGCAATCATGCCCCATAATAATTTCATGATGCCCACTCATGCTAATGTGTAGAAAGTGACTCATGGTAATGTAGTAAAATGCATATGAAAACTGGAAGGCAACAAAAAAAATTTGCTGAACATCAAGTCGTCAACTAATGATCAAAGTTGATGAAAAGATTGATGACCTAAGCAACAGGCAGATATACTCAAGACTATTAAAAGCATCCAAGCTTTTAGATTTGATAAGAATACCACTCTTACCTATGGATTTTATTCCAATCTATTTGCACCAACTAGAGGTGGCTCCAAATTCAAGGGGACTACACCACCAGAGCTCTATCACGCCGAGCGTCGGCACTCGCCCCTCTACCGCGTCGGGTCACCGACCTCAGCCCCTGGCCTCACCCTTTGCTTCACTCCCGTGCAGGGCCTGCTGATCTCATGCTATGTCGGCCTCGCGCCTCACCCCTCTGTTGCGCACCTGCTTCGCCGCTATCGCTCCACCTCTGCCCTTCACCGCACACCATGCCGCTAGGGTTTCGAGGCCACACCGCGAGACACCTCACACGCGGTGGGAGACTAGCTCGAGGTGGGGATGCAGTGGGGGGATCGAGGGAGACCGGTGTAGCTTCTAAGCCCCTAAAGAGTGTTTTGGTAATTAATGACAATTACAAATGTTGAACTAACGTTACCTGTTAAGTTGTGTCAAGAACAAACTCAAAAGACAGGATAATGAAAGGCAAATAAAGAGCTACATGATGACGAAAGGACATTGAACAAAGAGGCAAAGGTACGGAATAGGGCCTTTTCATTTTACTGGTTTAAGGTGATTACAGAAGAATTTTGACCGGATTATAGGATAGTTGCCGTACTATTAAGAGGAGCATGTGGTGTATCACTAAATAGTTAATCTATGTGCCACAAGTCATAAAAACAACTTGCTTTGCATACTAGAAGGTCATATCGTTTGAAAATGCTCTTATCCTTTCAAAACAGCCAAGTTCAGTCTCTGTCGGTCTAACCGATTGTTAGTCGGTCTGACTGCATAAACAGTCTAACCGAATGATGTTTCGGACTGACCGATTGTTGTGTTGAAGTGTGTTTATTTTCTTAAAAAGGTCGGTCTGTCCGTGGTTAAACCCTAAGTCATACTCCTGGAGCTTCATGATCACATTTTTATGGAACTTAGTGTGTTGAGTCGGTCTAACCGATTGTTGGTCCGATCTGACCGCTAAAATGGTCTGACCGAGATTTTGTACTACGGTCTGACCGTGATTTTGTACTACGGTCTGACCGTGTGGCCGGTCTGTCCGAAGTTTTCAGCCTGACCGTAAATCGTGTCCAGAAACAATGTCGTCTCTGGAAGGTTTCACGGTCTGACCGCTTTTGGCTCCGGTCTGACCGTGAGAGTGCCCGACAAGGGCAGGTGAGCATTTATTGCGCCTGTTTAATGCCGTTGCAATTGCGGCGGTCTGACCGGGCTTATACCTGCGGTCTGACCGCCAAGTGATCTTTTTCTTCCAACGGCTTCTAACGGCTATATTTATTGTGGGGGGTATATATACTCCCATGCATTGTCCTGTTTAAATCTCTTGGCTTATTTGTGAACATTGCCATCTTTCTTAAGAGCAAAAACAAGTTTCATACTCTCTAGTGTTCAATTTCCTGAATTTGAGAGAGTGTGCATTTGAGATCTTCTAGTGCATTGCATTTAGATCAGTAAATCAACCTTGTGGCACTAGAAGAGCGTTAAGTGATCATCACCGGCTTGTTACTCTTGGAGCTTGTCGGCTCCTAGATGACTAGGAAGAAGGTTTTGTAGAGCTCTTTAAGGAAGATTGTGAAGAAGCCTCAAAACATCTTGTGAAAGGGTCGAGCACGCCTTGCCAGAGCGGTAAAGTGGATCAATAGTGGAATCGAGGTTTGGATAACTCATCATACTAATCCGGCTCGAGATCTAAGGCACTTCTTGAGGGGAAGTCAACTAGATAGAGGAGTGGTTAGAGATTTGAGTTTGCCTCAACGTGGATTAGGGGTGATCGGCAAATCACTGAGACCACGGGATATATCCTTGTGTTAAATTGCGTGTTGTTCATTTTGTTTTAGTTATTTGCTCTCATTTATTGTTAATTGCTTGATTAGTTGTTAAATTATCAAAATTGCCTATTCATCCCCCCTCTAGTCGATATCCTAGATCCCTTTCAATTGGTATCAGAGCTAGGACTCCATATTTAGAGGATTTAACCATCCCGGAGTAGGATAAAGATGGCTAGTGAGGGTCGGATTAATATTGGCAAACCACCACTCTTTGATGGATCAAACTATACCTATTGGAAAACTAGAATGATGGTCTATCTTAAAGCCATGGGTGGAAAAATTTGGAAAGTGGTGGATGAGGGCTTCACAATTCTAGATGATGAAGACATGACTAACCTAGATAGAGAAAATACCTTAGCAAATGCTCAAGCCATGAATGTTCTTTATAGTACTCTAAATCTAGGTGAATTTAATAGAATTTGTAAACTTGAAACGGCTCATGACATTTGGAGAAATCTTATGGATATTCATGAAGGAACCTCAATGGTCAAGGATGCTAAATTATTCATCCATAAGGGTGTCGCGCCCCGAGACTGGGACTACGACTACTCCTGTAGAGACTTAGCTTGCTGCAGCTAGTCCCATATATGCATAGCATACACATACCCTTGACGTCCCAGGATAAGTCAAGCACAGGAGTATATCACATTGCAACAGAGTAACTTACAAAATAGTTAAGCAGTGTGGCCTGCTGGCCTTGATATTACATAAGGAGATTACAATGCCTTCACGGCATACATGGTTTAGCAAAATAACATCTACACAGCAGAAGATAGGTGACCCACCCACAAAAGAGAAGTGGACAGCAGAACAACACACATCAGGGAAATGACGGGACTGACGCTCCTCCTTCTGGATCCAATAAGTTCTCCACGCCTTCATCTTGATTGTTGATTGCTCCGTCTATTGATTTGTAGGTTCCAAGAGTGAGCACTTACGTACTCAGCAAGTCATAGGTAAGAGTAGATACATATAGTAGTGATGATATGAACCTAGACTAGCCAAGAATTATGGTTGTTTATAAAATAATCTTTTACTTCCATATTTCATCTCATCTTATTTCATGGCAGCACTTTTTTTATAAAGTAACATCATCATACATGTTCACTAGATTATAGCACTACCGCGACACGTCGACACACGACAGCCCACGGCAGCACTCCTTATCATGACAACACATGTCATTTGGGTAATCTTGATTTAACACATTTTATTTAGAAAATAGTACTTGTGTCACACCCCGTGGATTTAATCCACCGCAGCAGACTCCTATAAAACCCGGGAGCTCGGAGTATTCGAATACGTTTTTAACTCTGCAGAGAGGTACCAATTTACCCGCAAGATATTCCACTTTCAAGCCCATCCTATCATAACAAAATGATTAGACCCCTCCTCACAACCATGTGTGAGTGGCAAGGTGGAGATAACAAGAACTTTTGTTATGCATCACTTACAATTCACCCCTGACCCTGTGGCTCTCAGCAAAACACAGTTGTGGTAGGCTGTATCATAACCTCCACTCCACCTCATTTTCCCATTACTGGGTCAAATATCGGATCACCTTCAGTGATAGTAGGAGTCAGCCTCCAAGTCAATCATCACAACACAACTCATGCAGGGGTTTCATGTACGATCCACATAAGTACTTGTTCAGGCCTGTCCCATACCAGGCTTGCGGTTAGCACGTTGTTCATGCCACTAGACGCACAACACAAGGTTCTAGTCCTTATATGCCAGTCACCAGACCATCCACAACCCTGCACCTTCAGTGCCTGCATTCCCTTGCAGTCTAGCACCTCCAGTGCTACAGCCATCCATACCATTTTTCTGGTCACGGCTAGGGGTTTTATTTCATGAATATAAGTATATAAATACATATAATAATTCATGGCTCAAAACTTGTTTATTTCACATCTCACAGATAATCAGTCTAGTACTGCCAATTCATAAATCAACCATTCTCAATCTTTCTCATGCAATATTATCTATATTCAAGGTTATGTTTTAGCAACATTTAAAATATAGGTTCAAGATGACCAAGGATATGACTTGCCTTCCGCGTCGTAAGAAACAGCAGTTGATGATGGGTCAACAGCGAAGTCCTCGATCTCAGCTTCTAGATCTGCTCGACGACAAACCAAACAATACACACAAATATTACTTATATATTAAGATGTTTTAGGATCTATATGCAGATATGCTTTACAAGAGTGACTGAACGATATTGGAGATAATTGAGATTGTAAGCTGAACTGAGTTGAGATCTAGGGTTTCAAGGAATTGGCTAAGGATGGATGTTAGATGCTCTTAGGATCTCAAGGTTACAATAAGAACATCAGTTTTGTGGCTGGTTTGATCAAGAACAGCGAATGTCAGTGGATTGACATTCGGATCAAGATTCTGACATAACTTCAAGGAAAACTAGAGAGCTTATCTCAAGTTATGACAGTAGAAGAAAACGTAGATCATAACTCTACAAATTCAGTGGACAAAGTGGCTTTCAAAATGCACAATCAGAAATGGGTAAACAAGGCCAATGCCATTGACTGGCATGCACTGGAATAGTGTCAAAAAGTAGGGTTTAGCAACAATTATAATTCAAGGGCTCAAATCAAGTTGTGATAGAAGAAGAAAATGTTGATCACAACCTCAGGAGTCTAAGGGACAAAGTTATGCCCAAAATGCACATCTGGAAGGGAGTGAAAAGGGCTAATGCCACTGACTGACATAGTCTGGCATTGATCTTGACATGGCCAGAAACTAGGGCTTAGCATAACTTTTGATCTAGAGCTCCAAATGATGCACCACTTTGTCTGGGAGGTAGGCAAGGATAACAGGAACAATTAAGTCAACGGAATCTAGGGCAAGAAATGGCTGGAAAGTGATGAAATTTAGTGATGAACTGAGGTGAACTGGTTGCACTCGAGCAGTTCTGGACAAGATCTTGGCATGGCTATATCTTTTGATCTAGGCTGATTTAGGTGTCAGGCTAGAAGACAAAAATACTCAGGGGGTTAAGGTACACACGGTGGACAAAGTGATCTGAGCTGAAACGGCCGGGAAAACTTTTCCGGTGAACTGTGCCGGAGAAGAAGACATAGGATTTGGGGGTTTTTGTTGTAGGGGGTTTGAACTTAATCCCAAGCTCAGGGAGTATCTGTGGAGTATAAGGGAGCTATTAGGATGGTCAATTTTGTTAGAGGATGGCTGGAGAAGCCTGGCGACGATCGCCGGCAACAGGTGAAGTTCAAAATTGATGAAAGCTTCGATGGAAGCTCAAATTGGAGATCTAAGTACACAGGCTTGCTGGAAATGGGTCACTGATCATCTCCCTTCACAGGATCGAGAGCTAATTCGAGGTAATTTGGCCTGCATTGCCGGAACAGGGCATTCTTCGAATTTCAGCCATTTCCGGCGATCACCGGCGATGAGATGCATGAGAGTTAAATTAGATGCTACAGCACGATGAGAGTGGCGAGGGAAACTTACTAGTGTTGTCAATTTGGTGGTTGAGGCTGCGGTTGAGGCTGTTACCGTGAGGCCTCGAGCTGGTCTTGCCGGAGAAGAAGACTAAGACAGAAAATCTGAGACTTGGATGATTTCCAGTGAGGTTTGAGGGAGCTGCTGAGCACAGGGATGCTTAAATAGGCAGGCGAAGCTTGCGAAGAGGGAACAATGAAGAGATTGGCAGCCGGTGACTTGACTGGTTGCGTGCAGGAGCAATAGCGGCGAAGAAACAACAAGGAGCGGTGATTGCGACGGCGACAAGTCTGTAGCTGATCACAGTGTCGTTCCATCGGGACTTGGCAATGCTGTAGCAAGCGGTGGAGACAGCTACTGGCGCGGCAAAGCGACGTGGCGAGGAGTTGCTGACAAAAGGCTACTGGTCGCGCGCGGGAGCAGGCGCTGGTCGTCGACGTTGCAGCGACCTTGCCACGGCACGGCTGGAGCGAGGACACGTGCGCAACAGCATGCACGATCAAGTTGCAGGCGAAGCTTGGCCGGCGGCGAACGTGCACGGCGCAAGGAAGCAAAACACGGCGAGTACTGGTCATGTGTACAGTTGCTGTTGCTCTGGTCGAAATTTGGACTGAATTGCAGTTTCAGGTTTTTGATTTGGACTGAATTGAAAATCTGAAATGCTGGGAGGTTTAAACTGAATTTGCTTTCACTAATCTGGCAGATATGTTCAACAAAACATTTGGCAAAGTTATTTGATAAAATTTGGCACATTTGAATGGTTTTTGACAAAACTGAAAATAGGGTATTTTAGGGTAATTGAAATCTGAATTTCATTTGATTTTGAATTCTGGCACTTAGGATGAGATTTTGGAATCTGAACAGAAGAGAAACTTGTGACAAATAACATTTTGGGAAGATTTGCCGAAGAAATTCTGAATTTGGAGTTAATCTGAAGATTTTAGTCTTTTTTGGGTTTTCAGACATTAGATAAGGACTAATTTGAAATAACTCTTGGACTGATTTGCGAAAAAGGTCTAGATGATGAAATCTGGCTGTCAACTTTTTAGATTAAGGTATTGACATACCCATGAGCATATTCCAGGAATAATCTGGTCTGAACTTGGTCAAGATTTTGATTAAATCTGTATTTCTGAAACTTAGGGTATTTGGGTAATATAAGGTATTTCTGTTTTCGAAAACAGAAGAAGTTGATAAATCTGGAATTTAGAGATAAAATTGGATCTAGGTTCTGAAGACTTTTAGATTCAGGATAACTAATAGATCACATCTGAACAATCTGATCTTGATTTGAGGTTACAGGATAGATTTTGGAGATTTTAGGGCTTGAGAAAGATACTGATCTGGCTATTACTACAGATACATGCATGCATGCTATTGAAGAAAAAGGAAATTTTCACCCCTAACTCAGGGTGTTACAGATCTACCCTCCTTAAAGAAATCTCGCCCCGAGATTTACCTAAGACAGGAAAAGATAAGGATAGGTTTCCTTAAAATCTTCTTCCTTCTCCCAAGTAGCCTCTTGCTCTGAATGATTCTTCCATTGAACTTTACACAATCTGATTTTCTTCCTTCGGAGCTGACGTTCATCAATGGCTAGGATTCTGATTGGGTGCTCAAGATAAGTGAGATTCTTCTGTAATGGCACATCTTGAACATATATCTGGTCAGTAGGTTCCTTCAAACATTTCCGGAGCTGAGAGACATGAAACACATCATGCACTCCTGCTAATCCCTCAGGTAATTCCAATTTATATGATACTTCTCCCTTTCTCTTGATTATCTTAAATGGTCCAATGTATCTTGGAGATAACTTTCCTTTCACTTGGAATCTTTGTAATCCTTTGAATGGTGTGACCTTGAGATACACAAAATCTCCTGGTTCAAATGATAATTCTCTTCGTCGTTTATCTGCATAACTCTTTTGTCGTGATTGTGCTGTTTTCAACCTTTCTCTGATGAGTCTGACATGAGCTTCTACTTCTTCTACTATTTCTGGTCCTATGACTTTTCGTTCTCCTGGCTCATTCCAATGTAATGGTGTTCTGCACTTACGTCCATATAAAGCTTCAAATGGTGCCATCTGTATACTAGCTTGATAACTGTTATTATATGTAAATTCTGCAAATGGTAAACATTTGTCCCATGATGTTCCATAATCTAGTATACAAGCTCTTAGAAGATCCTCTAGGATTTGGTTGACTCTTTCTGTCTGTCCTCCCGTCTGTGGATGATATGCAGTACTGAAGTCCAACTGGGTTCCTAGGGTTTCATGCAGTCTATTCCAAAATTTGGAGGTAAACTGTGTTCCACGATCTGAGACTATCTTCTTAGGAATACCATGCAATGCCACTATTCTTTGCATGTATAACTCTGCTAATTTACTGCCATCATAAATCTTTTTGACTAGTATGAAATGAGCTACTTTAGTAAGTCTGTCCACAATAACCCATATAGAATCATATCCTCCGTGAGTTTTAGGTAATCCTGTAATGAAATCCATACCAATTTATTCCCATTTCCATAATGGTATTGGTAGAGGTTGTAGCTTTCCTGTTATTTTCTGGTGTTCTGCTTTAACTCGTCGACATGTATCACAGTTTGCAATATACTCTGCAATCTCTCTCTTCATATTATCCCACCAGAATCTGGTCTTCAAATCTTGATACATCTTTGTGTTACCAGGGTGTATTGAGTATGGAGTTTTATGTGCTTCATGGAGAATTATTTCCTTAAGATCTGCGTTTTGAGGTACACAGATTCTTCCTCGATACCATACAATCCCTTGGTTATCTTCAATAAAGCCTTGAGCCTTTCCTAACTTGATTCGACTCTTGATCTTACAAATTTCTTCATCTTCCTTCTGGGCATTTCCTATCTGTTCTTCAAGTTGAGATTTTATTGTTAAAGTAGCTACCGTTCCCTGCGGTACTATTTCCACTTGATGATTCTGCAACTCTTGTTGTAGGTAAGGGTTCTTCAACGTAACCATTCCTTGCAGGTTGTAAACCTTTCTGCTTAGGGCATCAGCCACTACATTAGCTTTTCCTGGATGGTACTGAATACTAAGATCATAATCTTTGATCAATTCCAGCCATCGGCGTTGTCGCATGTTGAGCTCCGTCTGGGTAAAAATATACTTGAGGCTTTTATGATCTGTAAAGATCTCACACTTACACCCAATGAGATAATGCCGCCATATCTTTAAAGCATGCACTACTGCTGCTAACTCCAAATCATGGGTCGGATAATTTTCCTCATGTGGTATCCATTGACGTGAAGCATAAGCCACTACTTGACCTTGCTGCATTAACACACAACCTATTCCTTGCTTTGAAGCATCACAGTAAACTACAAAATCTTCTTTGCTGTCTGGCAGGGTGAGGACTGGTGTTGTTGTCAATTTCTGCTTCAGCTTCTGAAAACTCTCCTCGCACTTGGTGGTCCATTCAAATGCAACATCCTTCTTTAGCAGGTTTGTAAGAGGTTTGGCAATTTGGGAAAATCCTTCAATGAATCTTCTATAATACCCTGCTAATCCCAAGAAACTTCTAATCTCTGAAACTGAGGTAGGTTGCTTCCACTCCTTGATTGCAGAGATTTTAGCTGAATCCACTGAAATTCCTTCTGCTGTCAACACATGTCCAAGCAATGAAATTCTTGACATCCAAAATTCACATTTGTCAAACTTGGCATAAAATTGCCTCTCTCGTAGCCTTTCCAAGATTAGGTGTAAATGTTGCTCATGTTCTTCCGTACTCTTGGAATATACTTTGGCTCCTTGAAGTTGATCGAACAAGTCATCAATTCTTGGTAATGGGTACTTGTTCTTAATAGTGACTTCATTCAAAGCTCGGTAATCTACACACATTCGTAAAGTTCCGTCTTTCTTCCTCACAAACAAAGCTGGGGCTCCCCATGGCGAAGTACTGGGTTTGATAAATCCCTTGTTTTCCAAGTCTTCGAGTTGATTCTTGAGCTCCTCCAAATCTGTAACTGGCATCCTATAGGAACGTTTTGCTATAGGTGTTACTCCTGGTTTAAGCTCAATACTGAATTCTATTTCTCTGCTAGGTGGCATTCCCGGAAGTTCTTCTGGAAACACATCAGAATATTGTTGTACTACAGGCACTTGTTCCAGGCATAACTTTCGCAATGCTTGAATAGATCTTAGCGGTTTCTTGACTGATGATCTTTCTGCATAGAATAGAACTCTCTCCCCTTGGCTACTGACAAGACTAAGGGTTTTCTCTTCACAATCTACTAGACCTTTATGTTGGGATAACCAATCCATTCCCAAAATAATGTCTAGACCTTGCAGTTCTAGAACTAGTAGATTTGCCTCAAATTCTACCCCTTCTATAATGAAAGTTACATTTGGGCAGATCGAGTAGACAGATAATCTAGCCCCTGGAGTTTGTATAACCATAGAGTACTCTAGTGGTACTTGGTCTATATGCATTTCAACTTCAGATGCAAATGCTTTTGACATGAATGAATTCGTAGCACCAGGATCAAACAATATTAAGGCAGATGCAGATTGAATCAGAAATCTACCTAGAAGAATGTCGGTGGCGCTGCCTGCTTCTTGAATTGAAGTATAGTTTAATCTTCCTCCTTGGGTTGCAGTTGGTGCTCTACTTCTTCCTCTTCCTCGATTAGCCATATTTCCTCCTCTTCCTGCTGAATTTCCTCTAAAATTCTGTGATGGTGATGCCCTGGTTACTACTGGCTGTGTTCCTGCTTGAGATCTGGCAATGGACATCGGAAGTTGTATCCAAGGACAGAATTCTTTACGGTGCCCACGCTGTCCACAATGATAACACTCAACACGAGGATGAGGGCAATCTTTCTGAGAATGATTTCCTCGGCAGTTGGGGCACAATGTCATTGCTGGTCTGGGATTCTGATAAGATTGTCGGAAATTGGGAGTGATAGGAACTCTTCCTCTGATTGGATTTGGCTGTGATCGTGTTTGCTGGAACATCCTCCTCTTTCGGCTTTCTTCTCCCATATTCTTCTTTTCTTCTACCTTTAAAGCTCTGTTCACTAGGGTTTGAAATTCTGTAAGTTCATGAGAAGCAATTTGATACTGTAAATAGTGTTGAAGTCCTTCTGTGAAGCGCTCTATCTTCTTCTCTTCAGTATCCACATCTCCAGGTGCGTATCGAGCCAAATGAGTAAATTGGTGTAGATACTCAGTGACTGACTTACTTCCTTGAGTTAAATTCCGAAATTCCCGCCGCTTAGCTGCCATAACACCAGTAGGTATATGAAATTTCCGAAATTGATCCTTAAATTCCCTCCAAGAAATATTATCTTTATCAAGATGGGCTTCCTGGTAATTCATCCACCATGCGGCTGTAGCTCCTGATAACTGATGAGATCCAAACAAAACTTTCTCTCGTTCGCTGCATCGGACCGTGTCTAGTTTTCTCTCGATATCCCGTAACCAATCATCGACAACCATGGGATCGGTCGCACTAGAGAATGTTGGTGGACGGGTCTTTTGGAAATCTGTTAATCTCGCTCCTACAGCAGAAGTAGTTCCTTCTGTTGTTCCAATAGGCAGTTTCTGAACTATCTGAGCTAACAACTGGGTATGAGCTATCTGAGCTTCCTGTCGACTTTTCTCCATTGACAACAAAATTTCCTGAAGACTGGGTTGTTCATTCTGAGGTGGATTAGAACTCTGAGATCCTTGCTGAAACAAAGGGTCTCTTGTCATAGTTTCTTCTTCCTGCGGAGTCTGACCTATATCTTCTCTTCCGCTTCGAGATCTCCTTCTGGTGTCAACCATGGTGGCTCTGAAAAAAGTTTAGACGGGTCTAACTAACTAAGGCCAACTAAGACAGCAATGCAGAAATTAATGCAACTACTTTAGTGCATAAAATACTTAGGCTATTAGCCATAATACACAAATTAACCATTGCAAAAGCAACAGCGATTCACAAAGCTATTAAGAGCATCCACTAGCTCTGTCTACACCAACCTCTAAGACACTCTGAAACAACAGAACGCACTCTCACAATCTTACCGAATTTTAGAAAATCCAAATAAAATTTTGAAATGAAGGTTTTTCAGGAGCTACAAAGCTCATTGTTTTTATCAAAATACAATTTTCATCAAATAGTTTTCTAAATAAATTACGTCTTCCTGGCACGGCCAATCCCTAAAGGTGTCGTCCTACAGTCAAGTTCTCATGTTGCTCTGATACCAACTTTTCTGTCGCGCCCCGAGACTGGGACTACGACTACTCCTGTAGAGACTTAGCTTGCTGCAGCTAGTCCCATATATGCATAGCATACACATACCCTTGACGTCCCAGGATAAGTCAAGCACAGGAGTATATCACATTGCAACAGAGTAACTTACAAAATAGTTAAGCAGTGTGGCCTGCTGGCCTCGATATTACATAAGGAGATTACAATGCCTTCACGGCATACATGTTTTAGCAAAATAACATCTACACAGCAGAAGATAGGTGACCCACCCACAAAAGAGAAGTGGACAGCAGAACAACACACATCAGGGAAATGACGGGACTGACGCTCCTCCTTCTGGATCCAATAAGTTCTCCACGCCTTCATCTTGATTGTTGATTGCTCCGTCTATTGATTTGTAGGTTCCAAGAGTGAGCACTTACGTACTCAGCAAGTCATAGGTAAGAGTAGATACATATAGTAGTGATGATATGAACCTAGACTAGTCAAGAATTATGGTTGTTTATAAAATAATCTTTTACTTCCATATTTCATCTCATCTTATTTCATGGCAGCACTTTTTTTATAAAGTAATATCATCATACATGTTCACTAGATTATAGCACTACCGCGACACGTCGACACACGACAGCCCACGGCAGCACTCCTTATCATGACAACACATGTCATTTGGGTAATCTTGATTTAACACATTTTATTTAGAAAATAGTACTTGTGTCACACCCCGTGGATTTAATCCACCGCAGCAGACTCCTATAAAACCCGGGAGCTCGGAGTATTCGAATACGTTTTTAACTCTGCAGAGACGTACCAATTTACTCGCAAGATATTCCACTTTCAAGCCCATCCTATCATAACAAAATGATTAGACCCCTCCTCACAACCATGTGTGAGTGGCAAGGTGGAGATAACAAGAACTTTTGTTATGCATCACTTACAATTCACCCCTGACCCTGTGGCTCTCAGCGAAACACAGTTGTGGTAGGCTGTATCATAACCTCCACCCCACCTCATTTTCCCATTACTGGGTCAAATATCAGATCACCTTCAGTGATAGTAGGAGTCAGCCTCCAAGTCAATCATCACAACACAACTCATGCAGGGGTTTCATGTACGATCCACATAAGTACTTGTTCAGGCCTGTCCCATACCAGGCTTGCGGTTAGCACGTTGTTCATGCCACTAGACGCACAACACAAGGTTCTAGTCCTTATATGCCAGTGACCAGACCATCCACAACCCTGCACCTTCAGTGCCTGCATTCCCTTGCAGTCTAGCACCTCCAGTGCTACAGCCATCCATACCATTTTTCTGGTCACGGCTAGGGGTTTTATTTCATGAATATAAGTATATAAATACATATAATAGTTCATGGCTCAAAACTTGTTTATTTCACATCTCACAGATAATCAGTCTAGTACTGCCAATTCATAAATCAACCATTCTCAATCTTTCTCATGCAATATTATCTATATTCAAGGTTATGTTTTAGCAACATTTAAAATATAGGTTCAAGATGACCAAGGATATGACTTGCCTTCCGCGTCGTAAGAAACAGCAGTTGATGATGGGTCAACAGCGAAGTCCTCGATCTCAGCTTCTAGATCTGCTCGACGACAAACCAAACAATACACACAAATATTACTTATATATTAAGATGTTTTAGGATCTATATGCAGATATACTTTACAAGAGTGGCTGAACGATATTGGAGATAATTGAGATTGTAAGCTGAACTGAGTTGAGATCTAGGGTTTCAAGGAATTGGCTAAGGATGGATGTTAGATACTCTTAGGATCTCAAGGTTACAATAAGAACATCAGTTTTGTGGCTGGTTTGATCAAGAACAGCGAATGTCAGTGGATTGACATTCGGATCAAGATTCTGACATAACTTCAAGGAAAACTAGAGAGCTTATCTCAAGTTATGACAGTAGAAGAAAATGTAGATCATAACTCTACAAATTCAGTGGACAAAGTGGCTTTCAAAATGTACAATCAGAAATGGGTAAACAAGGCCAATGCCATTGACTGGCATGCACTGGAATAGTGTCAAAAAGTAGGGTTTAGCAACAATTATAATTCAAGGGCTCAAATCAAGTTGTGATAGAAGAAGAAAATGTTGATCACAACCTCAGGAGTCTAAGGGACAAAGTTATGCCCAAAATGCACATCTGGAAGGGAGTGAAAAGGGCTAATGCCACTGACTGACATAGTCTGGCATTGATCTTGACATGGCCAGAAACTAGGGCTTAGCATAACTTTTGATCTAGAGCTCCAAATGATGCACCACTTTGTCTGGGAGGTAGGCAAGGATAACAGGAACAATTAAGTCAACGGAATCTAGGGCAAGAAATGGCTGGAAAGTGATGAAATTTAGTGATGAACTGAGGTGAACTGGTTGCACTCGAGCAGTTCTGGACAAGATCTTGGCATGGCTATATCTTTTGATCTAGGCTGATTTAGGTGTCGGGCTAGAAGACAAAAATACTCAGGGGGTTAAGGTACACACGGTGGACAAAGTGATCTGAGCTGAAACGGCCGGGAAAACTTTTCCGGTGAACTGTGCCGGAGAAGAAGACATAGGATTTGGGGGTTTTTGTTGTAGGGGGTTTGAACTTAATCCCAAGCTCAGGGAGTATCTGTGGAGTATAAGGGAGCTATTAGGATGGTCAATTTTGTTAGAGGATGGCTGGAGAAGCCTGGCGACGATCGCCGGCAACAGGTGAAGTTCAAAATTGATGAAAGCTTCGATGGAAGCTCAAATTGGAGATCTAAGTACACAGGCTTGCTGGAAATGGGTCACTGATCATCTCCCTTCACAGGATCGAGAGCTAATTCGAGGTAATTTGGCCTGCATTGCCGGAACAGGGCATTCTTCGAATTTCAGCCATTTCCGGCGATCACCGGCGATGAGATGCATGAGAGTTAAATTAGATGCTACAGCACGATGAGAGTGGCGAGGGAAACTTACTAGTGCTGTCAATTTGGTGGTTGAGGCTGCGGTTGAGGCTGTTACCGTGAGGCCTCGAGCTGGTCTTGCCGGAGAAGAAGACTAAGACAGAAAATCTGAGACTTGGATGATTTCCAGTGAGGTTTGAGGGAGCTGCTGAGCACAGGGATGCTTAAATAGGCAGGCGAAGCTTGCGAAGAGGGAACAATGAAGAGATTGGCAGCCGGTGACTTGACTGGTTGCGTGCAGGAGCAATAGCGGCGAAGAAACAGCAAGGAGCGGTGATTGCGACGGCGACAAGTCTGTAGCTGATCACAGTGTCGTTCCATCGGGACTTGGCAATGCTGTAGCAAGCGGTGGAGACAACTACTGGCGCGGCAAAGCGACGTGGCGAGGAGTTGCTGACAAAAGGCTGCTGGTCGCGCGCGGGAGCAGGCGCTGGTCGTCGACGTTGCAGCGACCTTGCCACGGCACGGCTGGAGCGAGGACACGTGCGCAACAGCATGCACGATCAAGTTGCAGCCGAAGCTTGGCCGGCGGCGAACGTGCATGGCGCAAGGAAGCAAAACACGGCGAGTACTGGTCATGTGTACAGTTGCTGTTGCTCTGGTCGAAATTTGGACTGAATTGCAGTTTCAGGTTTTTGATTTGGACTGAATTGAAAATCTGAAATTC
Organism: Pharus latifolius; assembly: GCA_019359835.1. NCBI lineage: Eukaryota > Viridiplantae > Streptophyta > Magnoliopsida > Poales > Poaceae > Pharus > Pharus latifolius. The sequence goes on along the minus strand of CM033328.1, from coordinate 25,138,633 downwards.
TGGGAGGTTTAAACTGAATTTGCTTTCACTAATCTGGCAGATATGTTCAACAAAACATTTGGCAAAGGTATTTGATAAAATTTGGCACATTTGAATGGTTTTTGACAAAACTGAAAATAGGGTATTTTAGGGTAATTGAAATCTGAATTTCATTTGATTTTGAATTCTGGCACTTAGGATGAGATTTTGGAATCTGAACAGAAGAGAAACTTGTGACAAATAACATTTTGGGAAGATTTGCTGAAGAAATTCTGAATTTGGAGTTAATCTGAAGATTTTAGTCTTTTTTGGGTTTTCAGACATTAGATAAGGACTAATTTGAAATAACTCTTGGACTGATTTGCGAAAAAGGTCTAGATGATGAAATCTGGCTGTCAACTTTTTAGATTAAGGTATTGACATACCCATGATCATATTCCAGGAATAATCTGGTCTGAACTTGGTCAAGATTTTGATTAAATCTGTATTTCTGAAACTTAGGGATTTGGGTAATATAAGGTATTTCTGTTTTTGAAAACAGAAGAAGTTGATAAATCTGGAATTTAGAGATAAAATTGGATCTAGGTTCTGAAGACTTTTAGATTCAGGATAACTAATAGATCACATCTGAACAATCTGATCTTGATTTGAGGTCACAGGATAGATTTTGGAGATTTTAGGGCTTGAGAAAGATACTGATCTGGCTATTACTACAGATACATGCATGCATGCTATTGAAGAAAAAGGAAATTTTCACCCCTAACTCAGGGTGTTACAAAGGGACAATTTGAAAAGTTTGCTATGTTGCCCAATGAGGATGTCTCGGAGATGTTCAACCGATTAAATAACATAGTAAATGAGCTAAAAGGGCTTGGTATGAATGTCACAAATGTGGAGTTTTGTCATAAATTTCTTAGAGCTTTACCTTCAAAATATGACACTATTGTGACCTTACTTGTGCGATCTAATTTGAAGAGTGTGACTCCTTTGGAGGTCTTGAGTGAAATTCTCACTCATGACATATTTAAGAAATCACAAGAAGAGGTGCAAGATGATGTTTCCGACTCTAAGAAGAAGAATATAGCACTCAAAGCTCAAGCCTCCAAAAGGGAAGATAATGAAGAAGAAAGCGATGAAGGGAGACACCGATGAGGAAATGGTTCTCTTCGTGAGAAGGTTCAAGTGGTTCATGAAAAAGAGATATCAAGGAAAGTCCTTCAAGAAAGGACAATCATCAAAAAGGAACCCATTTGAAGAAAGAAGATGTTTTGATTGCGGTGAAAAGGGCCATATCTCCGCACAATGCAAAAACAAGGAAGAAGAAAAATCGGTGAAAAAGAAGTACGAAAAGGAAGGAGAAAGCAAGAAGAAGGTTTTCAAGAAGTATTACAAGAAGAAGGACAGACAAGCTTGCTTCATTGAATGGGATTCAGATGCTTCAAGTTCCGATTCCGAAGATGAAGATGAAGCATCTCCTAAAGGACTCGCCGGAGTAGCTATCAAGGAAGCTCCATCTCTATTCTCCACTCCTCATTGCCTCATGGCTAAAGGAGAATCTAAGATAAATTACAAGGCCGGAGGACAACATTGGGTGCTCGATAGTGGATGCACTCAACATATGACCAGTAATCACAATATGTTCTCCTCTCTCAAGAACGATGGTGTGGAATATGACAAGATCACATTTGGAGATAATAGCAAAGGAAAGATAAAAGGTTTAGGTAAAATTGCCATCTCAAATGACTTCTCCATCTCTAATGTATTGCTTGTCGAATCTCTTAACTTCAATCTCTTATCCGTAGCTCAATTTTGTGATCTTGGATTTATATGTGCTTTTTATCCAAAAGATGTGATTATCACTAGTATTGATGATAATAGGTTGATCTTCAAAGGTTTTAGACATGGCAACCTCTATTTAGTTGATTTCAATTCTAATGATACAAATCTTGGTACATGCTTGTTCTCTAAATCATCTAAAAGTTGGCTATGGCATAGAAGGCTTGGATATGTTGGAATGAAACAACTAAATAGATTAGTTAAACATGATTTAGTTGTTGGCTTAAAAGATATAAAGTTTGAAAAAGATAAATTATGTAGTGCTTGCCAAGCCGGAAAACAAGTTGCAAATTCACATCCAACCAAAAGCACAATGTCAACTTCTAGTCCACTTGAGTTACTGCACATGGATTTAATTGGTCCAACTACCTATGTTAGCATTGGTGTCAATAGTTATTGTCTTGTCATTGTAGATGATTTTTCGAGATATACATGGATATTCTTTTTACATGACAAGTCAATTGTATTTAACACCTTCAAAAGTTTTGCACAAAGGGCCGAAAATGAATTTAGTTTCAAGATCAAGAAAGTTAGAAGTGACAATGGCTCCGAATTCAAGAATACCAAGGTTGAAAACTGTTGTGATGATAAGGGCATCAAACACGAGTTTTCGGCCAAGTATACACCAGAGCAAAATGGAGTAGTCGAACGAAAGAACCAGACATTGATAGATATGGCAAGATCTATGCTTTTGGAATACAATGTTTCGGACACCTTTTGGGCTGAAGCAATCAACACCGCATGCCATGCATCGAATCGACTTTATTGTCATCGGCTATTAAAGAAAACTCCTTACGAACTTCTCATCGGAAGGAAACCAAACATTTCCTACTTTTGAGTGTCTGGATGTAAGTGCTACATTTTATGAAAAGGTACACGCTTATCTAAATTTCAAAGTAAATGTGATGTAGGATTTTTTATTAGGATACTCATCAAATAGCAAAGCATATCGTGTCTACAACCAAAACTCCGGTTTGGTTGAAGAGACACATGATGTAGAATTTGATGAGACTAACGGCTCTCAAGAGGAGCAAGACAACTTGGATGATGTAGGTAATGAAGGGTTAAGGGTGGCGATGAAGAACATGACCATTGGGGATATCAAGTAGAACAAAGATAGTGATCAATATGAAGATCCATCCACTCAAGCTATCCCCTCTTCGTCAACACCTCAACATGAAGATCAAATAGTTGAAGTGGTTAATGTGGAAGATTCGCCTCAACAACAACCGGAAGTAACGTCTATCTCTACTTCACAAAACCCGGTTGATCATCCAAGAATTCATCACTCAATTTCTAAGGATCACCCCGTCGATCAAATTGTTGGTGATTTGCGTAAGGGTGTTCAAACTCGCTCTCGTCTTGCTTCATTTTGTAAAAATTTCTCTTTTGTTTCCTTTTTTGAGCCCACACATGTAGATGATGCTTTAAAAGATCCGGATTGGGTGAATGCTATGCATGAAGAATTAAACAACTTCACCCGCAACAATGTTTGGGAATTGGTCAAAGAACCAAATCTGGATGAACACAACGTCATCGGAACCAAATGGATTTTTAAGAACAAACAAGATGAAAACGGAGTGGTAGTAAGGAACAAAGCAAGATTGGTGGCTCAAGGATATACTCAAGTTGAAGGTTTGGACTTCGGTGAAACCTTTGCTCCCGTAGCTAGACTTGAAGCTATTAGAATCTTGCTTGCCTTTGCTTCATCTCATAATATTAGACTTTATCAAATGGATGTCAAAAGTGCATTTTTAAATGGTAAAATTAATGAATTAGTGTTTGTCAAACAACCACCAGGTTTTGAAGATCCTACAAAACCAAATCATGTTTATAAACTCTCCAAGGCTCTTTATGGTCTTAAACAAGCACCTCGTGCTTGGTATGAAAGACTTAGAGATTTCTTAATTTCAAAAGGCTTTAAAATTAGGAAAGTTGATACGACCTTATTTACTAAGAAAATTGGAAATGATTTCTTTGTATGTCAAATTTATGTTGATGACATCATATTTGGATCTACTAACCAAGACTTTTGTGAGGAATTTGGTAACATGATGTCCAGGGAATTTGAGATGTCCTTGATAGGTGAACTAAGTTTCTTCCTCGGACTACAAGTTAAACAACTCAAGGAAGGAACTTTCATCAGTCAAAGCAAATATGTGAAGGACCTGCTCAAGAAGTTCGGACTTGAAGAAGCAAAGCCAATCAAGACTCCAATGGGCACAAACGGTCACCTTGTTTCTGATGAAGGAGGTAAACCAGTGGACTCAAAGCTTTATAGATCTATGATTGGTAGTCTACTGTATCTTACTGCTTCTAGGCCCAATATCATGTTTAGTGTTTGTATGTGTGTAAGATTTCAAGCCTCTCCTAAAGAAAGTCATTTAATGGCCATTAAGCGCATTTTGAGGTATCTAAAATATTCATCTAGTATAGGGTTGTGGTATCCAAAAGGTGCTAAATTTGAATTAATTGGATATTCTGATTCCGACTATACGGGATGTAAAGTGGATAGAAAAAGCACCTCTGGCAGTTGTCAACTATTAGGAAGATCTTTAGTCTCTTGGTCCTCCAAGAAACAAAACTCAGTAGCTCTATCAACCGCCGAAGCGGAATATGTTTCCGCTGGTAGTTGTTGTGCACAATTGCTTTGGATGAGGCAAACTTTGTTGGATTATGGAATCAAATTTGAAAAAGTGCCTCTTTTGTGTGATAATGAGAGTGCGGTGAAAATAGCCACAAATCCAGTTCGACACTCTCGGACCAAGAATATAGATATCTGACACCACTTCCTTAGAGATCATGTTAATAAAGGTGATGTGTTGGTGGATAATGTAAGGACCGAAGATCAATTAGCGGATATATTCACTAAGCCCTTAGATGAAAACCGCTTTTGTAAACTCTGAAATGAGCTTAACGTCATTGATATATCAAATGTGGCTTGAAATGTTGAACTGATATTGGTTGTGCTTAAATTGTCACTTGATTGCATGAACTTCTCATTTTAGAGTATTTTAGCCTTTTTATCGGCAATTGAGTAAAATTAGCCAAAAACATGTTGATTTGTAATATGGATACTTCCCCTTTGGCGATATTGTCTATATCTTACTTATAGTTATCCTATATATATCTCTTACCTTAAATCTGAATCTCATATGAGCATCAATCAAACAAATTCCCCAAGTTTTCAGTCCTTCCAGTGGTTTGACCGAATAACAATTGCGGTCTGACCGAATGTATCTCCAGAGAGCATTTCAAAATCTCTTCTTTCAGCGGTCTGACCGAATTTACTTGACCAGAGACCTTTTATTCCTAATCCCTATCCTTTTCACTCTCTCCCTATCTTTTGTCTCTTTCACGTGCGCCCCAAATTCTTTGGAGTTTTCTTCTCCGGTCAAACCAAAGCGAAGCACGGACAAACCGTCGGTCAAGATCTCCTCCAAATCATGTCTTCTAGGTATTCTTCTCGGATTCATCTCCATTTTATCAAAAATTTCCTCTTTATTTCGGGATTCCGAGAAACTTTGATGAATCTAGTATGAAGTTGCTCAAACCCTCGAATTGATACTTTCTCTTGATACACTAAATGTTTATCCTTGAGTATCAACTCACTTTGCGCTCTAAAATCAACTGAATCCCAGAAATCTCCTCAAACCCTAACTCTACGGTTGCGCCGGTCTGACCGACCTCAGTTCCGGTTTGACCGACAGCAACAGCAGAACTAGGGCTTGCTGATCTGTTGTCATCTTGTTTCAATTCACACGTTCATATCTCTTAGTATCTTATCTGCCTTATATCTTGCAAATCTTCTAGCGGTCAAGGCCCTCAAGGGAATGTTTCCGTCCGGACTAATAAGAAGAAATTGGCGAAGCGGCCAAAAAGAGCTCAACCTTCGAGTAGTAGCGACACTCAAGATGCGGTTTGGGTGCCCTCGCCCGGAGACTCAGAAACCGAACAATCCTCTCACCATGGCGGCTCTGAGCACATGGCTATGGATATTGAGAGTGAGGACAATGAGATAAATGTCCATGCATATCAAGGACCTAAGAAGAACTGGACGTCCAATGATTATACAAAGGCTAGGACCACATACGCCTATAACCATGAGAATGACGCCACTACTCCTCACTTCCACACGATGACACAGTAGGATGCGTTCTATGGTCATCTGGTTCACAAGAATATCTTCGAACACAAATGGATTGAATGGGCTTATGTTGTGAATCAGCCCATCATGGCTCCTCTGGTTCAGATCTTCAAGGAGATTGGGCTGTATGACTTTGTGGAGCATAAGTGCCCATGGAACGCCACTGCCATCCGTCAGTTCTATGCTACCATCGAGATCATTTGGGCGGACCAAAAGATAATGTGGATGACAGGCACTAGGAGATATGAGGCTTCATTTGAGGAATTTGTTGTGGCTAATAAGATAAATTATGAAGAAATGAAGGAAGGCATAAATATGGAAGATGAGGATTATCTGCATGAGGATGACTGGCTCCAGTTCTATGAGCAGCCGGGAGGTGCACAGAGGATCGTACCTGGTACGGTTACAGGTCTTAAAGTCCTCCCAGCTGTGGTCAACAAGATTATCCGAGCCACGATCCATCCAAAGAGTGGAAATCGAGAAGCTATCAGCGACTATTATTGGAACTTCATAGACCACATCCTCAAGCGACATCGGATCAACATTGTTACTTTCATCTTGAAGACGATTCAGGATGTCTCGGTAACCACTCTTCCAAATCTATACTTTGCTCCATACATTATGACTTTGCTGCTCCAGAAGACGAAGTTTCCTCGAGGATCTTGCGATATCAGGCATCTCGGCTATAAGCCGTTCAGTGTAAATCCGCGCATCTTGGCTCGAGGCCATGGAGCATAGCCCCATCAACAGCAGCAGCAGCAGCAGGCTCAGGATATGCCTCCTCCACCTCAGTCGCAGGCTCAGTAGCCAGCACAGCAGAGCCAAGCCCCCGCCTGGTTTACTCAGTCCCAGCAACAGTTCCATCAGCCGATGATGGATCAGGTTGCTACTCTTCTACAGGGGCTTGAGCTCACACGATCAGACTTGGCGGCTCTCAATGATCAATTCCAGACTTTTTCGTCGAGCCAAGATCAGTTCGAGCAGCGCTTCAACGCCTTCTCTGCTCACTTTTACTCGAGATTCCCTCAGACTCCTCCTTTCAACCCTCTGTCTCCAGATGATGATGCTCCCGCCAATTCCTAGCTTTTCTGGCAATTGATGCCAAAGGGGGAGAAGAACTTTAGATGAATGACTTTTGATTGACTTTGATTGACTTTTGCTGAGAACTTTAGACTTTGTATGAATGGATAACTTATGTGGATGTTTTGACTTATGTGATGTGATGTTTTGAATGTCTTATTACTCTTGTGATACTTCATGTTATATTGAGAATGAATTGACATATCCTCTTATATACATGCTTGAACTCCACCAAAAGGCCAAATTTTCATAATCATCTATTTAGGGGGAGTATGTCTTTTAATGCTCAAAATTCAATCATCTACTCTTAATGTTGTCATCAATTACCAAAAAGGGGGAGATTGTAGCTTCTAGGCCCCTAAAGAGTGTTCTGGTAATTAATGACAATTACAAATGTTGAACTAACATTACCAGTTAAGTTGTGTCAAGAACAAACAGAAAAGACAGGATAATGAAAGGCAAAGAAAGAGCTACATGATGACAAAAGGACATTGAGCAAAGAGGCAAAGGTACGGAATAGGGCCTTTTTCATTTTACTGGTCTAAGGTGATTAGAAAAGAATTTTGACCGGATTATAGGATAGTTGCCGTACTATTAAGAGGAGCATGTGGTGTATCACTAAATAGTTAATCTATGTGCCACATGTCATAAAAACAACTTGCTTTGCATACTAGAAGGTCATATCGTTTGAAAATGCTCTTATCCTTTCAAAACAGCCAAGTTCAGTCTCTGTCGGTCTGACAGATTGTTAGTCGGTCTGACCGCATAAACGGTCTGACCGAATGATGTTTCGGACTGACCGATTGTTGTGTTGAAGTGTGTTTATTTTCTTAAAAAGGTCGGTCTGTCTATGGTTAAACCCTAAGTCAGACTCCTGGAGCTTCATGATCACATTTTTAAGGAACTTAGTGTGTTGAGTCGGTCTGACCGATTGTTGGTCCGGTCTGACCGCTAAAACGGTCTGACCGTGTGGCCGGTCTGTCCGAAGTTTTCGTCCTAACCATAAATCGTGTCCAGAAACAATGTCGTCTCTAGAAGGTTTCATGGTCTGACCGCTTTTGGCTTCGGTCTGACCGTGAGAGTGCCCGACAAGGGTAGGTGAGCATTTATTGCGCCTATTTAATGTCGTTGCAATTGCGGCAGTCTGACTGGGCTTATACCTGCGGTCTGACCACCAAGTGAACTTTTTTTCCAACGGCTTGTAACGGCTATATTTATTGTGGGGGTATATATACTCCCATGCATTGTCCTGTTTAGATCTGTTGGCTTATTTGTGAACATTGCCATCTTTCTTAAGAGCAAAAACAAGTTTCATACACTCTAGTGTTCAATTTCTTGAATTTGAGAGAGTGTGCATTTGAGATCTTCTAGTGCATTGCATTTATATCACTAAATCAACCTTGTGGCACTAGAAGAGCATTAAGTGATCATCACCGGCTTGTTACTCTTGGAGCTTGCCGGCTCCTAGACGGCTAGGAGGAAGGTTTTGTAGAGCTCTTCAAGGAAGATTGTGAAGAAGCCTCAAAACATCTTGTGAAAGGGTCGAGCACGCCTTGCCGGAGCGGTAAAGTGCATCAATAGTGGAATCGAGGTTTGGATAACTCATCATAGTAATCCGGCTTGAGATCTAAGTCACTTCTTGAGAGGAAGTCAACTAGATAGAGGAGCGGTTAGAGATTTGAGTTTGCCTCAACGTGGATTAGGGGTGATCGGCAAATCACCGAGACCACGGGATATATCCTTGGGTTATATTGCGTGTTGTTCATCTTGTTTTAGTTATTTGATCTCATTTATTGTTAATTGCTTGATTAGTTGTTAAATTGTCAAAATCGCCTATTCACCCCCCTCTAGTCGATATCTTAGATCCCTTTCAACCGGAGGTGGAGAGGGAGTGTTGGCTATCTGTGGGGGAGAGCTGGAGAGGGATTGGGGGAGCTTTCTCGGTGGAGGAGGTTAGATTCACTAGTACAGAAAAGCTTTCTTCTATCGGTAAAAAACACCATTTTACTATCGGTTTCTGTACCGATAGAGATAGACACGATAAAACAAGCTCGAACATTTTCTATCGGTAAATAACCGATAGAAGAACTGCACTATTCTATCGGCATCTTAGGATTGTACGATAGAAAACCCGTCGTAGTCTGACGTTTAGCGGCAGGTAAAGTACCAATCTTCTAACGGTTAATTATGAATTTACCGACAGACAAAATCTTAGTACTCTCTCGGTTGGAAATGAGTTTACCGATAGAAAAAACTATTGTGCTCTCTCGATTTTTGTATGAGTTCACCAGCAGGAAAAGTCACACTCTCCTAATGGTTAATTTTGAGTGTACCGATAGACAAAACTACAGTAGTCTCTCGGTTGTGGATGAGTTCACCGGCAGGAAAAGTAACATTCTTCTAACGGTTATTTTTTAATTTACCGATAGAAAAAATAATAGTAGTCTCTCGGTTGTGAATGAATTTACCGATAGAAATACAGTACAGATGCAATACAGTACATTCACATATACAGTACATTATTTACATTCACAATACAGTACATTCACATATACAGTACATATGCAATACAGTATAGATTGGATACACAATACAGTACAGATGCAAAGAAGGGTAAATTCACATATACATTGAACAGATTGACACATTAGACAGTTATTCACATATATATGGAAAAATACAAATTTCAATACAATGTGGACATTTATTCACATATACTGTTTATTCACATGTATATAACAGTCTATGCACAGAGTACACGAAAAAGAGAAAATTGTCATGGCGGATGGTTGGGCGCAACTTCCTCCATGACATATTGAGCCCAGATTTGTCGAAGATCTCTAATCTTTGCATTTTCGTATTGGTTTTTCGACATGGCGATCTACAAGCATGTGTGAATACTGAGTAACTAACTTCCTAATTTAGAACGTGACACCCAATTTTCAAATTTGAGTTAGCTATCGATGCTTACCTGGGGGAATTGGGCAAAGTTTGTCTGCACTAGGTCGTACATGTGGCGCAACACATAAAACCCGCATTCCCACGATTCCGGTTGCTGATGGCACTGAGATAATTGCATATGCGAAGACATGTTAGCTATTGTTTCCATACACTAATTAAGCATAAACAAAAAATCTCGTGAGTACCTCATATTCTTTCCAAGCTAGTAGGGAGTCCTGCGGTGCGGCATGCCTCCCTCCAGCGGACACATATTTATCAAAAGCCCTGCATTTCAGTTAGTATTGCCGGTTAATGTATTATCATTAGCTAGTGAGGTGAAAATTTAAATCAAACATATAAGTTACTTACGCCTCCATATTCCCCTTGACCACATATTCGATCGATAATCTATCACACATCGAATCGAGGTAGTACACCTCGTTCCTCGGCGGACAGATCACGATGAGGATCCAGTGGCCCCTGCATTGTACGTAAAAGAGGACCGCTAGCCCAAAGTATATCTCAGGTGTAACATACAAGATCGAGTTAAATTAGTAGAAAATGCACTAACCTTTGGTGGTACGGCACCAGAATGAACTCCCTGTCCTGCTGCGCCATCAGCGCCTTGGATATGTACTGCTCAGCGTGTGCGGCGTCGTGCTCTAGCATCATGAGGCTTATTTTCTCTGGGTCGAGGAAACCCACCTTGTCACACGCAGCCTCCGATGCTAGCCTGTACATGCACCTGCATGCAAAGGACGACATTAGTATTGCACAGAAAGTTACTACATTTCAAAAGAACTACAACAATGCAGAGTTAGCAAACAGAGTTAGAAAACAGCAATACATAGCATCAGCAAACTCACAGGACTCCAGTCCGTATGATGGACATGTCGGGGGAAATCTCCGTGAGACTAAGTCCAGGTAAGTTGTGTCACGATTACCCCGGGACGTGGCCTCCGGTGCCCTCCCGGGCGCCGCCTTTTGGCACCCGGGACTTGGCCTCCGGTGCTCTCTCGGGCGCTGCCATTTGGCTCCCGGGACACGGCCTCCGGTGCAGTCCCGGGCGCCGCCATTTACCTGGGGATGTGGCCTCCGGCCCCTCCCCGGGCGCCGCCTTTTGGCCCCCGGGACGCTGCCTCCGGTGCCCTCTCGGGCGCCGCCATTTGGCTCCCGGGACGCGGACTCCGGTGCCGTCCCGGGCGCCGCCATATACCCGGGAACGTGGCCTCCGGCCCCTCCCCGGGCGCCGCCTTTTGGCCCCCGGGACTTGGCCTCCGGTGCCCTCCCGGGCGCCGCCATTTGGCTCCCGGGACGGGGCCACTGGTGCAGTCCCGGGCGCCGCCATTTACCCGGGGACGTGGCCTCCGGCCCCTCCCCGGGCGCCGCCTTTTGGCCCCCGGGACGGGGCCTCTGGTGCCCTCCCGGGCGCCGCCATTTGGCTCCCGGGACATGGCCTCCGGTGCCGTCCTGGGCGCCGCCATTTGCCTGGGGACGTGGCCTCCGGGGCCTCCCCTGGCGCCGCCATTGGCTCGGGGACGTGGCCTCTGGGGCCTCCCCGGGCGCCGCCTTTTGGCCCCCGGGACCTGGCCTCCGGCGCCGTCCCGGGCCTCATCGCCCTCCTAAAGGTAAAGTCTCGAGCTGTTTATCACGTGCAGGTCACGCGAGGAGCGCCTCGGGAACTAGCGACCACCTATCAAGCATCCAAGGCATTTGACCGGGAGAAGGACGGTCCTACCCTTCAATCCGACGGTGGCTTCCGGGGTAGTTTAGGTTTTTTGCTTCTTTTTGGGGCTATAAATAGCCCTTGTACCCCTCTACTGTAAGGGATCGGTTCTTTTATTGGAATAGCTAAACTCACAGATGTGCTCCGGAAGCCTCTCCCCCGGAGAGAGCCTCCCCAGCCGACTCCGGTCGGGAGCACGTCGACAGGACTAGGGCCCCCACTGGGACCCGAACCTGTATAAACCCGAGTGTCATTTTTTGTTCTTGTCCGGCGGGGGAGGACCGGTCATCCGGTCAACCCACGCCGCGTAATCTTCGCTAGGATAATTCTCAAAACCTGCCGGGGTATTCGCAATACCACGACAGTTGGCGCCGTCCGTGGGGACTCGTGACAAGATGCCATGGCTCCCCCAAGAACAAGGGCTCGCACCCTTCCCGGTGATCCGGGTCTCGGAGACCCGGCGCCGTCCGCCCGGGACACTGAAGTCCCGGCGGTCCCTTCCGGAGGCGACCTGGCCCAGGTACCGCCTCCCTCCTTTCCTCTTAACTTAGGTGCTTCCACCTCCAGGTCATTCCCGGCGCCCGCGGGGACCTCGACCGGGACCAGTCTCCCCCCGACGGCTCCCCCGGCTCCCCGGGACGCCCTGCTCGAAGCTCTCGTGGAAGGCCAGCTCCGCGCTCAGCGCTCTATGGACGAGCTCCTTAGCGTGCTGGCGCGGCCTCCGGCCCCCACATTTGCGTCACACCCGTATCCGGGGAACATGCCCCCGTTTATGGGTTACCCGGCGGCCCCTCCCGCCTCCGGGGGGTTGTCCGCCCCGTATGATCCTGCCGGGGGGTTCCCTCCCCCTGCGGGATATACGTCCGGACCCTTCCCGGCACCCGGGCCCGTTCCAGTGCCGGGAGGTTACTTCATGCCAGGGCCCTTCGTGGCACCAGGGGGGTACCCCGTCCCCGCCCTGTTCCCGGGGCCGGGAGCCCACCTCTTGCCGGGGGTTTACCCTGCGCCGGGAGCCAGTCCCACCCCCCGCGTCGCGTTTACCGCACCGGGGGCGGTTGACAGAGCAGCCCCCGTGCCGCAGCGGACTTCCCCCCGCATGGGCTCCCCGGTTCCGGACGTCGCCGCGGGGGCTCCCCCCTCTCCGGTTTCGGGTGTTACAGGGCCTGCCCCCTTCCCGGTTCCGGTCGTGGCCACTGGGGCCCCCTCCACTTCTATTCCAGGCGTCGCCGCGGGCGCCCCCTCCCCGGTTCCAGATGATACAGGGGCTTCCCCCTTTCTGGTCCCGAGGGTCGTCGCAGGGGGCTCCCCCCAACCAGCTCCGGAAGCATCCGGGCTGGCAGCTACAGCGCACGAGCTCCCTCGCTCGGCGGGATAGGTCCGCTTCGCCCTGGGGGAGGTCGAGCGAATGCGTTCACCAGAGCGCGGGGAAGAATTTTCCCCCGGCCGCGGGCGTGGGGAGCCTCGCTCTCACACCAGCCGGGGGAAGAGACCCGCTGAAGAGCCAACCTCTCCGGCGGAGAGCCCGGACGTCCGGGAACTCAGTCCCGGTCAGGAGGAAAAGCGTCGCCACCGCCATTCTGGCAGACCTCTCGGACCGCTTCCGGACTCAGACAACGAAGGTCCCGTGAAGGAAGAAAGCGACCGGGGCTCCCCCCGGGAAGTGCAGGTGGCTAACCAGCCCCAATGCCGAAGACTTCGCAGCATCCGGTGGCCGCGGCCCTACCGTCCTCCACACATCGAGCACTATAACGGTGGGGCAGACCCTTACGAGTTTGTGCAGGTCTACTCCACTGCCATCTCCGCGCCGGGGGAGACGAGACAGTACAGTGCAACGTCTTCCCCCTCTACCTCTCCGGCATTGCCCGCTCCTGGTTCTACTACCTGAAGGCCGGCTCCATCAAGTCTTTCTGGCAGCTCAAGCGGGAGTTCTGTGCCAACTTCCAGGGGAACTACGTGCGTCCCCTGGACTCCTCGCAGCTGTACACTGTCAGGCAGAGGACTGGGGAAACCATCAGAAGCTTCTTGAAGCGCTTTGCTCAGGTGAAGAGCAAAGTGGCCCACGTCCCTGACTCTACGGTCATCGAAGCCTGCAAAAGCGGCATCCTCCCAGGGGAGCTCCACCGAAGGCTCTCCCGGAGCTGCCCCTCTTCCGCCGACGAGCTCTTCAACGTACTCGAAAAGTACGCTCGGGCGGAGGAAGATGACATTTGGAAGAAGACCCAGCGGGCTCCCACCCCCGTCGACCGGGGGGCCAGGGATCCCCCCAAACGCCCCAGGCAAGGGGGCCGTAGCGAGCCACGGCCTCGGGACACCTTTGTCCTCGAGGGCGGAGGCGGCTCGCGTGACCCCCCGAGGGCCAACCGCCCCTTCCCCAAACCGAAGGGCCATGGGGGAGGACAGTCTTCGCGCGGCCGGGAAGGCCCCGCAGGGAGAAGGCGGGAAGGACCGTGGTGCAGCCTCCACAGGTCCAATACCCACGCTACCCGAGATTGTAGCCAGCTGCTGCAGCACTTCGCGGACTTCCTCGACCAGCGCGGGCAGGGGGGGGGGACTCCGGCCTCCTTGCTCCCTCGGCCAGCTGTTCCGGCCCTTCCCGCTCCCATGGGGGGTCAGCAGACGGAGGAGGGGGAGCCTTCAGAAGCCCTCCCCTTTCAAACTTCGCAGCGGCACATCAACGTCATCGTGGGAGGATCTGCCTCTGGGCGGGACTCTAAGCGCCAGCGTAAGGAGTACGCGCGCGAGGTCAAGGTTGTGGGGGTGCTACACGCGTCCCCCTCACCTTCACGGCAGAAGACGCGCGGGGGGTTCGTTTCCCCCACGACGACGCGCTCATTGTCTCCGCGACCATCTACAACTGCCATCGGGCCCGTATCCTGGTGGACGGTGGGAGCTCCGCCGATGTCCTATTCCTGAAGGCCTTCAAAGAAATGCAGGTGGATGAGAAGCTCCTACAGCCTGCTGCCGGGCCCCTGCAAGGTTTTGTCACGGGGAAGGCGATCCACCCCGTGGGCAAGGTAGATCTTCCAATGACCTTCGGCACCCCGGAGAACTACCGGACCGAGCTGGTCCGCTTCGACGTAGTGGACCTCCCCTCCTGCTACAACGCGATTATGGGGAGGACGACAATCAACCAGCTGGGGGCTGCCACCCATCAAAACTATCTCTGCATGAAGATCCCCGGGCCGCATGGTGTGATCAACGTCCGGGGAGACCAAGACATGGCCCGTGCTCTATACGAGCGCGCTGCGGCCACAATCGGAAGCGTCAACCTCATAAAGACGCGCGGGGGGGAGGCTTCTCCCCCGGAACTAGATGCTGCTGCGCCACCGCCCGGGAGGCCCCTCCTCAAGCCGCGTCCAGATGGGGGCCTCCGGAAGGTCCTGCTGTCCCCAGGCAACGAAGACAAAACTGTCCGGATCGGGGCGGAGCTCCCCCGAGGGACACGCAGCACAACTTGAGGCTTTTCTGCGCGAAAACTCCGATGTTTTTGCGTGGAAGCCTTCAGACATGCGGGGCGTCGCCCGGGAGGTCATTGAGCACAAGCTGTGGAAACTCTCCCTCGAGTGCCAAGAGGCAATCAAGGCGGAGATCACCCGGCTCCGAGAGGCGGGGTTCATTCGGGAGGTCCTGCACCCCGAGTGGCTCGCGAACCCCGTCCTCGTCAAGAAATCAACCGGCAGGTGGCGGATGTGCGTGGACTTCACCGAGCTTAACCGCGCCTGCCCCAAAGACAACTTCCCGCTCCCGCGGATTGATCAGCTCGTCGACTCCACTGCGGGGTGTGAGCTCATGAGCTTCCTAGACGCCTACTCTGGCTACCATCAAGTCCGGATGGCGGAGGGGGACGAGGAGAAGACGAGTTTCACTACTCCCCTCGGAACCTTCTGCTACGTCCATTTGCCCTTCGGGCTCAAGAACGCGGGGGCAACCTTCCAGCGCCTCATGACGTTGGTTCTCAAAGAGCAAGTCGGCAACAACATTGAAGTCTACGTAGACGACGCGGTTGTCAAGAGTCCCCGCGCAGCCTCCCACATCGCCGAACTGGCTGAAACCTTCCGCAACCTCCGCGCGTTCGGGCTCAAACTCAACCCGGAGAAGTGCGCCTTCGGGGTGCGCGGGGGGAAGCTCCTAGGTTTCCTCGTGTCCCAACGGGGCATTGAGGCAAACCCCGAGAAGATTCGGGCATTCCTAGATATGCCCCCGCCATGCTCCGTCATGGATGTCCAGCGGCTCTCCGGCCGTCTAGCCGCACTCAGCCGTTTTGTCTCCCGGTCGGGGGAGCGGGGCCTCCAGTTCTTCAAGATCCTCCGAGGGCTTGAGGGGTTCCGCTGGACCCCCGAGGCCCAGGAGGCGTTCGGCGACCTCAAAAAGTACCTCACGAGCCCTCCAATGCTCGTGAGTCCGTCTCCGAAAGAACCCTTGCTCCTCTACCTCGCTGCGACCCCAGTCGCCGTCAGCGCTGTTTTGGTGAAGGAGCAAGGGGGGCAGCAGCGTCCCATGTACTACGTGAGTGAGGCCCTCCAAGGGGCCAAAACTCGGTACACGGAGATGGAGAAAATCTGCTACGCCCTCCTCATGGCGTCCCGGAAGCTTCGGCATTACTTCCTGGGGCACCCCATCACCGTCCCGTCGTCCCTCCCCCTCGGGGAGGTACTGCGGAACAAAGAAGCCACCGGGCGGATCGGGAAGTGGGGGGCTGAGCTCGCCCCCTTCTCCCTGTCCCTTACCGGCCGCTCCGTCATCAAGTCGCAGGTCCTCGCCGACTTTGTCGCAGAGTGGACTCCCGCCTCTGGGTCCGGGGACGAAGACCTCCCTGTGCCGCCCCGACGCAGTGATCATTGGACCCTTATGTTCGATGGGTCGCTATGTCTCGCCGGGGCTGGTGCGGGAGTAGTCCTCCGGAGCCCCGAGGGTAAGGAACTCGAGTACGCCGCGTGGCTCGAGTTCCCCGCAACCAACAACGTCGCCGAATACGAGGCTTTGCTCCTTGGGATGCGCCTCGCGCGCTCCCTGGGGATCCGGTGCCTCCTAGTCAAGGGAGATTCTCAGCTCGTAGTTTGCCAAGTGGACAAGTCTTACCTGTGCCATGACGCAAACTTAAGTCTTTATTTGCAGGAAGTGCGAAAGATGGAGAGGCATTTCGACGGCCTCGAGGCCCGGCATAACCCACGTAGGGACAATGACCGGGCCGACGCCTTGGCCCGGGCGGCAAGCGCCCGGGAATCGCTTCCCAAGGGGGCTTTCCTGGAGATCATCGCGAAGCCCTCGGTGGCCTCCCCGGACACGGGCAACGAGCCTCATGTCCCGGAGGTCGCCGAGATCACCCGGACTCCGTCTTGGATGGACCCCCTCATCTCCTTCATCAAGGGGGAGGGGGACCCTCCTAGTGAGACCGAGGCTAAACGCCTCCGGGCTAAAGCCCGGGCATATCTCCTGCTGGAGGGGAGGCTCTACAAGCAGGGGGCTTCCGCCCTCCTGCGCTGCCTCCCCCGGCCGGGGGGACTTCAACTTCTCGAAGACATCCACGCGGGGAGCTGTGGTTCTCACCTAGCCCCGCGCGCCATCGCCGCCAAGGCCCTCCGGCAGGGCTTCTACTGGCCCACGGTCATGCGCGACGCGCGAGACCTTGTCTCCGCGTGCGAGGCATGCCAGAAGATGGCCAAGGGCTCGAACCTCCCCCCCATAGCACTGCAGACGATCCCCATCACTTGGCCCTTTGTGCGCTTGGGGATGGACCTCTTAGGGCCCTTCCCCCCAGCGCCCGGGGGATACAAGTATGCGGTAGTCGCAGTCGACTATTTTACAAAGTGGGTTGAGGTGGAGCCTTTGGCCAGCATCACGTCCCGGGCCGTTCAGCGGTTTTTCTGGAAAAATGTCGTATGTCGTTTTGGTGTCCCCCGGGAAATCACTGTGGACAACGGAACCCAATTCGACTCGGCTTATTTCCGGGAATTCTGCGAAGGCCTGGGGCTCGTCATCCACTTCACCTCGGTGGCCCATCCCTGGAGCAATGGGGCTGTCGAGAGGGTCAACGGCGTGATCCTACAGGGATTGCGCCGGAGACTCGAGCAAACTGCTTCTAAGCGGGGCGCATGGGCGGAGGATCTCCCTAGCATCCTCTGCTCCATGCGCACGACCCCGTCCTGGGCAACGGGGCGCACTCCCTTCTCTCTGGTCTACGGGGCGGAGGCAGTCCTCCCCCCGGAGATCGGCTTCCGGTCACTGCGGGTTGAGCTCCTGGAGGGAGCCACGCCCGCAGCGTACCAGGCCAACGAGGCCAATCAGCGCCTGGAGATCGACCTCGTGGAGGAGGAACGCGACCGAGCGCTCCTCCGCCACGCCATTTACGAGCAGGAGATGGCGCGCGCGTACAATCAGCGCGTGCGCGAGAGAGCTTTCCGCCTTGGGGACCTTGTCCTCAAGCGCGTGACAGACCCCCAGGCCCAGGGTAAGCTCTCCCCCAAGTGGGAGGGCCCCTACAGGATCTCCGCAGTCCTGGGCTCGGGGGCCTACAAGCTCTCCAACCTTCAAGAGCAGGAGCTGAAGCACACGTGGAACTTGTGTTTACTTCGCAAGTTCTATGTTTAGCCTTACGGGCCTGTCCCCTCCCCCGGAGCGTTCACGCCGGAGGGGGAGGAGGGACACTGTATTTTCCTCCCCTTTCGCGGCTTCGCAGGGGGAGGCCCTGTACTTCATTTTATTAGCAATACATAGGTCTTGCTTTTCAAACTGTCTCATTGCAGGTCTTCCTCATTACCGCCCCTAGCGGCGATGCCCTCCCCGCTAGGATGCCCAAACCGCGAGGAAGCCCTCCCCGTGAGGATGCCCTCCCCGCGAGGAAGTGGGCCAGGCCCAACAAGTCCCTACAATGGGAGTCCCACTCCCGTAGGGCGGCTTACGATCAGCTCTCGTGGACTGAGGGTGTAAGCGGCAACCCGGTCACAGTGGCCGCGGTAACGAGTCACTTTGGGAGACTAGTCCCCTGCCCAAACACTCAAGACCCGTCTTCGGGCACCTCCTCCTTCGGGAGTCGATGTTATTCCCGGCTCCCCGTTTTCACGGCGACCGGAAGATCGGCCCCTTGCGGCTTGATTGGATCTATCTTCCTCCTTCGGGAGTCGATGTTATTCCCGGCTCCCCGTTTTCACGGCGACCGGAAGATCAGCCCCTTGCGGCTTGATTGGATCTATCTTCCTCCTCCGGGAGTCGAAGTTATTCCCGGCTCCCCGTTTTCACAGCGACCGGAAGATCGGCCCCTTGCGGCTTGATTGGATCTATCTTCCTCCTCCGGGAGTCGACGTTATTACCGGCTCCCCGTTTTCACGGCGACCGGACGATTGGTCCCCGGCGACCTTATTCCCGGCTCCCCGTCCTCACGGTGACCGGATGAATGCCTCCCGGAGACCCTATTCCCGGCTCCCCGTTCTCACGGTGACCAGACGATTCTCTCGGAGAAGTCACGGATATCTCGGGCATTTTCTTCCCCAAAGACCCTATTCCCGGTTCCCCGTCCTCACGGCGACCGGACGAATGTCTCCTAGGAAGCTCGCCTCCGGAAATCTCATCGGGTTTTCTTGGATGTTTCTTCCACGAGGCCTCATTTCCGGCTCCCCGTTCTCACAACGACCGGACGATTGTCTCCCGGAAGGTCTTCTCCTCGAAAACCTCGTTTTAAAGTTTTCTAACTTAGAAAATTTCCTATGCTACAGGTGACTTCCTTCCCGGGGGCCTTTTACCCCCACAACGCGCGGAGCTATTCTCCGGCCCGCTGTGGGCGGGGGGGATAAGGAACCCCCGGGTGTCGACCGCACCACCCACGAGGAAACTTAGCTCATCCTTGTTAAGATGAGTCGTCCAGACCATCCAAGAAGAAGAAAATAGAGGCAATAAAAGGAAACAACAACACAACTTTATTGATTATCAAACCCGGAGGACATCTTCCCCCTCCGGTGGGCTTCGGAAACGATACAACCCGGGTTCTAACCCGGGGGATTCTCTAAGCCCTAAGGTTCCTACGCCTAATACACCCGGAGGCTCTCCGCTAGCTCCCGGGTCAAGTCCCGGTACAACGACCGTACGCGGCGCCGAGCGTTCCGGAGCACATCTTCAGGCCAGAACTCGTATCCCGCCGGTGGAAGTATCCGGAGGGGAGGGATCATCCGGAGCCCCGGTCGCGGAGGGGACAATTCGGCACGATGATTATCGAAGTTGTCCAAGTGCCACTCCGGACGCCACCTCAACCGGATCGGCTCCCGGACACTATCCTCGCCGCGATTCCCTGAGATAAGGCTTAGCAAAATTAAAGCCACTTGGGCGTCCCCCGGGGAGCCCCTCCCGGACCTTCGCCCGGGAGCAACCTCCCGGGAACCCTGGTAACAGTAAATTCAATTCAAAGACTTAGAAAAAATTCTAACTTCATTGCATTCAAAATGTTTATGTACAAGTACCCAGGGCTTCTTCTAAGAAGCTACTGGAATCAAAAAGTCCTAAAACAAAAAAGGGCCCTAGCTAAGACCCGGGGGGAGGCTCATACATGTTCATTGGCGTCCTCCCCCCGGGGGGCTTCTTCCAAGGCCGGGGCTGGGACGTCTCCCGCCGGAGGCGCCAGAGCCGGGAACCACGCCCGGAAGATCCGGTTGTAGAACCCCCCGGCAACCTGCTCGACCTCCCGGCGCGAAGGCTCGAAGGAGTCCGGGAAGCTTCGGGGGATGCGGCCCCCGATCGCCCGGGCCCCGACCCCCCGGAATTCGACAAGCCCCGCAGCGGCCGTGACGACGGGGATCGCGCGGCCCCACGCCCAAACATCGGCAGCCTCCGGGATGGCGGAGACCTGTGCGTTGAGAAAATGCACAGCCTCCGCGAGGGTCGCCGGCGGCACCTCCCTGCTCCCGTAGCCTAGGCTCACGCCAAGGCCCTCGAGGGCCGATCGGACGGAGCGGCCCGCGTCCGCCACCGCCCGGACGCTCGAGCTCTCGAGCTCCCGGAGCGCCTCCTCCCTCGCCTTGGCCTCCACCCGGAGACGGCCGTTGACGACCTCGGAAAGATGGACCTGGGCCCGTACCCGGGTCAATTCCGCGAGGGCTTCGTCGCGTTCCCGGAGGGCCTCCTCGCGCTACCCTACGGAGGCCGCGGCCGGGCCCTCCGCCTCCTTAAGCAGCCGAGCGACCCGCTGCTCCAGGCCCCAGGTAACAGCTGCCACCTACAAAATATATATAGTGCAGGGGACGAATGAAGACGTCATCGACTCGGGTTACCTGGGCCCCGAGGGACTGAAGCCCCTCGAAACGCTCATGCAGCGTCCCTCCCGCGACAAAGGCCTGCACCTTCCGGGTATGCAGGCCCTCCGAGTAGCGGGCGACCTCCCTCGCGGGAAGCAAAGGGGTCTCCCGCCCGGCGCCGCCAGCGCGGCCGGCGGGGGGTCCCCGGACGTCAAGGTCTGGTAACGCGGCCGGCGTCTTCGTCGACGAGGTAGTGCCCCCCGAAGACGTGGCCGAGTACCTCTCGGCGGGAGCCTCCGCCCGGGGGGGAACCATCAGGCCTTTCCCTGCCTCGGGCCGGAAAGTCCTCGGGGCCTCCTCCTCCGGAGGAACCTCGTTGACCGAGGGGCTCCCCCCCTCGTCCACCGGCCAAACCCGCGGGGGCGAGGCCCCCGCGAATCTCACCTCCAGCCTCTCCGGCTCCAAAGAAGCCGGAAGGGGAGGGAGGGGCTCCACCATGAGCGGCGACGGGGCGTAGTTCGCCGAGTCGGACGCCGCCCCTCCCGTGGTCGCCTCCTTCCCCCGAGCCTCGATGGGGCCCTTCGGGGGAGGAGGTGTTGCTTCCTTCTGGGACGGTGCCCGGGCACGTTCGCTCCCAGAGGTCTCGTCCCGGGGCTTCGCCGGTGTCGCCACCGGCGTCGTCGATGGGCCGGGGGTCTTTTGAACCCGGGCCTTTTTGGGCTCCGAGCCCCCGGCCGCCTCCTTCCCCCGTTTGT
The DNA here is from genome assembly GCA_019359835.1 of Pharus latifolius. Classification (NCBI taxonomy): domain Eukaryota; kingdom Viridiplantae; phylum Streptophyta; class Magnoliopsida; order Poales; family Poaceae; genus Pharus; species Pharus latifolius. The sequence continues at coordinate 25,116,952 of CM033328.1, read as the reverse complement.
GCAACCCGGGGGTGGGGAGAGGCTTCCTGTCTGGCAGCTTCAGCCCGTAGGCCGCCGCCAGAAAGTTCTTGGGAGGGCCCTCCCCCACAGCGCGCACGACGCGCTCGTTCTCATCGGCGAAATACCTCCCTAGGAGGTTCTCCGCCTTCTCCCGCGCCGCCGGGTACGGCCGGACTGAAAGAGGTAAAGAGTTAGTCAATTTCTTAAAAATTCATAAGTACAATGCAGCGGGTTCCCGGAGCTTACGTCGCGTCACCGGCTTCACCGGGGGCCGCTGCTCGGGGCCCATTCCGATCCCCCTCTTCCCGCCGGTGAAGGGGGAGATCCGGAGGAGAGCCATCTCCTCGGCGGCGTCCCACATCGAGCGGGTCTTCTTGGAGAGGATCACCTTGCCGAGGAGCTCGAACTCCTCGTCTGTCCACGTCGGGGGCTTCGGCGCGGACGACCGGCTGTAGGTGGGGGCCTCCGGGGCGTACACCATAGCGTCGTCTCGGACCCAGAGGTAGAACCACCTCTGGACCCAGTCCCCCCAGTGGTCCCGGGAGGCCGCCGCCGGGTAGTCGATTACCCGGGACGGCAACATTTGGACCATCACCGAACCAAAGGGGGACTTGGGGCCCCCCTTCACCAGGTGGGAGGTCCGCGCCGCCGGTTCGTAGAAGTACCGGAAGGCGCGAAGGGTGGGCTCCCGCCCGGTCGCTGTCTCGTAGAGCCAGATGAAGAGGCCCATCCGGACGAGCGCGTTCAGGGTGAGGTGGTTGAGAGCCACCCCGTACTCCTTGTGAAACTCCCGGAGCATGGGATGCACCGGGAGCCGAAGCACCGCCTCCAGGAAGGCCTTGAAGGCCACGACCTCTCCGGGCCTGGGGCGGGGGGCTCCGTCCTTCTTCACAGGGACTCGGATGTCCCCGTCTGCGACGATGCCTCTTTCGACCAAGGACTCGGCGTCCTCAGCCGTAAACTCCGACGCCCAGAGGAAATCCGAGGGGATTTCCTCCGGGGGCACTTCCGTGGTCTTCGCTCGACCCTTGGGTGCCATGAGGTTAGTCTTCTTTTTCGGTGGCTGACTTTGTAGGAGACTACTACTAAAAACTCCCGGACGTCTACTACCGGAAAGGGCTACCGGAAAGAGCTACCGGGAGAGGGCTACCGGGAGAGCAAAAATCGTTGAGGCTGAAAATTTGGAATGAGCTTCTGGGCCCCCCCAAGGTCCTATTTATAGGGGCGGGCCGTGGTCTAGATGCACGCCATGTGGCACCCGCGGATCAATCTGGACCGTAGAAGTTCAAACCGTGCGCGGGAAACGAATGGATGGGCGCGTGAATCGAGGCGCCGGTTCGAACCGCGCGCGCATTTATGGCGAAATGACGCGGCTTTAAGTGTGAGGCACGGAAACCGAAGCACCGTGGCTCCGGTGACTTGGCCCGGAGATCTTCCCGGCGACCTGAACCATACCCACCGGGGACTCGAGCATCGTCCCCGGCGGGCATGGGGGGCTGCTGTCGGGGGAAATCTCCGCAAGACTAAGTCCAGGTAAGTTGTGTACTCGGGACGTGGCCATTTGGCTCCCGGGATGCAGCCTCCGGTGCAGTCCCGGGCGCCGCCATTTACCCGGGGACGTGGCCTCCGGCCCCTCCCCGGGCGCCGCCTTTTTGCCCCCGGGACGGGGCCTCCGGTGCCCTCCCGGGCGCCGCCATTTGGCTCCCGGGACGTGGCCTCCGGTGCCGTCCCGGGCGCCGCCATTTGCCCGGGGACGTGGCCTCCGGGGCCTCCCCGGGCGCCGCCATTGGCCCGGGGACGTGGCCTCTGGGGCCTCCCCTGGCGCCGCCTTTTGGCCCCCGGGACCTGGCCTCCGGCGCCGTCCCGGGCCTCATCGCCCTCCTAAAGGTAAAGTCTCGAGCTGTTTATCACGTGCAGGTCACGCGAGGAGCGCCTCGGGAACTAGCGATCACCTGTCAAGCATCCAAGGCGTTTGACCGGGAGAAGGACGGTCCTACCCTTCAATCCGACGGTGGCTTTCGGGGTAGTTTAGGTTTTTTGCTTCTTTTTGGGGCTATAAATAGCCCTTGTACCCCTCTGCTGTAAGGGATCGGTTCTTTTATTGGAATAGCTAAACTCACAGACGTGCTCCGGAAGCCTCTCCCCCGGAGAGAGCCTCCCCAGCCGACTCCGGTCCGGAGCGCGTCGACAGGACTAGGGCCCCCACCGGGACCCGAACCTGTATAAACCCGAGTGTCATTTTTTGTGCTTGTCCGGCGGGGGAGGACCGGTCATCCGGTCAACCCGTGCCGCGTAATCTTCGCTAGGATCATTCTCAAAACCTGCCGGGGTATTCGTAATACCACGACAGGACATATCGAGCTCCCGCCAGTTGTAGAGGTCGAACAGATCCTCGTGTGCCACGGATATACTCCCGGGCTCACGGTGGAACTGCCCAGGCCTGTAGGGAACTAAGAAGTTCAGATTGCGCCGAGCTCGGTGTAGGTACCACTCGTGGAGGTCTCTGGTTGATCGATCCAATTTGCACAAAGCTGCCTCCGACATGAGTGGCAACCCGTTCCTGAACCTCTCCGGCTGTCCCTGTCGCCCTTTTCCCTTGCCTTTGCCCTTGCCTTTTGCCGGGGACTGAGCGCGTACCTGCGAAGGCAAGGGCGAGGTGGTGGCGGCTTTCTTCCGAGGTGAAGGCGTGGATGCGCTGGGTGGGTCGAGGCCATCTTTGATGTGTCCAGGGTCGCACGAGCTGGGGGCGCAGTCCCCTGGTAGCCCGGAGGCAGGCCACTTCAATTAATGAGCACGTATGTTAGATTATACAAGTTGAGTGTACTGAGTAGGATGTAATCTAAAATATGTAGGATTTACCGGTTGTATTAGAAGACACTTCTTGGGCCACTGTACGTAGGCGCCCACTGCCTCAGCAAGTGTCTGTAGTTCCTCTGTTGGGACTGCCAACGGAGAATCGTTGTAGCCCGGCATGGCCATGTCCACTTGTACGTTTGCAAACCCAACCGTAGAGGTACGCAATGGACCCGGACATCCGGCCCAGACTAATATATGAAGCCGTGTCCAACCACTTCCTGCCTGTCGCCTAGGTGATTCAGTAGGATGCAACCCTCCGGCTTCTGCAAATTTGTAAATATTAAAACAGGTTAGCGAAACAACTCTAACAGAATGGGAGTGGCATCAACTTAAGTGCACAGATGAAGGCTTGTAGTACCTCAAGTAGATCCACTGGATCCGCGAGGACCTTCGAAGCGCAACTGCTTATCCGACCCCGCGGGGTACCGTCGCGCTGGGGTTCCGCATCTGCACTCTTGGTCAGCAATGCATCTCTCAACCGTGCAAACTCTTCCCTCATTTGTACGACCTCAGACTGCACCTCAGACTGCACCTCAGCCCGTATCTTATCGGAGAGCTCCGCTTCCTTTTCCTTCCAGGAGCGGGCCTTCTTCCTCGGTGGAGCCGGATCTGTGAAACCGGCCTTCCACGACACAATGGCTCCCACGGCCCGTGTCCACCCGGGATGCTCCTTATTTCCTAGAGCCCGGGTGAGGATGTCGTTCTCCCTCTGTGGGGTAAACAATCCCTCCACTGCCTCCTTCTCAAAAGAGATCTGTTACATTTAAAGGTACCTTATGAGACAAATTACCTTATATACACTTGTGCGCACATAGTTTACGAGGTTAGCCAACTTACCATTTGCCTCACAATGTCGACGTCCCCAGGGGTTGCGAACTGCACAGACCCCGTGGATGACACGGACCCCCTCCCCCTCCACCATCGCTTGCACCTCTCATCCCGGATCTCGGAGAGTGCAACTCAGGGGTGTCGATGACAGGATTTTGCTCGTCTTCCTTCTTCCACTGCTCCTCCTTCCCCGCATAGCCCCGGGATCCGAGCCGATGCGGGTGGTCGTTCCTCTTCTGGATCGCCCTATTCTTCTCGCTAAGGGCCTTGAACTCCTTAGTCCCCTTCTGCTTGGTGAATTCCTCCCATACCTCCTCCAATATGAAGGGGTACTTCTCGCAAGGAGATTTCCCCGCAGCGAGGAAGTTACTGACGAGCCAGCTCTCAAAGGTTTTCCATGTTCCGTTCATGTCCTTCAAGCAGGCCGTCCTAGGTGTATCGTCGGGGATGTTCCACTTAGCTTGTTTTCAAAAAATGCATGCAATTAATCACGAGTTAGTTAAACTTTAGTATAAGCCAAGAGAACGTGATTACGAAAGAGTTCAGCGATTTCAGTTAATTTAACCTTCACTTCCGGCCACAACCTATCCCTCTCATCCGCCGTCACGTCCTTCCAGCTCTGCACCGTGATCTTCACCCTTTCTTTCGCCAACAGCCCAACATAGGCCGCGTACTTCCCAGCATTCTTTCCAATCGGCCTCCCAAATTGGTTGAACTCACAAGAAAGATCCGTGTGTTTGGCCAAACGGCCCAACGTCGTCGCGCCTCGCCCCACCCTCTTGCTCTGGGATGTAATAGCTGCATCTTCAGTTACGTTGGGGTTGGCCCTAGTTGAACCACTAGTACAATCCGATGAAGACGACGACATGTCTTTCCCTACAAAACCATCAACAAACCATCAAAAATTTAATGGAAACACAAACCAAATCATTTTACAAAGAAAAAGGACCTATTTTAAATATTTTTTCCATCGGTAAACACAAAAGCTACCATGCAATACAAGATAAGATTCTATTTCTCAGCGTTTTCGTCTACACATTTTCATATAGGAAGCAGGCAACATATGGCAATTAATTCTTCTTGAAGTTCCATAACTCAGCCCAGGACTGGAGACTAATTAGGGCTGCAAAAGGGATGTCCGAACAAAATAATGGTAAAAGAAATACATGCATAAATTACTTCCTGACTGTTCAGAAATATTTTCTATCTGTAAACACATGATCTGCCGATAGAACATAACAATTTTTCTATCGGCAAACACGTGAGATATCGATAGAAAATAACAATGTTTTCTATATATGGAATTTTGTTGATAAGCCACTATTCACTGTCATCACATAACATTCTCAATGATTTTTTATACTAATATTCATGGCCCAGCATTATTATTTCACACGTAAATATGCACACAAGCATCTAAGTGCCACTGTGCATAATCTGACAAACCTAATGCTAATGGAATATAAAGATATTGAAGTAGCACAGAAAGTAGGTCACAACCAAAAAAGGAATAATATGGTCTATAGCACCCTCTCTTGGTTATCTTTTGCATTACCTGTATGCAAGTCATCAGGACTTCATCACATCTATTAGTTTGGAAAAAGTCATATATGTCATATATTCATATATATTCATATTTGAAACATATACGTCGAAGACCCATCCACATTGCCATATATTCATACCAAGTGAGTAAAAATTCCCAACCAAACTAGTGCGTACATTGCATGCCTCATGTCCTTCCAGATCCAAAGTTTTAATAGTTGTTCAGAAATATTTTCTATCGGTAAACACAAGAGCTGCCAATAGAGCAGACAAATTGTTTCTATCGGCAAATATAGGATATACCGATAGAATATGTGTACGAACAACTCAAACATATAATGTGCATTACATGGCAGTTGCATACAATTGATCACACATACAGCAGTATAGATAAGTTAAAATCTCAAAATAGGTTCATTAGAGCACTGGAACATATTATGTCAACCCTAATTTAAATCAACATTGCCTACGGAATGTACATAATCCAACACAATAGGGAACCCTAGTGTAATTGCAAAACTCGAAGAATTAGTACGTACAAAACACTAGGATCAAATAAGGAAGATGCTGGAAATAGAACGACGAATTAGGATATTTACGGCGATCAGTGCTGGTGATGGAGAGGCGGTGTAGAACGCAGCGGCGGCCGGCGAAGGACGAAAATAAGAACCGGTGGCAGTGGCGAACCAGTGTCCAGCCGGCGATCATCGTGTGGGAGAGAGGAAGTGAGTGGTCACGGCGAAGGTTGTGGTTTTCTTCACTCTCGAAGAGACGCAGTGCTCTAAGTTGGAACTGTTTGATTGGAGAGAAACTCAAGGGCCGTGTACGAGTAATAAAGTAGAGGATGACCTTTTCTATTGGTAAAACAAAATAATACCGATAGAATTATGTCCATTTCTATCGGTAAAACAAAATAATACCGATAGAAAAAGTAAATTTCCCGGAAAAATATTTGAAGTAGTGGATTCCTTTTTTCTATCGGTATAAACAATAAAATCCCGTAAGCCCAATTTTCCCCAGAAAAATTTTTTAATTAAGTGCCTGAGATTATAGTATTGGGTGCCATTTTTCTATCGGTAAAAACAACAAAATACCATCAAAAAATGAAAAGGTACACACAATTTAACATCAAACAGACCGTGCTTGAAAGCTGCAGAATGATAAATAAAGAGGGAAGATAGCCAGAAAATTGGAAAATTGTCATAAAAAGAAATTGTTCATTCATTGTTGTTTTATCACTTATAAAAAAAACAAAACCCAAAATGCTAGGTCAAGGGGTGGTCTTAGCCCTCGCTGCATGTAGAATAGAATTAGATTGACTTGCAGCCAGGACGCAGGACTCCTCTAGCAACAAGTTGTCCCTAGGATCAACTACTACCTCGTCGAGAAGGCCTGCGACGTCCCTCAGCTTCGCTGTGGTGCCCTTCATAGTCAAACCGCAGCCAGCGATGGTAATACCTGCGGCATGCTTCTCCTCGCGAAGACGCCTCATCATCGCCCTGGAATTGTCACCAGCCGTCTTCATGCGCTGAATGCGCCGGAGGAGATCGTCCAGTTCAAGCCGTAGCTGAGTGTGCTTGTCCGTAAGGAGCTTGTGCTCCTCCTGGAGGGCCCTCAGGTCAGCCTTCACTTTGCCAGTGTCTTCCACGGCTCCCATTCCCTGTGCAAATCAACACGTCAAGAATGTAGTGAACATGGATTAACAATACAGGGGTAAACCCAAGAGATTTAGAGTTCTTACCAGGGAGGGCGTGGCTGACGATCCCATGGAGGTTGCCATTGTGAAAGAGAAGATGAGGAGTCGAAGCGTTCGAGAATTAGAAAAACAAAAAAAATACCGCGACGCATGGCGAGGTACTTATAGAATTTCCAAGGCGACGCATGGCGACACACGAACATGAGTTTTTCTATCGGTAAATATGTGTATTTACCGTTAGATTATGCAGGACTGAGCAAATATATGTGTTTTCTATCGGTAAATATGTGTATTTACTGTTAGATGATGCATGACTGAGCAAATATATGTGTTTTCTATCGGTAAATATGTGTATTTACCGTTAGAGGAGGTACTTGTACGAAATTGGGACACACATGACACCAGTTCCCACATCCAAGGAATCATATCAATGTAACATCAAACAGATCTTACATCAAACAGATCTTAACTAGAAGATAAAGCAATATTTCAAGAAATGCTAATTTGTGGATTAACTAGGAGACACAAAAATACTTTTCTTAGGTACTTGGGACTTCATCTTGCCAAAGAAATTACACATGCCAGTTCACAAATTCAGGTACAAACATACACATGCCAGTTCACAAATTCAAGTGCATGTCTGAAACAGCAGTACAAATACACACCTACCTACCAATACAATTAAATACACAAATACTCCCTACACATTCAAGTTCATGTCCCAATTAGCAATACATGATACACAAATATACAACAATTCACACATTCGATGTATATTAGAAAAGCCACGTCTGAAATTAACAACAGATCACGACGAGGACCCAGTGGCCCATACATTTTACATAAAAGAGAACTTTGCAGGTTACGACAATGCAACTAGCGACTACAAGTTAGACCTGATACATCACAAATCCATTCATCCAAAACAGCAACTGTCTGAACCACATTGGACTTAACCATAGGAGTTCAGTTCGAAGACGCCCGAGGAGTTGGAACTGCCATCAACTTACATTTGTACATATTGGTGATTTCCTCGGACTCAAACTCGATCAACTCAACTCAACTCAACTCCATTAACAAAAATAACCGACCTTCCAAGATGTTGTTCTGTGTAGTGATGGTGTAGAATGGCTGTGCAAATAACAACAATTCTTCTTCTCCAAGCAAGTAAGCATCTGGCCACAAGCTGGTGCATGCAAACAATGTAAGATGCTTTCTATAGGTCCTGATTTGAGAAACACGCAGGGCTTAAGGATCTTCTCGACCGAGCCAACCAAGATCTCGCCCTTCACGTCCTTCCAGCTCTCGACGGTGATCTTCACCGTTTCTTTCACCAACAAGCCAACGTAGGCAGCGTACTGCGATGAAGAACTGTGAAATACGTTGCCCCTCATGAGCATCATCCAAGGACCTGCAAAGATCATAATCATATTGAAAAGAAGACACATCAAAATGAAGGATACAAAAAAAGTAGAATAATTGCCATAATCGGATTAGAATGATTTACGTACCTTGCTTGGGATGCCGAAGTATAGAGGGCGTCGATGGAGGTGCGGAGGTGCAGCGGTCGCCTGTAGAGGTGGGCCGGCCGTCCATGGAGCTTACGGGTTAGGACTACGAGCCCCAAATGAACTATGAGAATGAAGAGACATACCCCTGTATTTATAGTATTAGATAAATTCTATCAGTACAAAAACTGCATACCGTTAGTCATTTTATATATATTCTGACGGTACAAAATAAATTACCGATAGAAAAAAAACATCTGTAGAAGTCGAACGGCTCTATCGGCACAATACAAATTACCGATAGGAATTTTTGTCCATACTCTGTCGGTATATACGTACATTGCCGATAGAATAATACTAGTTGTAGAAGGCGAACAGTTCTAAAATATTTTTGCTATATTCTAACGGTATAAACATTCATTACCGATAGAATAAAACTATTTGAAGACGAACAGTTCTAAGCAATTTTTGATATAGTCTAACGGCAAAATAATACATTACCGATAGAATAAAAATATTTGTAGAAGGCGAACGGTTCTATCGGCACACTACATATTGCCGATAGGAATTTTTGTACATATTCTGTCGGTATATACATATAGTACCAATAGAATAAGACTAGTTGTAGAAGTCGACCAGTCCTATCGGCGCACAACATTCTCCCGTCAGTACTTATGCATTTCTTCTAACAACAAATATGTTCATCACCGCTAGAGTAAATCATAGTATTTATTCTATTGGTAAGTTTCTTACAAAACGATAGGAAAAATACACCCGTTGGCCTTTTATGGTCGTGAGACACATTTTCTATCGGTTTTCTACTAAAGCGCTAATAACCGATAGAATATAGGGGTTAGTAGACTGTATTTCTGTACTAGTGATTGGGGGAAGGTAGTTCTGATTGCGGTAGGATTTTATATTTTGGTCAAAACAAAAAAATCTGTAGAAAATATTTTTCTCTCAAAATTTCCCTCTCAAAATAAATAAAATTGTTATTATTCTGCTGAAAATTTTCAGTTTTGCACCAAAAATATATATTACTTAGTCCTAGCGGTAGATCTGCTAAAAATAATAATTTCCCTAGCTGACACATCGGTGAGAAATCAAAATTATATTTTCACCTGTAGAACCACTAAAAAAAATTTTCACAGTGGAAAAAATATTTTCAGCTGTTCCACATATCCTATATATCTTTTCCCAAAGTGATCTACTGCTTGCAATATATTATTTATTTCTAGCAGTAGATCTGCTAAAAATAATAACTTTTCCCAGCTGACACATCGGTGAAAAATCAAAATTATATTTTCATCTGTAGGACTGTTGGTAAAAAAAGTTTTTCCCAGCAGTTTGACAGCTTACGCTGCCCTACCATGTTGTAATGAGTCTGTTTTTCTGTGTGGTCATTGTAACATCCACCTGAACAAGGTTTGTTATTGTTATATGGAGCTTTGTTACTTTTTTCCTGTGGTCGCTTTTCCATGTTCGTAACCTCTCGGAGGCGGTTTGTTCCATCCTTTTTCGTCTTTTTGATCTTCCCACCCGTTGATGATCCAAACTTCCTGTTAGTACTCTCTTTCTTTTCAGAGTCTAGACCATGCTGGGGTGGTAAATCACCCTTGTCAACCATTTTATTCCACTCCACCGCCTTAGCTGCATCGGAGTAACAATCAACCATGTCAAAGAGTTCTGACATTGATCTTGGCCCGTGAATCTTCGGTATCGAATGCCATGTTTGAAGACTCTGATTACTGAACTGTTAGAAATGTTAGAGATAATATTTCTTACTCCCACGAACCTCTTTACAAACTGCCAGAGGGTTTATTGTAGAAATTCTGGAATTTGCTAAGAATAGCATCACATAATATTTCTTAGTTGTAGATCAATCCCTCTGGTTGATTCAAAAGCCAGGTTTGTGTCGAATACTCAAGGATCATTGGCAAATAATTAGCCATCACCCTTTCATTTCCACCCGCTGCTTCGATGGCAGTGACATAGACTTGGAGGAATTCAGATGGGTTCCGCGTCCCATTGAACTGCTCGATCGAGCCCGGCTTAAACTTTTCAAGCCAAACCACTGCACGTAGTCCTGACGAAAAAACCTTGCAGCCAACATATGCAATCTGCAGTTGTCGAGCATTGCAACTACCTCCATAGTTGTGGGAAGGGTTGGCATGATGAACTTCACAATGTGGTCCCAAGCATGAGAAGATCGGTTCGCAGTCGCACTCGCGAGAACAAGCAATTCTCCGGATTTTGTCGTGACCACGATGGCTTGGTGGGACTCGAGCATGGTTGAGTCTTCCCTAGTTCCCTAGCTATGGTAAGTGCTATCTCCTTCCCGGGACTCCAGATTTTCTACAAGGGCTCGTGCGAACGTTACCTCATCGTCATTTGTGAAACTGGCGGGAGGGTTGTGGAGTGCTTCCGCGATCACACGAATGCGCTCCTATGTACTTATTTTGGGAGCTAGAGGAGTCTTAGCCATTATCTCTTAAGCCGATGGGGAACATTCTAGATCTGTGAGTGGCGACTGGTCGCGCCTACGTCCACTAGGATGCCTTTGGCGGGACGTTCCAGGGCCAAGGTTTGCAATGTTATGGCGAAGTTGTGCAAGACGCAGAGTTTCTTTTGTGGTCTTGCGAACTTCTTCTCGTGCAAGCGAGCTTCATTGTCTTATTGTTTGCGATCCTCTTCTTCCCTAGCAAGCCATGGCTCTGGGGTCTCCTCAGAAAGTCGAGCGACTTCCCGTGGAGCTGAGACTGCAGATGGGGAGAACATGTCCTCCTTTTGTGACTCATACTCAAAGTCAAGGAGGGAATGAACATTTTCGTGAGTAGATTCTTCCAGACCCAACGAATGATAATCACCGGGATCTCCTATATTTGACGTGGAGGCATCGTGATCCTCGGTGTCCACGTTAGTCAAGGTAATGGGTTGTGGCTCATTCTCGCCTTCGGATGTGGCTAGACTTACAGAGGGCAAGTGAACTGCTCTTTCGACGATTGAGACAATGCCCCAAGCCGAACTTAGAAAGATTTGAGTTATTTAGAAGGGGCATAGTATTTGTCAATCACCAAAGAATATCACTATGAATATGAAACCAGACACACTATGTTTATACAGGTTCAGGTCCTCGTAGTCAGAGTAATAGCCTATCCTGTTGGATTTTCACTATTAAAATGATGGATTACAAAGTGTATGAGCTTAACAATCTCTATATTGTCTAACTCTCACTTGATCTCCCCCCTTCTACAAGTTCTAAGCCCTTTTTATACTTCGTCAAGAGGCGTCAATTGCTTCATCAAAGGGACGCTTGGTGGTTGCAAGCGGTTGCTGTCCACCAGTTATGATGTGACGGTTATGGATAACTGCACATTCATCCTTCTAAACAATGAAGAGAGACTCATATTACCTTGGGAATAATGGAATGCATTGGTTAGAGAGCAGCCATGGTCTTTCAAACACGATTGCATAACAGCATCACCCTTAAACAGTGGTTGGTAAGATAAGTCTCGACCAAACCTTCTTTTCTTGATTCGAAGGTACTTCCAGGCTTAATATTTATCTTAATTCACTATCATGGTAAGGATAAAGAAACAACTATCGATTTGCTCGTAGAGAGGGTTAAAGATAACTCTCTTATTGTTTGGTCGCATACTAGTTGTGACCATGTATTGGGGATTACCATGTCTTGGCGACCATAGTGACCGTGGGTACTGACTATAGGACTCTGTGACCTTAGATATTGCTATCATAGAAGTCGCAACCACAAAGATTAAGACTAGAGATACTGCACTAGCGTAATGTGTTGTTTGACAAGATGGGCCATGATAAGTCCAGAGGATCTTGGACTTATCAAATAATCTCTCTCTATGGTCACAAGTGACCATGGAAATGCATAAATAACTTGGGTAATAATCTCCATCATCAAAAACTACTCTAAATTCTTGCTAAGGCTCAGCCGTTATGTCTGTTGCTGAAATGAGAATTTAGGGTTTAGAACAAGAGAATATCATGAAATAACTCCAAAACTTGAGATCAAGACCGAGGAAGAATCACGCCTTCCGGATTAGGTCATCTCTAACTCTAGAAGGGAATTACTCACTAAAAGCCATAATAATGCAGAAATAATAATAAGAATTAAATGAAAACTTACTTGATTGCTTGAAAATTGAGTTTGCCGTCTTTGCTAACATACAAAAGTAGAAAAAATAGAGAAGGGGGCTTTTCTAATAAAACTATCTAAAACTAAGCCCTAAGGGCATCTAAAGCCTACGAAAAAGTCTATTTAATTGAGTCAAGAGCTTCTCTATTTATAACACATGGGGTAACGTGCCAAAAAATAACTCCTTGACGTGCAAGCGACGAAGTCTGCCTTCAAATGATGCGAGAACGGACAAATCTGAGTCAAAACCGACCAGATTTGACCAAAACCGACCACTAAAAGCCTCTAAAACAAAGTCGAGCACGACCAGGAACACGTGGTGTGCTCCTGGCCGAACACGTGTCGTGCCCAAAATCGTGCTCCGCTTGGCCAAATAACTGACCAAGCAGTAGTCGTGATCGATTGGGACACAATTCGACCAGAAGTGCTAGTGTTCGATCGGGACTCTTTTCGACCACTTGCTCGTGTTCGATCAGTTCTCTATTTCGTCCAACCGTGCTCCATTAAGGTTCCTTCTCGCCTAGTTGTGTTTGATCAGGTTATTTTGTTCGAAGAATATTTGATTAGAGTTCTTTTTGTCCAGTTTGGTATTCCTTATCGAAATTGGCCCAAACGAAGTCAAAATGTTCTCAAATTTGGTAGGTTTGCTTCCTGAAACATGGAAAACACAGCCGTGAAAGAAATTTACAAAAATAATATAAAATTATGCATAAAATGTCGTATCAAAGGAGTTTTTAATATGATTTTGTACGTTTTCACTGGCAAACTTAGGGTAAAAATCATACTAATTTAGCACTTATTAGTGACAATACTGCATGCATCACTCAAATGAGAGAAGGATTTATCAATAGAGACAGAACAAAAGATATTTCACTCTCCTTTCTCCTTCTTTCGCTCTCCTTTCTTCTCTGTTTTTCATCTTTTTTTTCTCTCATCCCCGAAAGCTCCCGCCTCCTCTCATTTGCCTAGCTCTCCCACACCGGATCCGCCCGATCTCGCACCGTCGCCGACAGTTCCTCCCTTTTTCCACCACACCACCAAAACTCCACGGGCTTCTTCTTCATCTGCCGTTCCCTTTTTTCCTCAGCCACGCTGCTTCAGCAGCCCGCGCCGCCGCACTACTCCCTCCCTCTCGTCAATTTCTTTAGCCACCATGCCGGATCCGCCATCTCTTGCCGCCGGACCGCCTCCGATCGCGCCTCCGCACCTCGCTGCCTCCGACCATGCCTCCGCGCCGCCGTCGATCCCGATCCGTCGCCATTCTGCCTCGTTCGCACCGCCTCCGTGCCTCGCCTTGAGCTGCCACGCTCCACCACCTTGCCCGCTCCGCCTCCTGCCGCCGGATCTAGCCGATCCGCCACCGCGTCGGCACTACAGCCGCCTCACTCGCCGATCTCACGTGCCGCCGCTCCTTTTGCTTGTCCAAAACTCCCCTCAGAGCTGCCGCCACCTCGCTCGATCCGCCACCGCCGAATCCGCCCTCCAGCGCCGCGTTGCGCCGCAGCCGCCGCCGCTCTCTTTCTTCTCCTTCCTTCTTTCTCCTTTCTTCTTCATCTCTCTATTTCTTCCTCTCTTCTTTCCTCCATCGACACCTCAAGCCCGGCGATCTCGGCCTCGAGACAGCGATGGTTTAGTGCTTTTACGGTCGTTATTGAGCTCCAGCAGACTTCTTCGTCGACCACCTATTCGATTTCAGCCTCGCCGGTGACTTCCACAACTTCGACGACTTCAACCACGGCCAACAGATCCAGCAGCTCTGCAAGAAGCACACACCAGCATGAATAGAGTTCATTTCTCTTCCCATACTTTGTTCTTAAATTTTGACATGAACTGCCTGTGATGTATGAAATTCAATGAATGTTTGTTAATGTCAAATTAGAAAATGTCCTGTGATGCAGTTGAGTGCTCCTCTGTGCTGTGATGTTTTGACTCTTGCGTATTGGTTATGTTTGTATTCATTTGCTCGCATTTTCTAAGATTGTGACTCAAGTTTTGATTTAGTGCTGTGTTGTGATAATCTGAATTAATTTGGGTAATTGTATCCCTGTTATCATCTGGCAGTGCTTCATCAAATTTTCAATGGTTGTGGCTTAAACTCTTGAATATGTTTGCCTGAGTGACAGAGGTGTTGGAAGAGACATTTTGCTATTCTTATTTTGATTTCAATATGTCTTGTGACATCAGTGAGGTAACTTTTGCACTCGGTATGGATTTCACCCCTCTTTGATTGAATCATTGTAAAATGCTTTTGGAGATTCATGTCCTCATGAATTCAAATGCTGAGTTGTTGTTTGTGCTTGTTGATGGCTGTTCGAGAAGTGATTGGTGTTATTTCTTTACTGTCGTGGTATTGCGAATACCCCGGCAGGTTCTGTGAACGATCCTAGCGAAGATTACGCGGCGCTGGTTGACCGGATAACCGGTCCTCCCCCGCCGGACAAACACAAGAAAAGACACAAGGATTTATACAGGTTCGGGTCTCGGTGGGGGCCCAAGTCCTGTTGGCGCGCTCCCGACCGAAGTCGGCTGGGTAGGCCCTCTCCGGGGGAGAGGCTTCCGGAGCACGCCTGTGAGTTTAGCTATTCCAATCAATATGAATCATCTGCTTACAACTGAGGGGTACAAGGGCTATTTATAGCCCCAGAAAGAAGCAAAAAGCCTAAACTACCCTGGAAGCCACCGTCGGATTGAGGGGTAGGAACGTCTTTCTCCCGGTCGAACGTCTTTCTCCCGGTTAAACGTCTTGGATGCTTGACAGGTGGTCGCTGATTCCCGAGGCGCTCCTCGCGTGACCTGCACGTGATCAACAACCAGAGACTTTACCTTTAGAAGGGCGACGAGGCCCGGGACACGCACCGGAGGCCAGGTCCTCGGGCCAAAGGTGACTCCCGGGACCGGCGCCGGAGGCCAGGTCTCGGGAGCCAAAAAAGGCGGCGCCCGGGGAGGCACCGGAGGCCTAGTCCCCGGGCAAATGGCGGGCGCCTCTGGTGCCGGGGACCAAAAAGGCGGCGCCCGGGCAGGCCCCGTAGGCCAGGTCCCGGGAGCCAAAAGGCGGTGCCCGGGGAGGCACTGGAGGCCAGGTCCCCGGGCAAAGGGCGGCGCCCGGGACGGCGCAGGAGGCCTGGTCCCGGGGGCCAAAAGGCCGCGCCCGGGGAGGCACCGGAGGCCAGGTCCCCGGGCAAATGGTGGCGCCCGGGTCGACGCCGGAGGCCAGGTCCCGTGGGCCAAAAGGCGGCGCCCGGGGAGGCACCGGAGGCCAGGTCCCCGGGCAAATGGCGGTGCCCGGGACGGCGCCGGAGGCTAGGTCCCAGGGGCCAAAAGGCGGCGCCGGGGAGGCACCGGAGGCCAGGTCCCCGGGCAAATGGCGGCGCCCGGAGAGGCATCGGAGGCCATGTCCCCGGGCGCATGTGATGCAACTTACCTGGACTTAGTATCGCGGAGATTTCCCCCAACAGCAGCCCCCCATGCCCCCCGGGGACGATGCTCGGGTCCCCGGTGGGTGTGGTACATGTCACCGGGAAAATCTCTGGACCAAGCCACCGGAGCCGTGACGCTTCGGCTTCCGTGCCCGGAGCTTAAGGCCGTGCTGTTTCGCCATTAATGTGCTCACGGTTCGAACCGGCGCCTCAATTCACGCGCCAGTCCCTTCGTTTCCCGCGCGCGGTTTGACCTTCAACGGTCCAGATTGCTCCGCGGGGTGCCACGTGGTGACCATCTGGACCACGGCTCGCCCCTGTAAATACGGCCTTGGGGGGCCCGGGAACTTCATTCCAAACTTCTCATCCTTAGCGAGTTTAGATCTCCCGGTAGCTCTCTTCCGGTAGCTCTTTCCCGGTAGCTAGCACCCGGTAGCAAGCGTCCGGAACCTTTAGACGTAGCCTCCTGAAAAGTTAGCCTCCAGAAAAACTAACCTGATGGCACCGAACGGTCGAGCAAAAATGACCGAGGTGCCCCCGGAGGAGGTTGCCCCGGACTTCCTCTAGGCGTCCGAGTTTACGGCCGAGGGCGCAGAGTCCCTGGTCGAACGAGGAGTCGTGGAGGACGGGGACATCCGGGTCCCCGTGAAGAAGGACGGAGCCCCCCGCCCCAGGCCCGGAGAGGTCATGGCCTTCGAGGCCTTCCTGGAGGCGGGGCTCCGGCTCCCAGTGCATCCCATGCTCCGGGAGTTTTCGAAGGAGTACGGGGTGGCCCTAAACCATCTCACCCCGAACGCGATCGTCTGGATGGGCCTCTTCATCTAGCTCTTTGAGAAGGCGACCGGGAGGGAGCCCACCCTACGCGTCTTCCGGTACATCTACGAACCGGCAGCGCGGAGCTCCCACCTGGTGAAGGGGGCACCCAAGTCCCCCTTCGGCTCGGTGATGGTGCAGATGCTGCCGTCCCGGGTGGCCGATTACCCGACGGCAGCCTCCGAGGACCATTGGGGCGACTGGATCCGGAGGTGGTTCTACCTCCAGGTCCGGGACGACGAGGTGACGTACGCCCCGGAGCCCGCCTCCTACATCAGGTCGTCCGCGCCGAAGCCTCCGGTGTGGACGGACGAGGAGCTCGAGCTCCTCGGCAAGGTGATCATCTCTCGGAAGACCCGCTCTATGCGGGACGCCGCCGAGGAGATGATGCTCCTGAGGATCTCCCCCTTAACACGGGGGAGAAGGGGGATCGGCATGGGCTCAGAGCAGCGGCCCCCGGTCAAGCCGGTGATCCGACGTAAGTCCCGGTAACCTGCTTCATTGCATTTACAAATTTTTGAAAATTTGACTAACTCTTTACCTCTTGTAGTCCGGCCGTACCCGGCGGCGCGGGAGAAGGCGGAGAACCTCCTGGGGAGGTACTTCACCGACGAGCACGAGCGCGTCGTGCGCCTCGTGGGGGAGGGTCCTCCCCGGAACTTGGTGGCTGAGGCCTACGGGCTGAAGCTGCCGAAGAGGAAGCCCCTCCCCACCCCCGGGTCACACAAGCGGGGGAAGGACGCGGCCAGGGGCTCTGAGCCTAAGAAGGCCAGAGTCCAGAAAACCCCCGGCCCGTCGCCGACACCGGCGACGACACCGGCGAAGCCCCGGGATGAGACCCCAGGGACCGAGAGCGCCTGGGCACCGGCCCGGAAAGAAGCAACACCCCCTCCCCCGAAGAGCCCCGTCGAGGCCCGGGGGAAGGAGCCGGCCGCGGGTGGGGCATCGTCCGATTCGGCGGATTTCGCCCCGTCGCTACCTTCAGTAGCAGTCCTCCCGGCGCCCCCAGCACCCTTGGAGCCGGAGAAACCGGAGGTGAGGTTCGCGGAGACCTCGCCTCAATGGGTGGAGTGGCCCGTGGATGAGGGGGGCAGCCCCTCGGTCTACGAGGTCCCGCCGGAAGTGGGGGCCCCGGGGGCCCTCCCACCCGGGAAGGGGAAAGGGCTGATGATCCCCCCCAGGCGAGGGACCCCCTCCGAAGCGTCCTCGGCCACTTCCTCGGGGGGCACTTCGGCGACGAAGGCGACGATGACCGCCACCCCGACCGAGGTCATACCGGGCGCCTAGGTCCGGGAGCCCGTTACCGGCCGTGGCGGGACAAGCGCAGGGCGGGAGACCCCCCTGCTTTCCGCAGGGGAGGTGGAACGTTATGCGGAAGGCCTGCAGACCCCAAAGGTCCAAGCCTTTGTTGCGGGGGGGACACTCCACGAGCGTTTCACGGAACTCCGGTCCCTTCAAGCCCAGGTATTCACCCGAAGCGGTTGTCGCTTTCTCTTGGTCCTCTGCATCCAAAATTTTTCTAACTCTGGAATTTATAGGGGGCGGCGATTACCTGGGGCATTGAGCAGCGCGTCATCCGGCTGCTCAAGGACGAGGAGGACAAGGCCGCCGCCTACCTGGGCCAGCGGGACGAAGCTCTCCCGGAGCTGGCCTGGGTCCGGGCCCAAGTTCACGTCTTAGAGACCGTGAACGGCCACCTCCGAGAGGAGGCAAAGGCTAGGGAGGAGGCCTTCCGGGAGCTAGAGGGATCGAGCGTCCGGGCGGTGGTGGACGTGGGCCGCTCCGTCCGCTCGGCCCTCGAGAGCCTTGGCATAAGCCTAGGCTCCGGGGGTGGCTCGGAGGCGCCCCCGGCCACGCTCGCGGAGGCTGTGCGTTTTCTTAACACACAAGTCTCCGTGATCCCGGAGGCAGCGGACGCCCGGGCGCGAGGCCGGGCGATCCCCGTCATTGCGACCCCGGCCGGGCTCGTCGAGCACTGGGGAGTGGGCGCCCGGGCGATCGGGGGCCGCATCCCGCGGAGCTTCCCCGAGTTCTTCGAGCCCTCGCGCCGGGAGGTGGAGCAGCTCGCCGGGGGTTTCTACGACCGGATCATTCGGGTGAGATTTTGGCTCCAGCGCCTCCTGTAGTGGACGCCCCAGTACCGGCCTCGGAGGAGGCCCCCCGGGGGGAGGACGCCAATGAAAAAGTATGAGCCTCCCCCCGGGTCTTTAGATAGGACCGTTTTGTTTTCTTAGGACTTTTGATCCCGGTAGCTTCTTAGAAGAAGCCCCGGACACTTGTAAAAAGATATTTTGAATGCAACAGAGTTAGAAATTTTCTAAGTCTTTCAATTGAATGCAATGTTACCAGGGTTCCTGGGAGGTTGCTCCTGGGAGAAGGTCTGGGAGGGGCTCTCCGGGGGACGCCCAAGCGGCTTTAATATTGCTAAGCCCCATATCCGGGAGCGCGGCGGGGACGCCGTCCGGGTGCCAGTCCGGTTAAGGTGGCATCCGGAGTGGCACTTGGACAATTTTGACAATCATCGCGCCGAATTGTCCCCTCTGCGTCCGGGGTTCCGGATGATACCTCCTCTCTGGATACTTCCACCGGCGGGATACGAGTTCTGGCCCGAAGATGTGCTCCGGGACGCTCGGCGCCACGTGCACGCATTGTATCGGGACTTGGCTCGGGAGCTAGCGGAGAGCCTCCGGGAGTATTAGGCGTAGGAGCCTTAGGATGTAGAGGATCCCCCGGGTTAGAGCCCGGGTTGTACCGTTTTCGAAGCCCACCGGAGGGGGAAGATGTCCTCCGGGTTTGACAATCAATAAAGCTGTTTGCTTGCTTCTTCTTTCGTTGTCTTTTTATTTTTTTCTTCTTGGATGGTCTGGATGACTCCTTTTCACAAGAATGAGCTAAGTTTGCTCGTGGGCGGTGCGGTCGACACCCGGGGGTTCCTCATTCCCCCCGCCCACAGCGGGCCGGGGGGTAGCTCCGCGCGCTGTGGGGGTAGCGAGGCCCCCGGGGTGAAGACAACCTATAGCATAAGAATTTTTCTAAGTTAGAAAATTTTAAAACGAGGTTTCCAAGGGAAAGACCTTCCGGGGGACAATCGTCCGGTCGCCGTGAGAACGGGGAGCCAGGAATAAGGCCTCGTGTGGAGGAAACCCAAGAAAAACCCGATGAGATTTCCGGAGGCGAGCTTCCTGGGAGATGATCGTCCGGTCGCCGTGAGAACGGGGAGCCGGGAATAAGGTCTCCAGGGAAGAAATGTCTGAGAAATCCGTAACTTCTCCGGGAGACAATCATCCGGTCGCCGTGAGGACGGGGAGCCAGGAATAGGGTCTCCGGGAGGCAATCATCCGGTCGCAGTGAGAACAGGGAGCCGGGAATAAAGTTGCCGGGGGGCAATGCCGGGAATAAAGTCTCCGGAGATTAGATACCCAAGAAAGCCATTAGACGTCCCACTGGGGAGAGCGTCTACTCCCGGAGGAGGAAGTGCCCGATGACAGGTCTTGAGTGTTTGGGCAGGGGACTAGTCTCCCAAAGTAACTCGTTACCGCGGCCGCTGGGGACCGGGTTGCCGCTTACACCCACAGTCCACGAGGGCTGATCGTAAGCCACCCTACAGGAGGGACTTGCTGGGTCTGGGCCCACTTCCTCACGGGGAGGGCATCGCCGCTAGGGGCGGTAATGAGAAGAACCTGCAATGAGACAGTTGAAGAGCAAGACCTATGTATTGCTAACAAAATGAAGTACAGTGCCTCCCCGTGCGAAGTCGCGAAAGGGGAGGAAAAGGTAAGTACAGTGTCCCTCCTCCCCCTCCGGCGTGATCGCTCCGGGGGAGGGGACAGGCCCGTAAGGCTAATCATAGAACTTGCGAAGTAAACTCAAGTTCCACGTGTGCTTCAGCTCCTGCTCTTGAAGGTTGGATAGCTTGTAAGCCCCCGAGCCCAGGACCGCGGAGATCCTGTAGGGGCCCTCCCACTTGGGGGAGAGCTTCCCCTAGGCTTGGGGGTCTGTGACGCGCTTGAGGACAAGGTCCCCAAGGCAGAAAGCTCTCTCGCGCATGCGCTGGTTGTACGCGCGCGCCATCTCTTGCTCGTAGATGGCCTAGCAGAGGAGCGCTCAGTCGCGTTCCTCCTCCGTGAGGTCGATCTCCAGGCGCTGGTTGGCCTCGTTGGCCTGGTACGCTGCGGGCGTGGCTCCCTCCAGGAGCTCGACCCGCAGTGACCGGAAGCCGATCTCCGGGGGGAGGACTGCCTCCGCCCCGTAGACCAGGGAGAAGGGAGTACGCCCCGTCGCCCTGGACGGGGTCGTGCGCATGGAGCAGAGGATGCTAGGGAGCTCCTCTGCCCATGCACCCCGCTTAGAGGCGGTTTGCTCAAGTCTCCGGCGCAATCCCTGTAGGATCACGTCGTTGACTCTCTCGACAGCCCCATTGCTCCGGGGATGTGCCACTGAGGCGAAGTGGATGACGAGCCCCAGGCCTTCGCAGATTTCCGGAAATAAGCTGAGTCGAATTGGGTCCCATTGTCCACGGTGATTTCCCGAGGGACACCAAAACGACATACGACGTTTTTCCAGAAAAACCGCTGAACGGCCCGGGACGTGATGCTAGCCAAGGGCTCCGCCTCAACCCACTTTGTAAAGTAGTCAACCGCGACCACCGCATACTTGTATCCTCCGGGTGCTGGGGGAAGGGTCCTAAGAGATTCATCCCGCAGCGCACGAAGGGCCAAGTGATGGGGATAGTCTGCAGCGCTACAGGGGGGAGGTTCGAGCCCTTGGCCATCTTCTGGCATGCTTCGCACGCGGAGACAAGGTCTCGCGCGTCGCGCATAACCGTGGGCCAGTAAAAGCCCTGCCGGAGAGCCTTGGCCACGATGGCACGCGGGGCAAGGTGAGAACCGCAGCTCCCCGCGTGGATGTCTTCGAGAAGTTGAAGTCCCACCGGCCGGGGGAGGCAGCGCAGGAGGGCGGAAGCCCCGCGCTTGTAGAGCCTTCCCTCCAGCAGGAGATATGCCCGGGCTTTGGCCCGGAGGCGTTTGGCCTCGGTCTCACTAGGAGGGTCCCCCTCCCCGTTGATGAAGGAGATGAGGGGGTCCATCCATGACGGAGTCCGGGTGATCTCGGTGACCTCCAGGACATGAGGCTCGTCGCCCGTGTCCGGCGAGGCCACCGAGGGCTTCGTGATGATTTCCACGAAAGCCCCCTTCGGGAGTGATTCTTGGGCGCTTGCTGCCCGGGCCAGGGCGTCGGCCCGGTCATTGTCCCTTCGCGGGATATGCCGGGCCTCAAGGCCGTCGAAATGCCTCTCCATCTTTCGCACCTCCTGCAAATAAAGACTTAAGTTTGCGTCATGGCACAGGTAAGACTTGTCCATTTGGAAAACTACGAGCTGAGAATCTCCCTTGACTAGGAGGCGCCGGATCCCCAGGGAGTGCGCAAAGCGCATCCCGAGGAGCAAAGCCTCGTACTCAGCGACATTGTTGGTTGCAAGGAACTCGAGCCGCGCGGCGTACTCGAGTTCCTTCCCCTCGGGGCTCCGGAGGACTAACCCCGCGCCAGCCCCGGTGAGACACAGCGACCCATCGAACATGAGAGTCCAATGATCACTGCGTCGGGGCGGCACAGGGAGGTCTTCGTCCCCGGACCCAGAGGCAGGGGTCCACTCTGCGACGAAGTCGGCGAGGACCTGCGACTTGATGGCGGAGCGGCGGTGAGGGACAGGGAGAAGGGGGCGACCTCGGCCCCCCACTTCCCAATCTGGCCGGTGGCTTCTTTGTTCCGCAGTACCTCCCCCAGGGGAAGAGACAACGGGACGGTGATGGGGTGTCCCAGGAAGTAATGGTGAAGCTTCCGGGACACCATCAGGAGGGCGTAGCAGATCTTATCCATCTCCGTGTACCGAGTTTTGGCCCCTTGGAGGGCCGCACTCACGTAGTACACGGGACGCTGCTGCCCCCCTTGCTCCTTCACCAAGACCGCACTGACGGCGACGGGGGTCGCGGCAAGGTAGAGGAGCAAGGGCTCTTCTGGAGACGGGCTCACGAGCATTGGAGGGCTCGTGAGGTACTTCTTGAGGTCGTCGAACGCCTCCTGGGCCTCGAGGGTCCAGCGGAACCCCTCGAGCCCTCGGAGGATCTTGAAGAACTGGAGGCCTCGCTCCCCCGACCGGGAGACGAAGCGGCTGAGCGCAGCTTGGCCGCCGGAGAGCCACTGGACATCCTTGACGGAGCGCGGCGGGGGCATGTCTAAGAATGCCCGGATCTTCTCAGGGTTTACCTCAATGCCCCGCTGGGACACGAGGAAACCTAGGAGCTTCCCCCCGCGCACCCCGAAGGCGCACTTCTCTGGGTTGAGCTTGAGCCCAAACGCGCGGAGGTTGCGGAAGGTCTCCGCCAGGTCGTCGATGTGTGAGGCTGCGTGGGGACTTTTGACGACCGCGTCGTCTACGTAGACTTCGATGTTGCGGTCGACTTGATCTTTGAAGACCAGCGTCATGAGGCGCTGGAAGGTCGCGCCCGCGTTCTTGAGCCCGAAGGGCAAATGGACGTAGCAGAAGGTTCCGAGGGGAGTTATAAAACTCGTCTTTTCCTCATCCCCTTCCGCCATCCGGACTTGATGGTAGCCCGAGTAGGCGTCTAGGAAGCTCATGAGCTCGCACCCCGCGGTGGAGTCGACGAGCTGGTCAATCCGCGGGAGCGGGAAGTTGTCTTTGGGGCAGGTGCGGTTAAGTTCGGTGAAGTCCACGCACATCCGCCACCTGCCGGTTGACTTCTTGATGAGGACGGGGTTCGCGAGCCACTCGGGGTGCAGGACCTCCCGAATGAAAACCGCCTCTTGGAGCCGGGTGATCTCCACCTTGATTGCCTCTTGGCACTCGAGGGAGAGTTTCCGCAGCTTCTGTTTGATCGGGGGGTGACCGGGGGCCACTGCGAGCTTGTGCTCAATGACATCCCGGGCGACGCCCCGCATATCCGAAGGCTTCCAGGAAAAAACATCGGAGTTTTCGCGCAGAAAAGCAGCAAGTTGCGCTGCATGCTCCTCGGGGAGCTCCGCCCCGATCCGGACGGTTTTGTCTTCGTTGCCCGGGGACAGCAGGACCTTCCGGAGGCCCCCTTCCGGACGCGGCTTGAGGAGTGGCCTCCCGGGTGGTGGCGCAGCGACGTCTAGTTCCGGGGGAGAAGCCTCCCCCCCGGGCGTCTTTATGAGGTTGACGCTTCCGATTGTGGCCGCAGCGCGCTCGTATAGAGCACGGGCCATGTCTTGGTCTCCCCGGACGTTGATCATGCCATGCGGCCCGGGGATCTTCATGCAGAGGTAGTTTTGATGGGTGGCAGTCCCCAGCCGGTTGATTGTGGTCCTCCCCATAATCGCGTTGTAGGAGGAGGGGAGGTCCACTACGTCGAAGCAGACCAGCTCGGTCCGGTAGTTCTCCAGGGTGCCGAATGTCATGGGAAGATCTACCTTGCCCACGGGGTGGATCGCCTTCCCCGGGACAAAACCTTGCAGGGGACCTACCGCAAGCTGCAGGAGCTTCTCATCCACCTGCATCTCTTTGAAGGCCTTCAGGAATAGGACGTCGGCGGAGCTCCCACCGTCCACGACGATGCGGGCCAGGTGGCAGTTGTAGATGGTCGCGAAGACAATGAGCGCGTCGTCGTGGGGGAAGTGAACCCCTCGCGCATCTTCCGCCGTGAAGGTGAGGGGGACGTCCGACCACTTGGGTGGCGGGGACGCATGTAGCACCCCCACAACCTTGACCTTGCGCGCGTACTCCTAACGCTGGTGCTTAGAGTCCCGCCCGAAGGCGGACCCTCCCACGATGACGTTGATGTGGCGCTGAGAAGTTTAAAAGGGGAGAGCTTCTGAAGGCTCCCCCTCCTGCGTCTGCGTCTACTGACCCCCCGCGGGAGCGGGAAGGGCCAGAACAGCTGGCCGAGGGAGCAAGGAGGCCGGAGTCCCCCCCCTCCCGCGCTGGTCGAGGAACGCCGCGAAGTGCTGCAGCAGCTGACTGCAGTCTCGGGTAGCGTGGGTACTAGACCCGTGGAAGCTGCACCACGGTCCTTCCCGCCTTCTCCCCGCAGAGCCTGGCTGGCCGCGCGAAGACTGTCCTCCCCCATGGCCTTTCGGCTTGGGGAAGGGGTGGTTGCCCCTCGGGGGGTCGCGCGAGCCGCCTCTGCCCTCGAGGACAAAGGTGTCCCGAGGCCGTGGCTCGTTACGCCCCCCCTGTCTGGGGCGCTTGAGGGGATCCCTGGCCCCCCGGTCGGCGGGGGCGGGAGCCCCCTGGGTCTTCTTCCAGATGTCGTCTTCCTCCGCCCGAGCGTCCTTTTCGAGTACGTTGAAGAGCTCGTCGGTGGAAGAGGGCAGCCCCGGGAGAGCCTTCGGTGGAGCTCCCACGGGAGGATGCCGCTTTTGCAGGCTTCAATGACCGTAGAGTCGGGGACGTGGGCCACTTTGCTCTTCACCTGAGCAAAGCGCTTGAAGAAGCTTCTGATGTCCTCTGCCGGATAGTGTACAACTGCGAGGAGTCCAGGGGACGCACGTAGTTCCCCTGGAAGTTCGCGCAGAACTCCCGCTTGAGCTGCGTGAAAGACTTGATGGAGCCGGCCTTCAGGTTGTAGAACCAGGAGCGGGCGATGCCGGTGAGGTAGAGGGCGAAGACGTTGCATTGTACCGTCTCGTCCCCCCCGGCCGCGGAGATGGTGTGGGGTAGACCTGCACAAATTCGTAACGGTCTGCCTCACCGTTATAGTGCTCGATGTGCGGAGGGCGGTAGGGCCGCGGCCATCGGATGCTGCGAAGTCTTCGGCACAGGAGCTGGTTAGCCCCCTGCACTTCCCGGGGAGAGTCCCGGTCGCTGTCTTCTTTGACGGGGGACACACCCTTGTTGTCTCAGTCTGGAAGCGGTCCGAGAGGTCCGCCGGAGTGGCGGTGGCGACGCTTCTCCTCCGGACCGGGGCTGAGTTCCCGGACGTCCGGGCTATTCTCCAGAGAGGCTGGGTCTTCCGCGGGTCTCTTCCCCCTACCGGAGCGAGAGCAAGGCTCCTGATTCCCACGGCCAGGGGGAAGTTGTTCCCCGCGCTCGGGTGAATGCATTTGCTCGACCTCCCCACGGGCGAAACGGACCTGTTCCGCCGAGGGAGGGAGCATATGCACTATAGCTACCGGCCCGGAGACTTCCGGGGCCGGCTGGGGGGAGCCCCCTGCGAACACCCCCGGTACCGGAAAGGGGGAAGCCCCTGTATTATCCAGAACCGGGGAGGGGGTGCCCACGGTGACGTTTTTAACCGAAGTGGAGGGGGCCCCAGTAGCAACGACCGGAATCGGAAAGGGGGAAGCCCTTGTAACATCCGAAACCGGCGAGGGGGGAGCCCCCGCGGCGACATCCGGGACCGGAGAGCCGATGCGGGGGGAAGTCCGTTGAGGCACGGGAGCTGCTCTGTCGACCACCCCCGGTGCGATAAACGCGACGCGAGGGGCGGGACTGGCTCCCGGCGTAGGGAAAACCCCTGGCACGAAATGGGCTCCCGGCCCCGGGAATGGGCCTGGGACGGGGTACCCCCTGGTGCCACGAAGGGCCCTGGCATGAAGTAGCACCCCGTCACTGGGACGGGGCTGGGCGCCGGGAAGGGTCCGGACGTATATCCCGCCGGGGGAGGGAACCCCCCGGCTGGATCATACGGGGCGGCCAAACCCCCGGAGGCCGGGGGAGCCGCCGGGTAACCCACAAACGGGGGCATAGTCCTCGGGTATGGGTGCGACGCAAATGTGAGGGCCGGAGGCCGCGCCAACACACTGAGCGGCTCATCCATAGAGCGCTGGGCGCGGAGCTGGCCCTCCACTAGAGCCTCAAGCAGGGCGTCCCGGGGGACCGGGGGAGCCGTCGGGGGGAGACTGGTCCCGGCGGAGGTCCCTCGGTCACCGGGAGCGACCTGGAGGTAGAAGCACCTAAGTTAAGAGGAAAGGCGGGAGGCGGTACCTGGGCCTGACCGCCTCCAGGCGGAAGCGCCGGGACAGCCGTGTCCCGGACGGGCGGTGCCGGGTATCCGAGACTGGCGTCACCGGGAAGGGTGCGAGTCCTTGTTCTTGGGGGAGCCATGGCGTCTTGTCACGAGTCCCCACGGACGGCGCCAACTATCGTGGCATTGCGAATACCCCGGCAGGTTCTGTGAACGATCCTAGAGAAGATTACGCGGCGCGGGTTGACCAGATGACCGGTCCTCCCCCGCCGGACAAACACAAGAAAAGACACAAGGATTTATACAGGTTCGGGTCCTGGTGGGGGCCCTAGTCCTGTCGGCGCGCTCCCGACCGGAGTCGGCTGGGGAGGCTCTCTCCGGGGGAGAGGCTTCCGGAGCACGCCTGTGAGTTTAGCTATTCCAATCAATATGAATCACCTGCTTACAACTAAGGGGTACAAGGGCTATTTATAGCCCCAAAAAGAAGCAAAAAGCCTAAACTACCCCAGAAGCCACCGTCGGATTGAGGGGTAGGAACGTCCTTCTCCCGGTCAAACGTTTTGGATGCTTGACAGATGGTCGCTGATTCCCGAGGCGCTCCTCGCGTGACCTGTACGTGATCAACAACCAGAGACTTTACCTTTAGAAGGGCGACGAGGCCCGGGACACGCACCGAAGGCCAGGTCCTCTGGCCAAAGGTGACTCCCGGGACCGGCGCCGGAGGCCAGGTCCCAGGAGCCAAAAGAGGCGGCGCCCGGGGAGGCACCGGAGGCCTAGTCCCCGGGCAAATGGCGGCGCCCGGGGAGGCACCGGAGGCCTGGTCCCGGGGACCAAAAAGGCGGCGCCCGGAGAGGCCCCGGAGGCCAGGTCCCGAGGCCATGTCCCCGGGCGCATGTGACGCAACTTACCTGGACTTAGTCTCACTGAGATTTCCCCCAACATTTACTCACTCATTCATTGATATCGTTGATGGACGTATTCGTCTTAGTCATTTTTGCCTCTCCTCGCGAGACTACTAGATGATTACAATTCCATCACTTGTACTCACGGATATGCGTACCGATTTAGCATCGATCTATAGTCGTGGTGTGACCACCTCTCTCTCTCGTCGCATTTCTTCTGACATTTTCTTCTTCTTTCGTCTAATTTATTTTCACCTGCAATTGATGTAGTTTAGTTTACACGTTCTGCTTCTCTAGTCCCTGAGGAAAGAACGACAAAATACTCGCCTTATTGCATCGTCCTTGTTCTCTTGCGAGATGGTCTAGATTGGTATCACTCATGATCTTCGAAATGATGGTATCATAACAGTTCAACAAATTCACTTAAGTGATAATTGGCAGATCTTTTTACCAAGGTGTTTCCTAAGGCAACACTCTTCAAGAAGTTAATTATGATATTTATTTATGTCAACTTAAAAATCTTAACTAACATGATCATCAAGGGGAGTGAATATTTATGTACTCTTTTTTTTCTTAATCATGGTTTTTCCCACTGCATTTTTCTTGATAAGTTTTTTAACGAGACATATATATTCACTGGTAATGGACATCCGAGAGAAATGTTCCAAATATACTTCTCTCTAGTGGATGCCCATGACCAATACAATATAAGTATTGTAACCACTATACTATTAGAACAACAACCCATTATCCCACCATGTAATCAAAATCATAACCTCTCATATTATGAATTGTGTAACTCCAATGCATCAATTTTGTGTAACTCCAAATCTCTTCTTCTACCATGCTTGCTATAAATAGGAGGATTTTGTATATTTTAGATAACATGAGAAGATAATAAGAACTCTATTATTCTCTCATTTCTCTCTACATTTTCTTTATGTTCTACATTCGTAGTTGACAATCATATTTTTGATAACAAGATCTAACTAATGGTAGAGAAAGGTGATAGTTTTTTCATTAGCAAGGTATATGCACCTTTATCACCTCCTAAAAATATAAATTGGAGATAAACAAACCATATTTTTATTGAGAAAATGTGAGGGAGTGGCCCGCCCTTTCGGCAAGCCCTGACACCGCAACTGCCCAGGATACAGTTGCCCTCACATTTTTGGATCTCAGTTCCTGTTACGGTGCGCAGCATAAGAAATTGCAACCATCACTACTTATGGATATAATACCATAATTACATTAAAGGGGCTGACAGGGCCAAAATAAGAGGTTGATTTACTTCTTTTTGAGACATACAAGCGTGGTCTAGGGTCCTTCACAGGTCATACTTGACTTGGCACATGACCCCAAGGTATTTTGGTCTTATGGAACTTTCACCAATTCTCTTTCGCTGATGAGACAACCAGCAAGAGTGAGTACAGAGTACTCAGCAAGTCACAATATAACAATTGTATAGACACATACATGAAGGGTTGACTAATGGAACGGGTATATAAGTTTTTTCAGTTATTAAAAGGTGTCAAAGCATACGTATATGAATAAAATAGATTATACCATTTAGAAGGTTCACAAAATGAATCTTTGAGTAAATAATTTTATGAGAAGAGTTGTTTAAACTCCAGATGGTTGAATAATAATTCAACACCTTATTATCATTCAAAATTTCACAACACTACTTGTGCCACACAACATGATTTGAATTCATTGACCGCGGCATGCCCCAAGGACCCGGGGGCACGGAGTACTCAAATACTTCTTTATAACTTTGCGGAGGTGTACTACTTTACCCACAAGATTCCTCAACTTATTATTGTCATACAACTTACATGCCACAGTTTTGCATGTGATTGAGCTAAGGATAACATGCGGTTCACCCTGCCTTATAATAAGCTTGGCTCTACCCAGTATAAGGGTTACCACCAAATTGATAGCCTTAATACCATTGTGGAGTGCTATACCCTACACCCTGACCCTTTCCCAGTATTGGTCCACGGTAAGGGTTCTCCTCTTGCCCAGTAGTGGGTTAGTTGAAGGATTAACACATAGAAGGGATCTTCCCTAACCGGAATCATGCAATCAACAATTACACATCACTATGTCCTGCTCCTCCATGTAAAGCCGGGTTAATTATTTAGCAAGACTACTAGGTCATGTATGTCCCATATCAGACTTGTGGTGGTACGTTTTCATGTCTAGATGTATAGCACAATTGTTTAGCCCTTATTTGTTAGGATGAGGTATTCAACCACTATCCCACTTATGCAGTCTTCGCCCACCAATCTTACCATCCTCACCACTAACATTCATTGATTTTTCAAATAAACATCAATAGTTGAAATGAAATCCTTGTTCAAATATTTTAAGGTCTTGCTTGCCCAGTATGGATTTCCACTCTATGTGGCTTAGATTCATTTTGTTGTGGCGAGCTCAGTTTATTTGGTAAAAATTTCCACTCTAGGTGGCTTAGATCCTTACCGTTGTGTTGAGCTTAGCCTATTTGTTAAAGATTTCCACTCGAGGTGGCTTAGATCCTTACCATTGTGGCATATTTAGGTTACTTAGTAAACATTTTGCTACCAATTACCTGTGATTGTTCATTCACATGCATACGCTCATACTTTATCAAAAACAACATATGTAAGTTTTTATATGGGTTCAATATGGTCAACAAGTAGTGACTTGTCTCGCTTGTCCTTATTATTTCCTCACTTCTAGATGATTTTCCTTTTAAACCTAGAGTCGTATCCAACGCAATCACATACATGGTTATCAATCAAGAAAATAGTTATACATAGTTATATATGTATGTGTGAAAGGTAATTGAGGGCTGAGATTCAAGAGACAAGATGAGTTAAAGATATGAAACTAATTGGATGAGATGATTTAAGTTTGGTTGATCGATAGGATTGAATGGGCAAGGTGGAATATATCCAATTGAGTGATGAGATTAAATGAACAAGATCAATCTGATATCGGAAACAAAATTTAGAAAAATAGAAAATATGGATTAGGGTTTGAATTTATGAAAAGATTAGTTGAATGGAAATGAGAGTTGAAAATAACATAGTTGAGATTTTATGATTTTAAATTCTAGGTAGATTATTATTTTAAGTTTAGGAAAATTTAATAGTTATATTATAGTAATAGGAAAGTAAGTTGAGTTAAAGTCATGAAATTAAACTTCAATCTTAGTTGAATTAGATCAACAATTAGTTAAAATAGTTTGATTTGGAATAATTTAATTTTGAGCTTGAATTACCTTTAGTCTAACTTTTAATTGAATTTGGCAAAGTTTGTGTGGAATTGAAATTGAGTAGATTTGATAACAGGAATTAAATTTAAACCATTAATTTAAATTGCAGTTTATTGTGATTTATTTGTGTTGGAATTAAATTATTATATTTAGAAAAACAGATCAATTTATTATTATATACCTTGAAAAGGATTTCAAGTTTGAATTTTCATTTTTTGGTTTTCATGGTTTAAAAGTAATTTTTGACAAATTCTTGGTCTAAAACTCAATTATGTTTTATTGTAAACGGATTAAGACAAACAGAAAATTAATTAAATTAGAGTTTGGACAAGCATTGAGATAGTCGACTTCATAATGAACTTTGATAGAAAGGAAATTTTGATCTAGCGCTCGGATGCAAAATTAGATTACATATCTGGAAGGTTGACGGAAAGACAGACATGGTGATGTGGACTGATTTTTGATCTGAGCTTCCTAGGGCCACAAACGACATAGGCATGTCAATGAGTGCGACATTAGATGTGAACTGACTAGGTATGGCTAGGCCTATTAGAGTTTTCTTGGAGGCTTAAGTCAATAAACATATGGAATATATTTAGGGCTCTGGTTATACAGTTAAAGCACTAAGGCAAGGTCAATTCTTAGGTCGAATGTGAATGTGGCGACATTTGAACGTCGATGATTGACATTTGTCTAGGGTGACATAGTTGGAAATAAGTCAACATGGGGTTTTCTCGCGATGCGATAGTTGAAGAAAATGTAGCACATAGGTCTATGAACTTAGTAGATAAAGTGGATTTTTATTTGTGTGCAGAAAAGTAGCTAAATTGATCTAATGCCATCGGCTGACAGTGGGTGGCATTCACTGACACTAGCTAGCATTGAGTTTGGCGTGGTCTGGACAAAGTTGAAACCTAGGGCACGAGCGTGTGTGCATATTAGGCCTCGATGGCTGTGGCAAGTTTGTTTGGGAGGTAGGCAAAGACGACAGGAACTCAACCGTACCGGTTTGGTACACTAGGATGGCCAGACGATGGCAAACAGCATCGAAGAAGACGACAGCGACACGACGAAACTAAGCCACTGGACAAGATCTTGTCATAGGGCTAATTCGCAATCTTGTGTAGTATTAGGAGGTGACTTAGTGGAGTAAAATGCTCAAGAGGTTGAGGCGTATATATTTGACAAAGTGGCATCAATGGGGAAGGCCGGCGACGACGGGGCGGCACGCCGAAGAAGAGTAAAATTACGGTAATTTTTCTCTGAGCCTTTGTCGTGGCTATTGGTTTGTCGGGAGGCTAGATACGGCTGATTGTTACATGTTGCTGCGGTGGGATTGGCCAGCGGTTGGTCGTCGGCGAGCGAAGTATCTTGCGCCAGAATAGAAGAACAAAATTTGGTGCTTCAATGGTGCCAGGAGAATGCGACGTTCTAATTCCAAAATTGATGGCATGGATACAATACTAGGGCTACTAATACGGTGTGATTGTGGGTGATTTAGAAATGATGGCGCCGGCGAGGAGTTCGACATTGTGGCCGAGGAAGACAACGTTCAAATTTGGGAGAATTGCGTACAGGTAATTGGAGTACAATTCTTTGGCATGGAAGCAAGAGGGAAGTGAGGGGAGTCTAACGGCACGGTTAATTTGGTTGGAGAAGCGGCGGTTTGGGTAGGCGACGAGGGCACAGTAGTGTTGGCTCAGAAAGGATACGAACGCGTCGACTCGAGGTGGATTTTGAAATTGGTCTATATGGAAATGGTTTTATTAGTGGAGAGTAGCATTTTCTTCTACAGAATCGAGGCGTTTCGGTGATCGGAGCACGGTCCGATGGCCAGAGTAGGGGAGTTCGTCGGAGAAGAAAAAAAAATGGCAATCGGTGATGGTTCGTCACTGGAGTGGTTTGGGAATTGATCAATGAATACTAGATAATCCAAGAATCAAAGTATGAATGCAGGGCTAGCAGTCTAGTACCTGAAGTTGCTGTGCGTGTGTGGCTTCCTTCTCCTGTTGTAGCTGGGAGGCACAGAGTCAGCGACAAGGACCTATTGGAGAGGATGGTAAGGACCCGGACCAGATCCAGCTAAGGAACTCAGTAGGGATCCGGCTGCCAAAGCTAGGAACCTCAATGGGAACTTCTAATGTTTTTCTGGGAACCTGGTTTCATACCTGGGTCCTGCTACTACCTGTTGCTGTTGGTTAAGAAGAAGACTATTGTTGTGTTGGTTGGCTTCATGGGTAAGCAAGAATTGTTGTGTATATGTGTTTCCTTCTCACCTGTACATGTATACTGTGTATGTGTGATGTAGATATGCATTTAGATATAATTCTTTGACAAAAGAGGAGCAAGAGGTGGCCTAATGAGGTGTGTGAGTATATGTGTGTATATGCATTGTATTTTTAGTTGTGCTTGTGTGGTATATTTGGTTTCTGCAAAACAATGGAAGTTTGGTTTCTCTGCTGTACTAAATAATAAGTTTTTGACTAAAGGACAGAATTGCAATTTAAGAAGTTTAGAGGACTAAATTATAAGTATCCATACTAGAGAGGTTCACTCATACTTAGCTCAGTACATAGGATTTGTCTAATAATTTATATTGGAAGAGATCCAAATCGAAATAGAATGAAACCAAAAACGAAAACAGGATTAGGGAAAAGTGAATACTACTTTTTACTGAAAATGGCTAAAAATGTGAATAATTGAGATTTGGAGCTAAATTTGAAGTAGTGGCAGAAGAGGAACTTGTGTAAAATAGCAGAAGGAATATAGTCGTTCAGTTGGATTGGAATTTGGAGGTGATTCGAAGATATTAGCCAATTCTGGCCTTCGAGAGCTAAAAAGGACTAATTCGCGATGAAATTTGTACTGAATTGCGAAAAATGATCAAATGAAATTGTTTAGCTAAGATATTTTAGGACTGATATGCAAGCTTACTAAGATATAGGATTTCATAGTAATCTAGGAGAAATCTATCTGGAATCAATCGAACTGAGTCTTAAAAGGTTAGTTAGGGTAATTAGCGTAATTAGAAATTTAGGTTTTCGAAAATAGAACTAGGGTTGGTTTTTGGGCTTTAGGAGCTGAGTTTGATCTAGACGCTGAAGGCAAATCTGTATAAGATAGGTAGGAGGTCCTATTTGTTCAATTTGATCTAAATTCTAGTCTGCCTGGGAGAATTTGGCTCATTTTGTGTTTGGAAGGATTGAATTGCGAATAAGAAAACCAGGAGGTTGGACTAGTTTGTAAATGTTTTAAAATAAACTTAATAATCTAATCTTTTGGATAAAATATATTTAAAGTAAAAGAGTGTTGTAGACTAGTTTTGTTATAACTATTTTATCAAATTAGGATTTCTAAATCATAGTAGGGTTATTATTTAAAAGAAGTAGTTTTACATAGATTATGTTCATTAGATGACAATGTCATTTCATAAGAAATAAAAAATAGTATTTTAGTGAAATAAGTACACATACATACACATGTATCTTATGCGCAAGTACATTTAAAAAAATTACCTTCAAACTAGTTGGAAATTAATTTTGATTTTGGTTGAGCTTATTAGAGAGTACTGTTAAAGGTAGTTTTAGAGTAAAGATGAAATGAAATTTTTTAGGATCGGATTTTTGTAAAACAGAATTTTTAGACCCTATTTTTGGGGTGTTACAGAAAATACTATTAGATGATCAATTTTTTCTACTCTTTTAACTTTTTCAGTTAGAAATGAGAAATAATGGTTTAAACAAGGGTTTCCAAAAAAAAATTTTAAAAAAATTCATACGTGTGCATCCTTTTTATCCAAAACAAACAATAGAAACAACATCTTTTCATATTTGTATTTTTCTTCACCTTTTCATTATACTTGAGTTTAATTAACAAAATAATGTGATTTAAGATTTGATATTTCTTTAGATTTCGTCTTTTTGCCTAAAATCCACTCAATTGGCTCTATTTGTTCTTTGACTTTATGAATGTGCAATTTGTTTGGTTCCATGATAATTGGTAATTAACCACACTAAAAAGATCCTTGAAAAATTATTATGTTAACCAGAAAAATGAAAAATATATATAGGGGAATTTTGCTATTAGACACTCCAAAGTTGGTTCATTTAGGAAATAGCATCAAAGAACACTCCATGGTTGTAGGGCACAATGAAACAAATAATATTTGTCATATAACACTGTCATCAAGTATCTACTGTTAGTTTGGCAATTGAAATTAATGCCCTTGGTTATTCGACGATGTGGATGGAGGGTAGCCTCAATGAGGATGGCACAGACAAAGGAGTCTAAGTTGCAGATGTGGTAGAGTACAAAGGCGAGGAGCTGAGGCAATGTGGTGAGCAGCAAGGATGGCCTAGATATGGACAGAGTGTGGCCTCAACAAGGGTAGTGCAGTCGAAGGATGGAGAATGCTAATGGAGTCTTGTCGGAGACTGCGAGGATGTCCAAATGACCAAGGGCATTAATTTCAATGGTCACACTAATGGTTGGGACTCGACGATAGTGTTCTATAGCTAATATTATTTGTTTTGAAGTATCCTACAGTTGTGGAGTGTTTTTGGGATACTATTTTTCAAATGGAGTATCTTTGGGGGTGCTCTTAGGGCTTGTTTGGACACAGGAATTTAATAGAAATTTTGGAAGAAACTCCAGATCTAGTAAGACTAGTAGTTTCATTTTCTCTAAAATATACAAAATTTCTATGTTCCAAACTAGCTTGTGCCTAAAAAGGTAGAAAAAATATGCCTACAATCTAGTGGCCCTAATTTTAGCAAAGCATATTTTAACAATTAAACAAATGGAAAGGACCATTGAGCTAGCCTCAAGTATTAAAAAGCCCACATGTATTTCTTTTTTTTCAGCAAAATCACCTATACTTCAATATAAACAATGAGAACACTTTATAGTTCATTTCTAATGTTTTGATAATTCATAGGCATTCAATTCTAAAATCTGAGTTAAATTCATTTAAAATTATTTTAATTGAGTCTCAAGACTTAACCATCATATGTGTTAGTTGATAAGCATATTATTTGTATATATTTTGGGCTAAGTTAGACGTTGTTTTTGGCTTTGGAAGTTGTTTGATTCATCATTTTATGTACTTTTCTTTAAGAAATGAACAATCCACTTCTGTGAGTTTGTTCAATATGTTTCAGGGAATGAAAGTGCCAAAGTTGGAGTAATTTTGATGAAAATATGATGAGTAACAAAGAAGAAACAAATTTAGAAAAGCTCTCCACAAAGTCCCCACAAGCAAGGTTCCTGGACCCTAGTCGGGTCTGTGCTCATGTGCCCCAAAATACACTAGGACCTAGGTCAGTAATACCAGTCAAAGCTGTCTCGCAAGAGGATGAGGATGATGTAGTGGGTGAGTATTCTATCGTTCTTTCCATATGGAATAGATGAAACGAAATGTGAAAAACTAGACTAAATCAATACTTTTGCCACTATTTTTGAAGGCGAAAAGCCTTTGGTCGAAATAATCGCGGTTCAAGAGACTAGCCGGTTGAAGGATCTTCAGGCGTCGTTCCGGCCGATGCCAAACTTTGGCTAGTGGGGGGAATCATCTTCACTTCCTCTTTGCTTCCTGGAGATTTTCATTTGAGAATGGAAGGAGGCTGATCTTGGTTTTTGGGGTTGTAAGATCTATTGGCTTGTTCATGAGTCATCAATCAAGGTTTCTTTGTCTTCTTTCCCATTTGCTACAGAAGTATGTGGGGAAGTAGGTATTTTGGTGGAAGATGGTTCTCGCTGGGGAACATACTGATTTACTAGCATGCTGGTTTGTTTATTTGGATCTCTATTTTATGATCATGTTTGCTTCTGTTGGTTCCTGATCTTTTTCTAGATCACTGAGAAGTTTTAGTCTTTGTTCCTGCCAAATCATTTATTTGTCTTGGGCTTCTCTTCTTTCCATCATGTTTGACCCAAAGGATTTAGATTGGAATATTAGATATTCTTTCAAGAAAGAAGTCTGGCTTTCTTTTCATTCTGTAATTACTTTTGATAGTGCAAGAGATCCCAAGGAATTCTTCCTCACGCTTTTCATCAGGCGTTCAGCGTTCACACCTTCTGAGAAGGTGATCGGTGACATTTCAGCTGCTCACTTTGGGAGTAATGCTAAATGTTTCAATGTGGTTCAATTCTCAGATTTTGGTTTTCAATTTTCAGTGGCTAATAAAAAAGTTGGATTTAAAATTCTCCATTCTGCTAAGATCATTCATGATAAGTTTTCTTTATATTTTTTTCTTTGGAGAGATGGAGGTCCTAATTGGCAAGCTGAGTTTGTTAAGTGGATTTCTGAGCAATATGATGAATGGGAACTTGTAAATTGGAGACCTTCAGTTCGGTTTTCTTCTCTAAAAGGTAAAGAAAAAACTCTAGAGGGTAGTCAGGGCTGCTCGATGAAAGGAGTCAAGGCTTCCTCAACCAAAACCTTGTTTCCTGTTCGACAAGTTGTTCGTGGGGATCATTTGTCCAAATCCTGGGTTCCTATTCGACCATCTAGTTGTAGGATACTTTCGAGTAAATCTTTGTATCCTGATCGTCAAGCCAGTCGTAAGGTTTTTTTGACCAAATCCTCATTTCGTTTTCGGCTTGATGGATTTAAGAAGGGTGTCCAGGAAGACCCAACTTTTCTTAAGAGAGGTGGTCTTCAAGCCTCTAATTCTTTTTTGAGATGTTTTAATTGTCTTTCCCCGGGTCATCTTAAGAGAGACTGTTCATCTTCTATCAAATGTTTTACTTGTTTTAATTATGGCCATATTAGCATATTCTGTCTTTTGGCAAAATGTAAGCGTAAGATTTATATCCCAAAGGGTGCGTTCACAAAGGCCCTGTTTTCTATGCCTCCGATTGGCAATCATGCTGTGATGCCTATTAGTGGAGGGTTTAATGATTTTTCGTTTAGTGTTTCGAAACATTCCTTTGGTATTCGTGCTGGTAGTGACATGCAAATGATTATTTCTGACGATTTCTCTGGTTTTTTCTCTAAATTGTTGAATAGTAAAGACGTCTCACCTTCCACTCAGCTCAGTCCTTCTTCTTTAAGCAAAGGAGGCCCTTGTCCTCTGGCAGTCTTTTCTTCACCTCCAGTTAACAGTTCTTCCTCTAGAGAAATGGTGAATTATTGGTGTCGTGGTATTGCGAATACCCTGGCAGGTTTTGTAAACGATCCTAGCGAAGAAAGCGCGACGCGGGCTGACCGGATGACCGGTCCTCCCCCACCGGACAAACACAAGAATTGACACGAGGATTTATACAGGTTCGGGTCCCGGTGGGGGCCCTAGTCCTGTTGGCGTGCTCCCGACCGGAGTCGGCTGGGGAGGCCCTCTCGGGGGAGAGGCTTCCGGAGCACACCTGTGAGTTTTGGCTATTCCAATAATGAAATCACTTGTCTTACAACAGAGGGGTACAAGGGATATTTATAGCCCCAAAAAGAAGCAAAAAGTCTAAACTACCTCCAAAGCCACTGTCGGATTGAGGGGTAGCAACGTCCTTCTCCCGGCCAAGCGCCTTGGATGCTTGACAGGTGGTCGTTGGTTCCCGAGGCGCTCCTCGCGTGACCTGCACGTGATCAACAACTCGAGACTTTACCTTTAGAAGGGCAATGAGGCCCGGGACATGTGCCGGAGGCCAGGTCCCCGGGCCAAAGGCGGCTCCCCCTACAGCGCCGGAGGCCAGGTCCCGGGAGCCAAAAGGCGGCGCCCGGGGCAAGCACCGGAGGCCACGTCCCCGGGAAAAAGGCGGCGCCCGGGACCGGCGCCTAAGGCCAGGTCCCGGGGGCCAAAAAGCAGCGCCCGGGGCAGGCACCGGAGGCCACGTCCCCGGGCAAAAGGCGGCCCCCGGGACCGGCACCGGAGGCCACGTCCCCTGGCAAAAGGCGGCCCCCGGGACCGGCACCGGAGGCCACGTCCCCGGGCGAATGTGACGCAACTTACCAGGACTTAGTCCCGGGGAGATTTCCCCCAATAGCAGCCCCCCATACCCCTCGGGGACGATGCTCGAATCCCCAGTGGGTATGGTACATGTCACCGGGAAAATCTCCGGCCCAAGCCACCGGAGCCGTGACGCTTCGGTTCCCGTGCCGCGCGCTTATGACTGTGCCACTTTGCCATAAATATGCTCGCGGTTCGAACCGGTGCCTCGGTTTGCGCGCTAGTCCCTTCGTTTTCCGCACACGGTTTTAACTTCAATGGCCCAGACTGCTCCGCGGAGTGCCACGTGGCTCTCATCTGGATCACGGCTCGCCGCTATAAATAGGGCCTTGGGGGGCCCAGGAAGTTCATTCCAAACTTCTCAACCATAGCGCATTTAGCTCTCCCGGTAGCTCTCTCCCGGTAGCAGTCGTCCGGGACATTTAGTCGTAGCCTCCTGAAACGTTGGCCACCGGAAAAAACAAACCTGATGGCACCGAAGGGTCGAGCGAAGATGACCGAGGTGCCCCCGGAGGAGGTCACTCCGGACTTCCTCTAGG
Organism: Pharus latifolius; assembly: GCA_019359835.1. Taxonomy (NCBI): domain Eukaryota; kingdom Viridiplantae; phylum Streptophyta; class Magnoliopsida; order Poales; family Poaceae; genus Pharus; species Pharus latifolius. The sequence goes on along the minus strand of CM033328.1, from coordinate 25,077,535 downwards.
CGTCCGAGTTCACTGCCGAGGACGCGGAGTCCATGGTCGAACGCGGAGTCATTGAGGACGGGGACATCCGGGTCCCCGTGAAGAAGGACGGAGCCCCCCGCCCCAGGCCCGGAGAGATCATGGCCTTCGAGGCCTTCCTGGAGGCGGGGCTCTGGCTCCCAGTGCATCCCTTGCTCCGGGAGTTTTTGAAGGAGTATGAGGTGGCCCTAAACCACCTCACCCCGAACGCGATCGTCCGGATGGGCCTCTTCATCTGGCTCTACGAGACGGCAACTGGGTGGGAGACCACCCTGCGCGCCTTCCGGTACTTCTACGAACCGGCGGCAAGGAGCACCCACCTGATGAAGGTGTTGGGGGAAATCTCCACGCGGTCAAGTCCAGGTAAGTTCATGATTGCCCGGGGACAGTGGCCTCCGGTGCCTGCCCCGGGCGCCGCCATTTAGCCCCCGGGACCGTGCCCCCCGGGCATGTCCCAGGGGCCGCCATGTGCCCGGGGACAGTGGCCTCCGGTGCCTGCCCCGGGCGCCGCCTTTTAGGCCCCCGGGACCGTGCCCCCCGGGCATGTCCCGGGCGCCGCCTTTTGGCCCCCCGGGACCGTGCCCCCCGGGCATGTCCCGGGCGCCGCCATGTGCCCGGGGACATTGGCCTCCGGTGCCTGCCCCGGGCGCCGCCTTTTAGGCCCCCGGGACCGTGCCCCCCCGGGCATGGCCCGGGCGCCGCCATGTGCCCGGCGACAGTGGCCTCCGGTGCCTGCCCCGGGCGCCGCCTTTTAGGCTCTCGGGACCATGCCCCCCGGGCATGTCCCGGGCGCCGCCATTTGGCCCCCGGGACCGTGCCCCCCGGGCATGTCCCGGGCGCCGCCTTTTGGGCTCCCGGGACCCTACTCTCCGGAAGAGGTCCCGGACGTCACCGCCCTTCTAAAAGGTAAAATCCCTGTTTGTTTATCACGTGCAGGTCACGCGAGGGACGCCTCGGGAATCAGCGACCACCTGTCAAGCATCCGAGACGTTTGACCGGGAGAAGGACGGTCGTACCCTTCAATCCGACGGTGGCTCCCGGGGTAGTTTAGGTTTTTTGCTTCTTTTTGGGGCTATAAATAGCCCTTGTACCCCTCTGTTGTAAAGGATCAGTTCATTATTATTTGGAATAGCTAATCTCACAGACGTGCTCCGGAAGCCTCTCCCCCGGAGAGAGCCTCCCCAGCCGACTCCGGTCGGGAGCGCGTCGACAGGACTAGGGCCCCCACCGGGACCCGAACCTGTATAAATCCACGTGTCAATTCTTGTGTTTGTCCGGCGGGGGAGGACCGGTCACTCGGTCAACCCGCGCTGCGTGACCTCCGCTAGGATCGTCTTCAAAACCTGCCGAGGTATTCTTAATACCACGACAGTTGGCGCCGTCCGTGGGGATCCGTGACGAATCGCCATGGCTCCTCCGAGAACAAGGGCCCGCGCCCTTCCCGGTGACGCCGGTCCCGGTGACCTGGCGCCACCCGTCCGGGACGCTGCTGTTCCGGCGCCTCCGTCCGGAGGCGACCATTCCCAGGTACCGCCTCCCACCTTTCCTCTCAATCTAGGCGCCTCCACCTCCGGGTCGCTCCCGGCGGCCGTGGGGACCTCGGCCGGGACGAGTTTCCCCCCGACGGCTCCCCCGGCTCCCCGGGATGCCCTGCTGGAGGCTCTCGTGGAGGGCCAGCTCCGCGCGCAGCGCTCTATGGACGAGCTCCTTAGTGTGTTGGCGCGGCCCTCGGCTCCCACATTTTCGCCGCACCCGTATCCGGGGATCATGCCCCCGTTTATGGGATACCCAGCGGCCCCTCCGGCGTCAGGGGGGCTGTCTACCCCGTATAATCCCGCTGGGGGGTTCCCTCCCCCCGCGGGATATACTTCCGAACACTTCTCGGCACCCGGGCCTGTCCCGGTGCCGGGAGGCTATTTCATGCCCGGGCCCTTCGTGGCACCAGGGGGGTACCCCGTCCCCGGCTCGCTTCCGGGGCTGGGGGGTCATTTCATGCCGGGGGCTATTCCTACATCGGGAGCCAGTCCCGCCCCCCGCGTTGCGTTTACCGCACCGGGGCCGGTCGACAGAGCAACTCCCGTGCCTCAGCGAATTTCCCCCCGCATTGGCTCCCCAACCCAGGACGTCGCCGAGGGGGCTCGCCCCCCACTGGTTCCGGATGTCACAGGGGTTTCCCCCTTTCCGGTCCCGGTCGTTGCCACGGGGGCCCCCTCTTCGGATCCTAACGCCGCCCCGGGCGCCCCCTCCCCGGTTCCGGATGGTGCAGGGGCTCCCCCCTTTCCGGTCCCGGGGGCCGTCCCAGGGGGCTCCCCCCAGCAGGCCCCGGTAGCTTCCGGGCCAGCTGCTACAGTGCAGGAGCTCCCTCCCCCGGCGAAGCAGGTCCGCTTCTCCCGGGGGGAGGTTGAGCGAATGCATTCTCCCAGCCACGGGGAAGAGCTTCCCCCCGGTCGTTGTCGCAGGGAGCCTCGCTCTCGCACCGGTCGGGGGAAGAGACCCGCCGAAGAATCATCCTCCCCGGAGGGAAGCCCGGACGTCCGGGAAATCAGCCCCGGCCCGGAAGAGAAGCGTCGTCACCACCACTCCGGTGGCCCTCTTGGGCCGCTACCTGACTCAGATAACGAGGGGGCCTCCCCCGTTAAAGAAGACAGTAACTGGGGCTCCCCCCGGGAAGTGCAGGGGGCGAACCAGCCTCTATGTCGAAGACTCCGCAGCATCCGTTGGCCGCGGCCCTATCGTCCCCCGCACATCGAGCATTATAATGGCGAGGCGGACCCTTACGAGTTCGTGCAGATCTACTCCACCGCCATCTCCGCAGCGGGGGGGGCACGAGAGTGTCCAATGCAACGTCTTCCCCCTCTACCTCACCGGCATTGCCCGCTCCTGGTTTTACAATCTGAAGGCGGGCTCCATCAAGTCTTTCTCGCAGCTTAAGCGGGAGTTCTGTGCCAACTTCCAGGGGAACTACGTGCGTCCCCTGGACTCCTCGCAGCTGTATACTGTCCGGCAGAGAACTGGGGAGACCATCAGAAGCTTCTTCAAGCGCTTTGCCCAGGTGAAGAGCAAAGTGGCCCATGTCCCCGACTCTACGGTCATCGAAGCCTGCAAAAGCGGCATCCTCCCGGGGGAGCTCCACCGAAGGCTCTCCCGGAACTGCCCCTCTTCCGCCGACGAGCTCTTCAACGTGCTCGAAAAGTACGCTCGGGCGGAGGAAGACGACATCTGGAAGAAGACCCAGGGGGCTCCTGCCCCCGCCGAGCGGGGGGCCCGGGATCCCCCCAGGCGCCCCAGGCAGGGGGGCCATAGCGAACCACGGCCTCAGGACACTTTTGTCCTCGAGGGCGGAGGCGGTTCGCGCGACCCCCCGAAGGGCAACCGCCCCTTTCCCAAGCCGAGAGGCCATGGGGGAGGACAGTCTTCGCGCGGCCGCGAAGGCCCCACGGGGAGAAGCCGGGAAGGACCGTGCTGCAGCTTCCACGGGTCCAGTACCCACGCCACCCGAGATTGCCACCAGCTGCTGCAACACTTCGCGGCATTCCTCGACCAGCGCGGGCAGGGGGGGGGACTCCGGCCTCCTTGCCCCCTCGGCCAGCTGTTCCGGCCCTTCCCGCTCCCACGGGGGGGCAGCAGGTGCAGGAGGGGGAGCCTTGAGACGCCCTCCCCTTTCAAACTTCTCAGCGCCGCATCAACGTCATCGTGGGGGGGTCCGCCTCCGGGCGGGATTCCAAGCGCCAGCGCAAGGAGTACGCGCGAGAAGTTAAGGTAGTGGGGGTGCTACACGCGTCCGTGCCGCCCAAGTGGTCAGACGTCCCCCTCACCTGTACGGCAGAAGACGCGCGAGGGGTTCGCTTCCCCCACGACGACGCGCTCATCGTCTCCGCGACAATCTACGACTGCCACTTGGCCCGCATCCTCGTGGACGGCGGAAGCTCCGCCGACGTCCTGTTCCTCAAAGCCTTCAAGGAAATGCAGGTGGATGAGAAGCTCCTGCAACCAGCGGCAGGGCCTCTGCAAGGGTTTGTCCCGGGGAAGGCGATCCACCCCGTGGGCAAGGTAGATCTCCCGATCACCTTCGGCACCCCGGAGAACTACCGGACCGAGCTAGTCCGCTTCGACGTAGTGGACCTCCCCTCCTCCTACAATGTGATTATGGGGAGGACTACGATCAATCGGCTGGGGGCTGCCACCCACCAAAACTACTTGTGCATGAAGATCCTCGGGCCGCATGGCGTGATCAACGTCCGGGGGGATCAAGACATGGCCCGTGCTCTATACGAGCGAGCTGCTGCCACAATAGGAAGCGTCAACCTGATCAAGGCACCCGGGGGGGAGGCTCCCCCCCCGGACGTAGACGTCGCTGCGCCATCCCCTGGGAGGCCCCTCCTCAAGCCGCGTCCGGAAGGGGGCCTTCGGAAGGTCCCGCTGTCCCTGGGTAGCGGGGACCAAACTGTCCAAATCGGGGCAGAGCTCCCCCAAGACCATGCAGCGCAACTCGCAGCCTTTCTGCGCGAAAACTCCGATGTTTTTGCGTGGAAGCCTTCGGACATGCGGGGCGTCGCCCGGGAGGTTATTGAACACAAGCTCGCGGTAACCCCCGGTCACCCCCCTATCAAGCAGAAGTTGAGGAAGCTGTCCCTCGAACATCAAGAAGCCATCAAGACGGAGATAGCCCGGCTCCGAGAGGCGGGGTTCATCCGGGAAGTGTTGCACCCCGAGTGGCTCGCAAACCCCGTCCTCGTCAAGAAGTCAAGTGGCAAGTGGCGCATGTGCGTGGACTTCACCGACCTTAACCGCGCTTGCCCCAAAGACAACTTCCCGCTCCCGCGAATTGACCAGCTCGTTGACTCCACCGCGGGGTGCGAGCTGATGAGCTTCCTAGACGCCTACTCGGGATACCATCAAGTCCGGATGGCGGAGGGGGATGAGGAAAAGACGAGTTTTATAACTCCCCTCGGAACCTTCTGCTACCGCCATATGCCCTTCGGGCTCAAGAATGCGGGAGCCACCTTCCAGCGCCTTATGACGCTGGTCTTCAAAGATCAAGTCGGCCGCAACGTCGAAGTCTACGTAGACGACGTGGTCGTCAAGAGCCCCCGTGCAGCCTCCCACATCGACGACCTCGCAGAGACCTTCCGCAACCTCCGCGCGTTCGGGCTCAAGCTCAACCCGGAGAAGTGCGCCTTCGGGGTGCGCAGGGGGAAGCTCCTGGGTTTCCTCGTGTCCCAGCGGGGCATTGAGGCAAACCCCGAGAAGATCCGGGCCTTCCTAGAGATGCCCCCGCCGCGCTCCGTCAAAGATGTCCAGCGGCTCTCCGGCCGCCTGGCCGCGCTCAGCCGCTTCGTCTCCCGTTCGGGGGAGCGGGGCCTCCAGTTCTTCAAGATCCTCCGAGGGCTTGAGGGGTTCCGCTGGACCCCCGAGGCCCAGGAAGCCTTCAACGACCTCAAGAAGTACCTCTCGAGCCCTCCAATGCTCGTGAGTCCGTCCCCGGAAGAGCCCTTGCTCCTCTACCTCGCCGCGACCCCCGTCGCCGTCAGCGCGGTTTTGGTGAAGGAGCAAGGGGGGCAGCAACGTCCCGTGTACTACGTCAGTGAAGCCCTCCAGGGGGCCAAGACTCGATACACGGAGATGGAGAAGATTTGCTACGCTCTCCTCATGGCATCCCGGAAGCTCCGGCACTACTTCCTGGGGCACCCCATCACCGTTCCGTCGTCCCTCCCCCTGGGGGAGGTACTGCAGAATAAAGAAGCCACCGGCCGGATTGGGAAGTGGGGGGCCGAGCTTGCCCCCTTCTCCCTGTCCCTTACCGACCGCTCCGCAATCATGTCGCAGGTCCTCGCCGACTTCGTCGCGGAATGGACTCCCGCCTCTGGGTCCGGGGACGAAGATCTCCCTGTGCCGCCCCGACGCAGTGACCATTGGACCCTGCTGTTTGATGGGTCGCTGTGTCTCGCTGGGGCTGGCGCGGGGGTAGTCCTCCGGAGCCCCGAGGGGAAGGAGCTCGAGTACGCCGCGCGGCTCGAGTTCCCCGCAACCAACAACGTCGCCGAATACGAGGCTCTGCTCCTCGGGATGCGCCTCGCGCGCTCCCTGGGGATCCGACGCCTCCTAGTAAAGGGAGACTCTCAGCTCGTTGTCTGCCAAATGGACAAGTCTTACCTGTGCCATGACGCAAATTTAAGTCTTTACTTGCAGGAAGTACGAAAGATGGAGAAACACTTCGACGGCCTTGAGGCCCGGCATATCCCGCGAAGGGAGAATGACCGGGCTTATGCTTTGGCCCGGGCGGCAAGCGCCCGGGAAACGCTCCCCAAGGGGGCCTTCTTGGAAACAATCACGAAGCCCTCGGTGGCCTCCCGGGACGCAGGCCCCGAGCCTCCGGTCCTGGAGGTCGCCGAGATCGTCCGGCCGTAGTCATGGATGGATCCCCTCATCTCCTTCATCAAGGGGGAGGGGGACCCTCCCAACGAGACCGAGGTTAAGCGCCTCCGGGCCAAAGCCCGGGCATATCTCCTGCTGGAGGGAAGGCTCTACAAGCGGGGGGCTTCAGCCCTCCTGCGCTGCCTCCCCCGGTCGGAGGGACTTCAACTCCTGTAAGACATTCACGCGGGGAGCTGTGGTTCTCACCTAGCCCCGCGTGCCATCGCAGCCAAGGCCCTTCGGCAGGGCTTCTACTGGCCTACAGTCATGCGCGACGCGCGAGACCTTGTCTCCGCGTGCGAAGCATGCCAAAAGATGGCCAAGGGCTCGAATCTCCCCCCTGTAGCGCTGCGGACTATCCCCATCACTTGGCCCTTCGTGCGCTGGGGGATGGACCTCTTAGGGCCCTTCCCCCCAGTGCCCGGAGGATACAAGTATGCGGTAGTCGCAGTCGACTACTTTACAAAGTGGGTTGAGGCGGAGCCCTTGGCTAGCATCACCTCCCGGGCCGTTCAGCGGTTTTTCTGGAAAAACGTCGTTTGTCGTTTTGGTGTCCCCCGGGAAATCACCGTGGACAACGGGACCCAATTCGACTCGGCTTATTTCCGGGAATTCTGCGAAGGCCTGGGGATCGTCATCCACTTCCCCTCAGTGGCCCATCCTCAAAGTAATGGGGCCGTCGAGAGGGTCAATGGCGTAATCCTACAGGGGTTACGCCGGAGACTCGAACAAACCGCTTCCAAGCGGGGCGCGTGGGCAGAGGAGCTCCCTAGCATCCTCTGCTCGATGCGCACGACCCCGTCCCGGGCCACAGGGCGTGCTCCCTTCTCCCTAGTCTACGGGGTGGAGGCAGTCCTCCCCCCGGAGATCGGCTTCCGGTCGCTGCGGGTCGAGCTCCTGAACGGAGCCACGACCGCAGCCTATGGGGCCAACGAAGACAACCGGCGGCTGGAAATCGACCTCGTGGAGGAGGAACGCGACCGAGCGCTCCTCCGCCATGCCATCTACGAGCGCGAAATGTCGCGCGCATACAACCAGCGCGTGCGCGAAAGAGCTTTTCGCCTTGGGGACCTTGTCCTCAAGCGCGTCACGGACCCCCAAGCCCAGGGAAAACTCTCTCCCAAGTGGGAGGGTCCCTACAGGATCTCCGCTGTCCTAGGCTCGGGGGCCTACAAGCTCTCCAACCTTCAAGAGCAGGAGCTGAAGCACACCTGGAACTTGCGTTTACTTCGCAAGTTCTACGTCTAGCCTTATGGGCCTGCCCCCTCCCCAGGAGCGGTCACGCCGGAGGGGGAGGAGGGACACTGTAGTTTCCCTTTTTCCCCCCTTCGCGGCTTCGCAGGGGGGGGCTTTGTATATTTCGTTAATAAATGCATAGCCTTTGTTCTTCAACTGTCTCACTGCAGGTTGTTCTTGTTTACCGCCCCTAGTGGTGATGCCCTCTCCGCGAGGACGCCCTCCCCGCGAGGATGCCTTCCCCGTGAAGATGCCCTCCCCGTGAGGAAGCCCTCCCTGCGAGGATGCCCTCTCCGTGAGGAAGTGGGCCCTGCCCCAGCAAGTCCCTCCTGAAGGGCGGCTTACGAACAGCCCTCGTGGATTGAGGGTGTAAGCGGCAACCCGGTCCTCAGCGGCCGCGGTAACGAGTCACTTTGGGAGATTAGTCCCCTACCCAAACACTCAAGACCCGTCTCCGGGCACTTCCTCCTCCGGGAGTAGACGCTCTCCTCAGCGGGACGTCTAATGGCTTTCTGGATTATCTTCATCCTCCGGGAGTCGACGTTATTCCCGGCTCCCCGTTCTCACGGCGACCGGAAGATCAGCCCCTTGCGGCTTGATTGGATCTATCTTCCTCCCCCGGGAGTCGACGTTATTCCCGGCTCCCCGTTCTCACGGCGACCGGATGATTATCTCTCGAAGACCTTATTCCCGGCTCCCCGTCCTCGCGGCGACCGGACAATTGCTTTACGAAGATTGGGTTTCTCAGATATATTTTCCCCCGGACACATTATTCCCGGTTCCCCGTTTTCACGGCGACCGGACGAAGTCTCCCGGGAAGCTCCCCTCTGGAGGTCTTATTGGCTTTTTCATGAGCCCCTTCCGCGCCTTGTTCCCGGTTCCCCGCTCTCCCGGCGGCCAGATGAACCTCTCCCGGTGCCCCCGGGCCCCCCGGAAGGTCCCTCCCTCGGAAACCCTGTTTTTACAATTTTTTAACTTAGAAAATTTTCCTACAGGTTATGCTCTCCCCGGGGACCCTGTTACCCCCACAGCACGCGGAGGCCTCCTCCCGCCCGCTGTGGGCGGGGGGGGACAAGGGGCCCCCGGGTCACCCACGAAGAAACTTAGCTCATCCTTGTTAAGATGAGTCGTCCAGACCATCCAAGAATAAGAAAATAGAGGCAATAAAAAGAAACAATGCGCTTTATTGATCAACAAACCCGGAGGACATCTTCCCCCTCCGGTGGGTTTCGGAAATAATACAACCCGGGTCCTAACCCGGGGGATTTTCTACGAGCCTAAGGCCCCTACGCCTAAAGCTCCCGGAGGCGCTCCCTCAACTCCCGGGCCAGGTCCCGGTACAGCGCCCGGACACGACGCGGAGAATCCCGAAGTACGTCTTCGGGCCAAAACTCGTACCCAACCGGCGGAAGTATCCGGAGGGGAGGTATCATCTGGGCCTTCGGGCGCGGGGGAGTTAATTCAGCACGGCTGTTGTCAAAATTGTCCAAGTGCCACTCCGGGCGCCACCTCAACCGGACAGGCTCCCGGGCAGTACCCCCGTCGCGCCCCCCGGAGACAAGGCTCAGCAAAATCAAAGCCGCTTGGGCGTCCCCCGGAGAGCCTCTCCCAGACCGTTGCCCGGAAGTAACCCCCCGGGAACCCTGGTAACATTTCATTGCAAAGACTTAGAAAAACTTCAAATATATTTCATTGCAAAATGTTTTTATACAAGTGCCCGGGGCTTCTCCTAAGAAGCTACCGGAATCAAAATGCCTAACAAAATAAAAAGTCCTAGCGAAAGACCCGGGGGAGGCTCATACTTTAGCATTGGGGTCCTCCCCCCGGGGAGCTTCCTCCGTAGCCGGGGCTGGGGCATCCGCGGCCGGAGGCGCCGGTGTCGGGAACCTCGTCCGGATGATCCGGTCGTAGAACCGCTCCGCCAGCAGCTCCACCTCCCGACGCGTTGGCTCGAAGGCCTCCGGGAAGCTTCGGGGGATGCGCCCCCCGATAGCCCGGGCGCCGACCCCCCGGTAGTCAACGAGCCCCGCGGCGGCCGCGATGACGGGGATCGCCCGGCCCCGTGCCCGGACGTCCGCAGCCTCCGGGATCGCGGAGACTTGTGCGTTAAGAAAACGCACAGCCTCCGCGAGGGTGGCCGGGGGTACCTCGGGGCCGCTCCCGGAGCCAAGGCTAACGCCAAGGCTTTCCAAGGTCGAGTGGACGGAGCGGCCCGCGTCCGTCAGCGCCCGGACGCTGGAGCTCTCGAGCTCCCGGAGCGTCTTCTCCCGCACCTTGGCCTCCTCTCGGAGGCGGATGTAGGCGCCCTCCGAAAGGTGCACCTGCGCCCGGGCCCGGGACAGCTCATCAAGAGCTTCGTCCCGCTCCCGGAAGGCCGCCTCCCGCTGCTCCACGCAGGCCGCGGCCCGGCTCTCCGCCTCCTTGAGCAGCCGGGTGACCCGCTGCTCAAGGCCCCAGGTAACAGTCGCTACCTACAAAATACGCAAAGAGTTAGAAAATTCTCAATTGCAGGAAAAAAGCCGAGGTGTTGAGAGCTCGGGTTACCTGGGCTCCGAGGGACTCGAGCCCCTCAAAACGCTCGTGGAGCGTTCCTGCTGCTACGAAGGCCTGCACCTTCCGGTTGTGCAGGCCCTCCGCGTAGCGGGCCACCTCCCCCGCGGGAAGTAGGGAGGTATCTTGCCCGGCCCTCCTGTCGCGGCCGGGAGAGGGCCCCCGGACCTCAGAATCCGGGAGCACGGCCGGCGTCGCCGGCGTCTTTGTCGACGAAGTTTCCTCCGAAGACGAAGACGAAGATCGGGCGGGGTTCTCCGCCCGGGGAGGAATCATCGGGCCTTTCCCCGCCCCAGGCCGGAGGGCCCTCGGAGCCTCCCGCTCCGGGGGGACCTCGATGACTGAGGGGCTCCCCCCCTCCTCATCCACTGGCCAGAGGCACGGAGGCGCCGCCTCCGAAAACCTCACCTCTAGCCTCTCCGGCGCCAATGCCGCCGGGAGAGGCGAGAGGAGCGTCACGCGAATTGGCGATGGGGCGTAGTCCGCCGAATCGGACCCCGCCCCATCGACAACAACCTCCTTCCCCCGGGCCTCGACGGGGGCCTCTGGGGGCGGAGGCGTCGCCTCTGCCCGGGGCGCCGCCCGGGCATGTTCGGTTCCGGGAGCCGCGTCCCGGGCCCTCACCGGCGTCGTCGCCGGCGTCGTCGTCGGGGCGGGGGTCTTTTGGACCCGGGGCCTTTTGGGCTCCGAGCCCCCGGCCGCATCCTTCCCCCGCTTATGAGAGCCGGGGGTGGGAAGGGGCTTCCTCTCCGGAAGCCTGAGCCCGTAGGCCTCGGCCACCAAGTTCCGGGGAGGCCCCTCCCCCACGAGGCGCACGATGCGCTCATGTTCGTCGGTGAAGTACCTCCCCAGGAGGTGCTCCGCCTTGTCCCTCGCCGCCGGGTACGGGTGCACTGCAAGAGGTAAAGAGTTAGTCAATTTCTCATAAAAAACTGCAAGTACGAAAGTGCAGGGGACTTACGCCGCGTCACCGGCTTGACCGGAGGCCACTGCTTCGGGCCCATGCCGATCCCCCTTCCCCCGCGTGAGAAGGGGGAAAGCCGCAAGAGCGCCAGCTCCTCCGCGGCGTCCCGCATCGAGCGGGCCTTCTTCGCCAGCACCACCTTCCCGAGGAGCTCGAACTCCTCGTCCGTCCACACCGGCGGCTTCGGTGCGGATGACCGGCTGTAGGTGGGGGGCTCCGGGGCGTAGACCACCGCCTCGTCCCGGACCCGGAGGTAGAACCACCTCCGGAGCCAGTCCCCCCAGTGGTCCCGGGAGGCCGCCGCCGGGTAGTCCGCCACCTGGGAGGGCAACATTTGGACCATCACCGAGCCGAGGGGGACTTCGGTCCTCCCTTCACCAGGTGGGAGCTCCGCGCCGCCGGTTCATAGAAGTATCGGAAGGCGCGGAGGGTGGGCTCCCGCCCGATCGCTGTCTCGTAGAGCCATATGAAAAGGCCCATACGGACGAGCGCGTTCAGGGTGAGGTGGTTGAGAGCCACCCCGTACTCTTTGAGAAACTCCCGGAGCATCGGATGCACCGGGAGCCGGAGCCCCGCCTCGAGGAAGGCCTCGAAGGCCACGACCTCTCCGGGACTGGGGCGGGGGGCTCCGTCCTTCTTTAGGGGGACCCGGATGTCCCCCTCTTCGACGACGCCCTTCTTGACCAAGGACTCCGCGTCCGAGGCCGAGAACTCGGAGGCCCAAAGGAAATCCACGGGGATTTCCTCCGGGGGCACCTCCGTGGTCTTCGCTCGACCTTTGGGCGCCATTAGGTGAGTTCTTTGTTTTTCGGTGGCTAAGTTTTCAGGTGGCTATCAACGACTCCCGGACGCTCGCTACCAGAGAAGGCTACCGGAGAAACTACCGGAAGAGCGCTACTGGGAGAGCTGAAGCTGGAGTTGAAGATTTGGAATGAGCTTCCGGGGCCCCCTAGGGCCCTATTTATAGAGGCTGGCCGTGATCTGGATGCGCACCACGTGGCCCCCTCGGGGCAATCTGGACCACTAAAATTCAAACCGTGCGTGGGAAACGAAGGGACAGATGCGTAAATCGAGACGCCGGTTCGAACCGCTCGTGCATTTATTGCGAAAACGGCGCGGCCATAAAGCGCCCGGCACAGAAACCGAAGCGTTGCCGGGGCTCCGGTGATTTTCGTCCGGAGTTCTCATCCGGAGATTTTCCCGGTACCGTAACCATTCCCTCCGGGGGCTCAAGCTTCGTCCCCGGAGGGCATGGGGGGCTGCTGTTGGGGGAAATCTCCACGCGGTCAAGTCCAGGTAAGTTCATGATTGCTCGGGGACAGTGGCCTCCGGTGCCTGCCCCGGGCGCCGCCATTTGGCCCCCGGGACCGTGCCCCCCGGGCATGTCCCGGGCGCCGCCATGTGCCCGGGGACAGTGGCCTCCGGTGCCTACCCCGGGCGCCGCCTTTTAGGCCCCCGGGACCGTGCCCCTCGGGCATGTCCCGGGCGCCGCCTTTTGGCCCCCGGGACCGTGCCCCCCGGGCATGTCCCGGGCGCCGCCATGTGCCCAGGGACAGTGGCCTCCGGTGCCTGCCCCGGCCGCCGCCTTTAGGCCCCCGGGACCGTGCCCCCCGGGCATGGCCCGGGCGCCGCCATGTGCCCGGCGACAGTGGCCTCCGGTGCCTGCCCCGGGCGCCGCCTTTTAGGCTCCCGGGACCGTGCCCCCCGGGCATGTCCCGGGCGCCGCCTTTTGGGCTCCCGGGACCCTACTCTCCGGAAGAGGTCCCGGACGTCACCGCCCTTCTAAAAGGTAAAATCCCTGTTTGTTTATCACGTGCAGGTCACGCGAGGGACGCCTCGGGAATCAGCGACCACCTGTCAAGCATCCGAGACGTTTGACCGGGAGAAGGACGGTCGTACCCTTCAATCCGACGGTGGCTCCCGGGGTAGTTTAGGTTTTTTGCTTCTTTTTGGGGCTATAAATAGCCCTTGTACCCCTCTGTTGTAAAGGATCAGTTCATTATTATTTGGAATAGCTAATCTCACAGACGTGCTCCGGAAGCCTCTCCCCCGGAGAGAGCCTCCCCAGCCGACTCTGGTCGGGAGCGCGTCGACAGGACTAGGGCCCCCACCGGGACCCGAACCTATATAAATCCACGTGTCAATTCTTGTGTTTGTCCGGCGGGGGAGGACCGGTCACTCGGTCAACCCGCGCTGCGTGACCTCCGCTAGGATCGTCTTCAAAACCTGCGGAGGTATTCTTAATACCACGACAGAAGGGGGGACCCAAGTCCTCCTTTGGCTCGGTGATGGTGCAGATGCTGCCGTCCCGGGTGGCCAATTACCCGGCGGCAGCCTCCCGGGACCACTGGGGCGACTGGATCCGGAGGTGGTTCTACCTCCGGGTCCGGGACGGCGAGGTGGCGTGTGAGACCCCCATTTGAGGATCACCTTGGTAACCGCCCAGGTAGGTTACACACAGCATGATACCACATGAGCTTAAACCACACAAGCATAGTAATATCATTAAACAAGTATCAGGCCAACATGGACAATATTACATAGCCAAAGCACCGAAAATGGCGCTAAGTAGAGTTGCTAGGAAAATAACCAGTTTATCAGAACCAGAATCGGTATCCAAGTACCGAACACACAACATAAAGCACAAAGCAACGACAAACAGCTTGACTTCAATCAGCAGCGGGGTTGGAGGGGCATCTCCCACATCTGACTTGACTTGGTGCATAATCCTTCTAGAACGCGGGCTCGTCCGGGGCACTTCCATCTTCTGCTGAGTACTCATAACTGAAGGAATCGGGATCCTCGAATCCCTCTTCTACAGTGGGATATAAATGCAAGGGTGAGCACTTGGTGCTCAGCAACACTCATTCCGGGGATTAATGCAATTGTACTTACATGAGGGTGAAACATATGATTCCGGGGTTTTAGTTTCATATGGATAGAGATATATAGATTTCCAAGTCATTTGTTCAGTAAAACAGTACTTTTGTCATGAAAATGATACTTTAAACATTAAACAGGTTTTCAATAAAACATTAGATGTAGTGGTTTCCCATGAGTCACTACTTTGTTAACCGCATTATGAAAACATTCCAAAACATTACTTGTGCTATAACCCATGGATAACACCCACTACGAAAAGACTCCTGAACCTGGGAGTACAGAGTATCTGATACTTCTTTTACACTTTGCAAAGGTGTACCTCTTTTTAAATCCACTGGATCACTCGGCTTTCAAGTCGGATCAGCTCCATGTGACTTATACACATGTGACAAGGCCGAGATCACACAACGCTTTTGCAGTTCAGTATTAACAGTATCCCCGCCCGGTAAATAGACAATTAAGTCTCAAGTACCGTTGTGGGTCCTCCCCACTGCCTTACTTCCTAGCCTCTGGCTTATGTTCCCGCAAGACACATAGCCTTGGTCTGTGTCCACGCAAGACATATGACCGTTCAAGATTACAACCGCGCACGGCTTAATCTGAGGCGTAGGGCGTCTTCCTTCTTTCCACCTTTACCTCTCATTATTTTTCTGAACTCACATCACTCATGGCCGAACTGCGGCCCACCAGTTTCCACGCGAGAAACCAGACCAACAAACCATGCAGGGGACTGCTAATACCAAAAAGCTACTGAGTTGTGCCTGTCCCATACCAGGCAAGTGGTTGGTACGTTTACAATTCGCATAGAGACACAGCACAAGGTTCTCGTCCTTATGAATCAATAGTGAGGAGCATTCACATACCCTGGTGCGCACCGCACCCTCTCCATACAATCCAATCCTCACTACTGATCCCTTTTATCGGTTTTCTTGACAAAACGGTTTTCATTATAACTTCT